>JANAVB010034019.1:4995712-5545712 GCA_029216955.1 Iris pallida
CAAATCAAATCCCAAATCTTTATCTCCAAATCCTAATAAAATCCTTTTAGGTTTTAAATCAAAACTAGAATTTAATATATATATATATATATATATATATATATATATATATATATATATATATATAAACACAGCCCTTAGTTTAATTTTTTGTATTCAAACTCTTGGAATGTTCTCGAGAACCCGAGCCCTCAACACCCTAGCCGTACGCGCCTCCAGGCCGATCCTTTGTCCGTGGCCATCACGCATGCTACCGCAAAAGCATTGTCGGCCATCCACGGTGATGGCAGTGCGCACAGCCGCAAGAAGAACAATAGCACATAACAGCAGCAACAAGAGCAAGGTTCCAACTTCGTGACGAATTTCTCGCTTCTACGGTTTGACGTTTTGTGAACCAGTTGCTCTGGTACGTAGATAACCTATACGGCTTGTAAACCCTTCAATTAGTTTAATTTAATTCGCTGTATGCGCGACGAAAAATGAGTTCCAAAATCGAGAAAAATTCAATTTTTGGACGTTAGAAACTGTCTCAACGTTCCCTGTTTGCGGTCGATTTGCGACTAGGATATCGTGAATCTTGGAAAACTGCTTGAACAATATTTTAGACAACCTGACCTAGATCAGAACCCATTAATTAGTTTATTTTTATGTTCATTATATTCTGTTTAAAGTTAGATTGAAGTTGACCAAAAATCTGTTTTCAAAACCTCAAAAAACTCCAATATGGAGTCCGTCCCGACAATCCAGGCGACTTGGTCACAAACCACTTATATCGAAAGGTGTGTATGGACTTTGTGCACGTGTGGAATTTGACGTAATTTGAATTGGTTGCGTGTGTACGACGAATTTGATACGTATCCATCAAAATTTACCGTACCGGCCTTTTCTGAAATTCTCCAATTACTTTGTGCACGTTCTTCATCTCAAGATAAAACTTGTGCCAACAGAATCGTATCATTTTTTTGGTCTTGTATGACAAGTTTTGTCTGATTCTGAGAAGGCTGACCGTAATGCTATTTTTGTGGGCCAGCGACCCGACTCAACGGGCAATTTTGTGCACAGTCCATCGAAATCTAAAATTAGACATACCTTTGGGTTCGTTTCATCAAATTAGACCTGTAGACATATAGTTTGATAACTTTAGAGACCGTAGATGTTGGCACACTTTTTGCTGCAAAGCGGGTCCAACGGCGGACAACATTTTGATCCAAAATTATCGTTTTGCTCCTGTGTCCAGAATTGGATTTATGGGTAGGCTATCCTAGCTAATTTGACTATTTTGAACATGTTGGAAATATCTGTTTCAGCCCTAGAGATTATTGTGAGAGTTTGACTTTTGTGGGTCGTTGGTTGACTGGATTGTTGGTTCTACGCGCTACACCAGGCAAGTACACCTTGCCAAACTTTACAGTATTTACATACTTTTCTATATTTCTATTATTTCTTACTTGGTTACATATTTCTTTTGCTTTATGTCATGATTATTTTCTAGTTTTACGTGCACGTATACTATTACTCATTTTCTATGTTACTTTTCCTATCTTTCTATCTTGTTCATGTCTATTGATAGTTCCGCTACGCCTGTGCCATATTTTCCTGACCTGTACTTGATTTTGACATGATTAGATAGACTTGACTTCCTAGTTCCTTAGGAGAGATATTTTATTAGCCGTGGCTATACCTCTATTGTTAGTGCCTTCCCGGGCTACGATAGAGCACCTGTTATAGGACTGTTAGTGCCTCATCGGGCTGCAGTTTTTATCACATGAACCTATAGCCAAGATTAATATTATATTCTCATGACATGTTACCATCTGTAGAGTTTCTTTATGTGTTATCCTTTCCTCTACTTGTTATTCCTATTTTTCTTGCATGTTATTTACTGTATAGTAGGCATATATATTATGTGTCTTGCTAGTCCCCTGAGGACCTGGTGATCTCTCCAGGTATTAGATGAAGGTATGGTACATTGATAGAGGATGATTGCTACACTAAGACTGCAGGTATATTTAGTTGATGTTTTATCTTTCTCTTCCGTATTTAAATTTTGTCCTATATTTGATTCTTGCTGCATTATAGCCTAGTCTTGTACAAGCTTCTACTTTTTTTTAGCTTGTTCATGATAAATTTGTTATTGGAGATCCACTCTAACATATTTATCTAATCTAGAATCAGTGTATTATGGTCTAATTAGCCTTACTGCACTTGATTCATTATTGTCATCGATATTTAGTGGATTGAGATATAGTTGGTCTAGAACAACCAAACAGCTTATACGTATTCGAGCTGGGCTGGAGTCCTCTCGTTGAGTAGCTGGCATGTATACATATCATAGTTCTACATATTTTGGGACTGGGGCATTATAGGTCGTGACAAAGACCCACTTGCATCCGACTTCTCTCTTTCCTTCTGGCAGTTTTACCAGCTCCCAAGTGTGGTTCTTCTCAAGAGCCCCCAACTCCTCGTGCATCGTCGCTTTCCACTTTGGATCATTCTTGACAACCTGCCAGTTGTTAGGTACGGTAATACTATCCAAAGATGCAATGAATGCTCCATGAGAAGAGAAGATGATCATATAAAACAAACTGAACAAGGTCCCAACCATATCTATCAAGAGGATTTACTGCATTGCTGCGAGTGGTCCTCCGTACTGATAATAGTGTGGAAAGAGTAGCTGTGGGAGGAGTAGGAAGAATGATATCATCTGAAAAAGAATCTGGTGGTGGTGTAGGTGTCTCAGGAGTCATGACAGGCGCAGGCAAGGGACTTGGCACCGGCACTGTAGGGACTGGTTATGCATTTTGCTTCCCTCTCTTGTTGTAGGTAAGTATCTCCCCCTAAGCCGTGGGCCTAACACCTCTCATCTCCTCCCCTTGTTCCTCTTCACCTTCTTGTTCTTCCTCAACCGCGCCTCCATGCCATACTCCAAAATCGGTCACCAGGCTTTCACCAATCTCCCCCTCTCGCCTCATACTCGCAGTATCAGATGAGTTGTTTGAGGTTCTCTCCTGACGGTAGTATGGCTCATGCTCCCTGAAGTGAACATTCATGCTTATAAACTTCTTCTTCTCTACTGGGCTCCAGCACACATACCCTTTTTGAGTCGCCGAGTAGCCCACTAAGATGCACTTGACAGCTCTAGGATCAAGTTTTTCAACTGACGGTCTGTTGTCCTTTACAAAACACATGCAACCAAACACCTTCAGTGGGAGTATCCCACTATTAGTTTCTTGTAATATTTCACATGGAGACTTTCATCCCAGTACCTTCGAAGGCATCTTATTGATTAGTTGAGTTGCTGTCAACACTGCATGCCCCCCACAGATTCTGTGGGATATTCATATCGATCATCATGCTTCTTGCCACCTCCAGAAGGCGTATGTTCTTCCTTTCTGCTACTCTATTTTATGCTGATGTGTATGCACAGGTGATCTGATGTTGTATCCCTTGGGCTGACAAGTATTCCATAAGTGCTCTATTGGTATACAATGTCCCATTGTCAGACCTCAGTACCTTCACCACTGTCCTGTACTAAGTCTAGACATGTTTATGAAAGTCCCAAAAACATGTAGATACATCACTCTGATTCTTCATTAAATACAACCAAGTGACACGAGAAGAACAATTAATGAAGGAAACAAAATACTTGTAATACTAGTAATGACACATGGCCCCCAAATATCAGAATGTATTACATTAAAAGCAGACGAGCTCCTATGACCCGTACTAACATATGAGCTCCTAGTAAGTTTGCCTAAATCACATGCATCACATACTAGTTTCTCCTTATTTGTTTTCTCATAAATAGCTGGATACAATTTACTTAAAGTAACAAAATAGAAGTGTCCAACCTTTTGTGGTGGAGTATTAATATATCATCGGCACTCATCTTCAGTCCTCTTATTCCTGCCTTCTCTGCCATAGACACCAATAATGAATCCAGCCCTTCTCGATCCAGTACCACAGTCCTTCATGCCAAGTACAAGTCCCAAGTCATCGTCTCGTCTCTTTCTCTTGGAAGATCACCTTAGGAATATCAAAAGAGACAATGCATTTTAGTTGGAGGATTATAGAACTGATGGACAAAAGACTAACTGAAAAGATGGAACATATAAAATATTGGATAATTTTATTAAAACTGTACAATTTATAGTACCCTTACCGACCACTGGCTGGAAAGTACCATCATCTGTTTGAATACTGTATGGCAATGCTAGGTGAGTGTAGGAGGAGAACTCACTAGTATTCTCCGTCATATGTCGAGAAGCCCCCGAGTCGATAATCCAGTCTGACGATTTAAGGAAAGATATAGATGCAAGGGCGAGTGAGTTATATATCAGTACCTTCTGATGGATGGGCATACATGGCGGTGTTGCCTCCAGCGAAGAATGAGGTAGATACCTCCTTGGTTCCACTCCTCCTGTCTCTATCATTTGACGCTCTTTGCTTCCTCCTAAATGTCTGTCACTACCATATTTCTAGTTTGAGGGTATTTTTATCATTTTTGAATTATTTGAATTTAATATATTTTATTAGAAATTTTTAAATAATTTAATTGAATGGGTTGATTTAAATACTAATTTAATTATTGCCTTGTGATTTTGGTTATCCTAACCTAGATTGGACCTAACCTAGATTGGTCATAACTAGTTTAATTAGCCACTTTGAGAATTAGATGGCTTGGTTAATGGTTTAAGTCAAGATTAGTTAAGTTAAGTGATTTTGCTTAAGACTAGGAAAGAGCCCTTTGTTCTAGACCACACAATACCCTTGATTCATTCCTAGCCCTAGGATGTAATCTAAAAACCCTAACCCTAATAAAAGTGACCAGCCAAGACCCCCCCTTGCCTATATAATGCCTCCATAGGAATTTGTGCCTCTTTTTTATTAGCTCTTCATTTTCCTAAAGAATATGTAAGCCTTTATTATTTTCTTCATAGTTTAATGAATAGGACTCCTTTTTTATTGGGATTTTTTCCATAATGTTCTAATCCCTGTCCTCTTGCTGATTGTGGAGTAAAATCACAGATTTGAATCAATTTGAGAGATTGGGTGGCTTGTAGAGATTCCCTCATTGAAAGAGTTTTGTGTTGAAGAACAATCCTAGGTAATTTCCTAACCACCCATTAAAATTAGGTTTTAATTGCATGAACATCTAGCCCTAGGTGTCCTGGTTCTGTAGGTATAGGGTTTGCCAATTTTTGTGTCCTGTACGTGTCCGTATCGGACATGTATCAGTGACATGCGCAGGTGTTCGACGAAATGCCACAAAGGGCATTTCGTTCGAGATTTCAAATTGTGTTTGAATAGGAATTCGTATTTTTGGGTCGCTTATGGGTTTCTATTGGACTGGGGTGATTTCGAGTCGTGTCCGAGTCACACAGGACTCGTGGACACGCCTGCACGCGTGCGGACAGCAGTGTCCTGCTGCTCGTGGGCTCGTGTGGGCTATTCAGGACACGTGGACGCGTGTCATTTGACGTGGAGCTCAGGGCAGTGTCTAACACAACACTTCCCAAGTCTCGTGTCACTTGGTTGCGTGTCGGGTACGTGCAGACACGTGCACAGGTCCTCGAGCTCGTGCAGGCTCGTGCGTGCGTGTGCATTGGTTTGGACACATCCGTGTCTGGTTTCTGGACACGAATTTGAATGTATGACACAAACACATAGTTGTTATTATTTATCAACCATTAACTAGCCTAATTATTGTTATTTCAATGATTAGTAGGGATATCCCCAAATTTTGATACTGTTATGTATCAGTAAAATGTTTCACTATTTTGTTCCCTATTTGATTTGTATTTAATGGGTTAATATCATGTGTTTTAAGTTATGTTTAATTTACTACACATCAAATATCCTGTTTAGGATGTAGGGAATTCATATTTTCTATGTTGAATGGTTGGATAGGAGTTCGAATTGCAGAGAGGAACTGATTGTTCACTGATACATGTATTCTAGAAAACCTGAGATGGTTCCTAGTTGATCTGATTTTGATTTTGTTATCAGCTGTTATTATATCTTACATGTTATCTAGCCTATGATTAATTGATTCACTGTTAGGAATGAAACATGGAAACTGAACTGTGTATTGGATATGAAAAACCTGAGAAATTGATGTGATTCATGAATGGTTACATGAATTGATTTTTCTATTCCTTTGCCTAACTGTCATTGAACTGTCAATGGGTATTTAAAATCTGAGAATGCATTGTATTTACTGTTAGGATGTTTAACCTTGAGATTGTGGCATGAGTTGTGATTCCCTGATTTTAAACTGAGATATTGATTAGATAATTAACTGTTTTCCTGTGCTATTTTGATTCACTGATGAAGAGTGACCTGAGAACTTAATTACATGTTAATCCTTCACTGTTTAATTCCTAAGAATCCCATGTTTGCACTGTCACTTTTGAACTAATGACATACAGGTTTTCCTGAGCACAAGCAAACTGAATTGGGTTCCTGCCTATTTTTTATTACCAGTCACATGTTTCAGCCCACAAATACCCACACACACAGGTTCACAATCACAAAATCTGAGAATTTAGCTTTCAATATATTCCTGTTAACATCTGAGAACTTATTTACCTACACTATACACACACATTCCTGAGTATTCTTTCAAACCTGAGAACATATGTTCCTGTCATATGGTTCCTATTACACTACACACACTGGAACACACAGGTTTTCCTGGAATACACACACACCCTCAAACTCATAACAAACACACAGGTTCTAAGCTATACACACACACACCCTCAAACTCATAACACACACAGGTTCTAAAGTACACACACATGTCTTTCCCTCTAGCACACACACACATTTCATCATGTATACACAAGTTCCTCTCATATCCACACACACTTATATGCACCCTATATATGTATAAATATATATAGATAATTCCTAATCTATATGTGTGTGCAATTATATATGTATATGTGGGTAAATAGATATACTAGCCTATGTGTTGTGTGATAGCTCATGTGCTAGGCACATGTCTATATGTATATGAGGATATACATATACATTCATATGTGATAGTGGTATATGTATATATGTGGTATTGGCCTATGGTGTGTCTATTAGACTAGTGAGGACTTAGTTAGGCTGTTTAGTCTTGGTTAAGCCTAGAATAGACTAGTTAAGCCTAGTTAGACTTGTTAGACCTAGTTTCACCATAGTTGACCTAGGTTTGACTTCTAGGGTTGACCAGAGTTGACCAAGAGTTGACTTTGGCCTAGAATAACCTAGATTCATGTAGAATGCATAGTAGAGCTTCATTTTATCATTTTAGACTTGTTGTGACTTGTGCTGTTCTGATTAGGAGCCAGACACCACTCCTCGGACAGTATATTTACCTTGGACATTCAGATAGCAGGCGAGTACATTCTCTGATCATTTCATATCATGTTTAGGATTATATTTCCTGCTTTAGACTATCTTACTTGATGCTGACACGTTGGAACACGGATTGGTACTATATGGATCCCTTCATGAGATGTTATCCTTCTCGGGAGCATCAGATACTTTTGTCTCATGTGTGTTTCACTTACATCACGTATCTTATGCTTCTATTATCATGAATCTTCGGGAATCAGCTAGTGACTCATGTACCCTCATGATCACCGAGCCTTCACGAATCAATTCATGAATCACCCTTTATGGGCAACATAGTATAATCATGAATCTTAACGTAACTTGAATGGATCTTTGTGTATTGATTGGGGATGGAGGAGTATAAATGAACATGTAAATAAATCCAAGTAGTGTAATCATGAATCAATTCCAAGTAGTGTAATCATGAATCAGTCCTTAGCCATTCACATGTTTATCCAGTACTCTGAATCACTAGCACTGTCTCTCTTTATATATATCATAGATATTTACTTACAGTCTCTCTCTTACATTATGTTATTCTTCAGTTTCCTGTATTTTATTCTCTAGCATGATTATATTTCCTTTTCCTGCTATAACTTGTTGAGATGTATTGTGCTCGCTCCTGTCCTGACTGGACCTGTTGAAATATTATAGAGGATGAGGACGAGGCTGGCTGCCCTACATATTATGGGGCTACTTTAGATGACAGCTGTGACTAGGACCAGCAGCCGGACCCTATAGCTGTGGACGACACTCCTCTAGACTAGGATGTCTTTATTTATATTCATTCTGGATGATTGTATATATTGATACTTGGGATTTGGGATATGTATTATCTTAGACACTTAGACTCTCTATTTGTACTTGGGATTTCCTTTCATTTCAGCAGTTTTTATCTATCTATCATTCCATCTTATCTTCTGCCTTAGTTTGGGATTGAGTTTACTTACTGCTATGTCACCCCCATTCGGGGAGTATAAACTGTTTAGAATTTATATTGTTAGATATTGTGACCTAGGACAGCGTTCTACCGCCGACACTGCGACGTAGGCTGGACGTACCCACGTCTCGTGCCCTTACTCTAGGATGCGGGTCGTGACACGTTTTTAGTGGTGGCTCATGCAGGTCTAGACTAGAAGTGTAGTGGTATTCGAACTAGAGTATCACTACAGCCTGCAGTAGGATATAGGATATTAATTTTTAAGGTACTCAATCACATTAGAAAAAATTCTTTCTATTGCCATCTAAATCCTTATTGTCAGCTGATCCTTTTGAATTTTAATTGTCCACCTTTGTTATATCGCTTCTTTCTCAGAAATTGATACTCTTGTTTGGTCTATCTTCAGGATGGTAGAGACTCGGTTGCAGCGTATCTGCTACCTCTCAGCCAGTTCAGCAGAGACAGGAGACTGCAGCTCCTGCCACCTCTGTTCGTATTGAGGCTCTAGCAGCAGCAGCAGGGGGTATGCCTCCACCGGCTCGGAGGCAGGACCCAGTCATCGCAGAGGAGCCCTTCCAGCAGCAGCCACCTACGGGGACAGTTGACGCCGTTCAGCTGTTGGCCTTCTTTCGGAAGTACATGGAGGGTCAGCAGACCCAGCAGCAGAGGCATACAGCAGAGCTCACACGAGGCATTGAGCTGGCAGTGACCGCAGTAGAGAGAGTCGTAGCTCAGCCAGCGGCAGTCCCGCAGCCGCACCAGCCACGGGAGAAGGGCATCCAAGACTTCCAGAAGATGCACCCGAGGGACTTTCGAGGGACAGAGGGGATCTTGTATGCCGATGAGTGGATCGAGCATATGGAGGAGATTTTCAGGCTGGCTGAGATCCCGACGAGGCTCCAGATAGAGGCAACGGCCAACATGATACAGGATCTGGCCCGTATATGGTACCAGACCGACCCGAGGGTTGGCACAGCAGGACAGACTTGGGCAGCATTCAAGAAGCTGTTCAAGGAGAAGTTCTTTCCAGACGCAGTACTGGGAGCCCTCGAGACCCAGTTCGAGGCCCTAGTCCAGGGGAGCCAGTCCGTGGAGGAGTACGCAGGAGAGTTCTGCCACCTGAGCAGATTTATGGAGGACTTGTCGGAGACGACGAAGGCCCGGAGGTTCCGGAAGGGCTTGGTAAAGGAGGTCAAGTCCTACACCAAGAACGCCCGCAGCGCTACATTTGAGGAGATTCTGGTGGACGTACTAGCTGCAGAGGATGATCTTGAGCTTAGGCTCAAGAGGGGGCGAGACTCCCAGGGAGACAGCAGTAGCGGAGGACCGGCCAAGAGGCCGCACTTTCAACAGCAGCACCAGCAGCACCACCAGCAGTAGAGGTTCCAGCCGCAACAGTTTCAGCAGTTGAGACATCAGCCAGTACAGCATCAGCAGCAGAGGGTACAGCAGCAGGCACCGAGGCAGCATGCCACCCCCTGTTCTTATTGCAAGAAGCCAGGGCACGGGTGGAACGAGTGTAGGAAGAGGCTAGGCAGGTGCCTACTCTGTGGGGCAGCAGACCATCAGCTGAGGGTGTGCCCTATGTTCTCGGGACGTTCTGGGCAGGGAGCAGGAGCAGAGCCAAGGCTCCAGGGGGACCGCAGAAGGGACCATTGTCGACTCAGCAGCAGCGTTTTGTGCAGCACCAGCAGCAGGCCAGGGGAGGCCAGCAGGGGCGAGCTTTCGCCATGGCAGCTGAGGATGCGGAGGCCATAGGAGAGCTGATCGCAGGTTCGATTCTTCTCGACTCCAGTCCAGCTTTTGCATTATTCGATTCCGGTGCTTCGCATAGCTTTATATCAGTATCATTTGCGATTAGACACGGTATCATAGCTGAATCATTGCCTAGGACTCACAAGATCAAGACCGGGGGTGGCATTATCGTCGTACGTGATGTTTGTAAGGGTCGAAGAGTTGTTTTGGGAGGCCGCGAGTTGGAGGTGAGCCTGCTCATAATGCCATTGCCGAACTACGATATAGTACTCGACATGGATTGGTTGAGCAGGTACCATGCCAGCATTGATTGCAGAGGGGGTAGAGTTCTCTTCAGAGCGTCGGGGGAGCCAGAGTTCGAGTACTCCAGACGTCAGGCGGAGCAGAGCAGCGGAGTTTTCTGTGGAGTCTCGGTTGAGGAGCAGATCCCAGAGGAGTTGTCGGGATTGCCACCAGACAGAGACATAGAGTTCTCGATAGACTTGGTTCCAGGAGCGGAACCCATCTCTCAGCATGTCTATCGAGTAAACTACAGCGAGTTGGTGGAGCTGAAGAAGCAAGTGGATGAGCTGCAGGACAAAGGCTTCATCCGCTCGAGTTCGTCGCCATGGGGTGCACCAGTGTTGTTTGTGCCGAAGAAGGATGGGTCAGTACAGATGTGTATTGACTATAGGGCACTCAACAACCTCACGATCAAGAACAAATACCCACTGCCGCGGATCGACGATCTTTTTGACCAGTTGAGCGGAGCTCAAGTATTTTCCAAGATTGATCTGAGGTCGGGATATCACCAGGTGAAGGTGAAGGGGAAGGATATTCCCAAGACCGCTTTCAGGATGCGGTACGGGCAGTTTGATTTTTTGGTTATGCCGTTTGGGCTAACCAATGCACCAGCAGTATTTATGAACCTTATGAACAAGGTGTTCCACCAGTACCTGGATCAGTTTGTGGTGGTGTTCATAGACGACATCTTGGTATATTCCAAGACTGAGGAGGAGCACGAGGAGCATCTGCGGATAGTGCTGGAGACTCTCAGGAGGGAGCAGCTTTATGGAAAACTCTCCAAGTGTGAGTTTTCTTGGACCGGGTGGACTTCTTGGGGCATGTGGTGACTGGAGATGGTATCTCAGTTGACCCCAAGAAGATTGTAGCAGTTGAGGCATGGGCAGCGCCGACTTCAGTTGCAGAGATCAGGAGTTTCCTGGGGCTGGCAGGATATTATCGGAGATTTGTGCAGGATTTTTCCCGGGTTGCAGAGCCGTTTACACGATTAACCCGGAAGGATGCTGAGTATGTTTGGTCAGAGGAGTGTCAGACAGCTTTTGATGAGTTGAAGAAGCGGCTTACGACAGCTCCGATTCTGACATTGCCTTCAGGATCAGGTGGATTCACTATTTATAGCGATACTTCAGGAAAGGGGCTGGGTTGCGTCTTGCAGCAGCATGGAAAGGTGATTGCCTATGCTTCCAGACAATTACGTCCACATAAGAAGAACTACCCTACCCACGACCTGGAGCTGGCAGCGGTGATATTTGCTCTAAAGTTGTAGAAGCATTATCTGTATTGGGAGAGGGTGGAGATCTTCACAGATCACAAGAGCTTAAAGTATGTGTTCACTCAGAAGGAGTTGAACATGAGACAGCACAGATGGCTAGAGTTGATGAAGGACTTTGACATCCTACTTCAGTATCACCCAGGGAAGGCCAACGTGGTTGCCGATGCCTTGAGTAGGTATACGACAGCCATATGTATCACTATGGATCGGCACTTGCTTGCAGGTTTAGAGAGCCTTGGGATTGAGGTGATCGTGCCTGGGGTGCAGATGCAGTTGTGGGGCATACAGATTCAGTCAGACTTGGGGGAGAGGATCAAGTCGGCACAGTTTGAGGACGTTGCTCTGCGGTGTCTCCGAGAGCAGGTTCGAGCAGGATTGCTGGAAGGCGAGTTTTTTCTTGCAGAGGATGGTGCCTTGCGGCATGGTTCCAGGTTATGTGTGTCCAGCGGAGATCTCAGGGAGCAGGTTATGGAGGAGGCCCACAGATCTCAGTACTCTATACATCCTGGTGCCAACAAGATGTACCAGGATCTGAGGAAGCATGTTTGGTGGTCCGGGATAAAGCGGGAGGTGGCTCGCTTCGTAGCTAGGTGCTTGGTCTGTCAGCAGGTCAAGGCAGAGAGGCAGAGGCCCGGTGGATTGTCGCAGCCGCTGCCCATTCTCGAGTGGAAGTGGGAGCATATCACTATGGACTTCGTGTCAGGATTGTCGTGTACACCAGGAGGAAAAGATGCAATTTGGGTCATCGTTGACAGGTTGACCAAATCGGCCCACTTCTTGCCATTAAAGGTGGGTACGTCTACGGAGAGGCTTGCGGAGATGTACATGCGGCAGATAGTCAGGATTCACGGGGTTCCGGTCAGCATCGTCTCGGATCGGGATAGTCGCTTTACTTCCCATTTCTGGAGGAGTCTGCAGACTAGCTTGGGCACTCAGCTCAAGTTTAGTACCGCATACCACCCCCAGACGGACGGACAGTCAGAGAGGACTATTCAGACGCTCGAGGATATGCTGCAGACGTGCATCTTGGACTTTAGAGGTTCCTGGGAGGATCATCTTCATTTGGTGGAGTTTGCTTACAACAACAGTTTCCAGGCCTGCATCGAGATGTCACCTTTCGAGGCTCTGTACGGGCGTAGGTGCCGTACACCCTTATCTTGGGATGATGTTGGTGAGCGAGCTTTACTGGGACCAGAGATGGTTGTTGACGCAGCCGAGAAGGTGAAGCTCATCAGGGACAGACTTCGCGTGGCGCAGGACAGACATCGGCACTGGGCCGATAGCCACCGGAGGCCCTTGGAGTTTGAGGTACAGATTAGAGTAGGATTAGATTTAGGTTTAATTGTTTGTGTTTTATTGATCATGTTTGTTTATCATAATTAATTGAGACCTTGCTTGTGATTAGGTCGGAGACCAGGTTTTCTTGAAGATATCTCCGACTCGTGGTACGATACGTTTTGGTGGAGGCGGGAAGCTTAGCCCGCGCTTCATCGGCCCTTTCGTTATCAGCGGGAGAGTCGGTGACGTGGCATACAGGCTAGACTTGCCACCTGCACTTGTGGGAGTCCACAACGTATTTCATGTATCACAGTTGAGACGGTACATGGCTGACCCTAGTCATGTGCTTGATCATTCGGAGATTGAGGTTGGACCTTCTCTCAGCTATCCAGAGCAGCCAGTAGAGATTCTGGATCGACGGGAGAAGGTTCTGAGGAACCAGGTGATACCCTTGGTATGCGTCGCATGGAGGCATCATTCTCCAGGAGAGTCTACCTGGGAGCGGGAGGATGAGATGCGCGAGCGATACCCATATCTTTTTGGACCGTGAGGTATACTTTCTATCCTTCTCATCAGTTGCATTTCGCCTTTCAATTTCGAGGACGAAATTCTTTTAAGGAGGGTAGATTTGTCACTATCATATTTCTAGTTTGAGGGTATTTTTATCATTTTTGAATTATTTGAATTTAATATATTTTATTAGGAATTTTTAAATAATTTAATTGAATGGGTTAATTTAAATACTAATTTAATTATTGCCTTATGATTTTGGTTATCCTAACCTAGATTGGACCTAACCTAGATTGGTCATAACTAGTTTAGTTAGCCACTTTGAGAATTAGATGGCTTGGTTAATGGTTTAAGTCAAGATTAGTTAAGTTAAGTGATTTTGCTTAAGACTAGGAAAGAGCCCTTTGTTCTAGACCACACAATACCCTTGATTCATTCCTAGCCCTAGGATGTAATCTAAAAACCCTAACCCTAACAAAAGTGACCAGCCAAGACCCTCCCTTGCCTATATAATGCCTCCATAGGAATTTGTGCCTCTTTTTTATTAGCTCTTCATTTTCCTAAAGAATAGGTAAGCCTTTATTATTTTCTTCATAGTTTAATGAATAGGACTCCTTTTTGATTGGGATTTTTTTCCATAATGTTCTAATCCCTGTCCTCTTGCTGATTGTGGAGTAAAATCACAGTTTTGAATCAATTTGAGAGATTGGGTGGCTTGTGGAGATTCCCTCATTGAAGGAGTTTTGTGTTGAAGAACAACCCTAGGTAATTTCCTAACCACCCATTAAAATTAGGTTTTAATTGCATAAACATGTAGCCCTAGGTGTCCTGGTTCTGTAGGTATAGGGTTTGCCAATTTTCGTGTCCTGTACGTGTCCGTATCGGACACGTATCAATGACATGCGCAGGTGTTCGACGAAATGCTTTGTGGCATTTCGTTCAAGATTTCAAATTGTGTTTGAATAGGAATTCGTATTTTTGGGTCGCTTATGGGTTTCTATTGGACTGGGGTGATTTTGAGTCGTGTTCGAGTCACACAGGACTCGTGGACACGCCTGCGCGCGCGCGGACAGCAGTGTCCTGCTGCTCGTGGGCTCGTGTGGGCTATTCAGGACACGTGGACGCGTGTCATTTGACGTGGAGCTCGGGGCAGTGTCTGACACGACACTCCCCAAGTCTCGTATAACACCCTATTTTCTGAAATTGGGGATTTTGAAAAATTATTATTTTTATTATTTATTAATGGTGTTTAGGGCATGATATGATTTATGGTGATTTCTAGTGTAATTAGAACCATCTTCTAAGTCATGCTAAGTCATGACTTATGACTTTATGATTTTGTTAGTATAACTTAGTGTAAACCCTAGTTTTCCTTAACCTAGAAGTTGCCATGACCATGTGAGCTTAGCCATAGGCTTAGAACATCAAATTAGTGATTTTTGGCCAAAAGGATATTTTGGTAATTTACTAGACTTTATTTGAGTTTATGTGATTTTTAATATTATTTAATCATGGTTAAGTACCATGATTAGTCCCTAACCTATCCTACCCTAATCTAGAGGTTAGCCACTAACCTAGAAGCTTTAGGATGGATATTTAATCATGGGTTAAAGCAAGTTAAATATCTAGATATTACCTTTATTGATATTTTGCTTAAAACCCTCCAAATATCTCACCCCTTTACACAAAAGTCTTGCCTTAACCATGAAGGAAAGGGCAAGGACACCCCCACATGCCATGGCCGGCCAAGGACCCCCCCTAGCAGCCACACTTGCTATTTAACCTCATCACATTAATTCATGAAAATTTTACATGAATTTTAATCCTAGAAAATTCTAATTTCTTCAAACACCCACAACTTGATCAATATTGATCCAAATTCACTCTAGTCATTTGCATTGGGACCCTACAACATCAAGGGTGCTAAGGGAAGCTAGCAATCAAGAATTTGGAAGCTTTGGGCATCATCAAGTTGAAGGACACACACCCCTTTTTCATTAATTTTCCTTGGAATTGCACCAATAGGTAAATTCCCTCAAACATAGTTAAAACTCTGTTTTTTCTTCATAAATGCATTCATATAGGACTACCATAACTGTAGGTAAAATTTGGTGAAAGTTAGAGTCGGTTTGGTGTCCGTATCGGACACGTATCCTAGCCTATAAACCCTCGTTTGGTGAAATGCCACAAAGGATCTATTTTTGTCAAAATATAAAACAAATTACACTTCCTTGTAGCCCTAGACTTGCTGATCACAAAACACCTAGACTGAGCACATTTTCGTGCTGTCTTCGTGTCCAAATTGGACACGAACTCACTGCACAAGACTCTCGTGCATGCCCTGCTACCCCACCCTTCGTGCGCACTGCACAGGGCACTAGGACACGAGCAAATTAACACGGACACGGGGGCAATGTCTGTGAATATGCCCCCAAAGTTTGGTGTCGTGTCGTGTCGTGTCGAGTGAAAAATCTCACTCGTACTGGACACGAGCTGTCAGCGCACACGCGCGCTGGGGCAACTTCGAGCGTGTCGTGTCGCGCGGACACGACACTTGGGTGTCTCGTGATGACACGAGCGTATAGCCATATACGTGGCGTACACGAGGACACGAGCACGAGATGCGTCGTGTCCTGTGTCGCAAGCACGAGGCGTACAACCGCGTGTACGACGCGGTCTGGACTCGTGTATCAGTCGTATTTTTCACGACTGATACGGGGTTCGTATCGTGTCCACGAGTGTCGTGGACACGTGTCAGTGTGTCCGTCGTGTAGCCCTATGTGTGGGCTACACGTGTGCATGACCACAAGACGTGTCGTGTCTCGTGGTGTGTCCACGAGCGTGTGGAACGCGTGCACGATGCTGTGCACGCGTATGTGCGTATCAGTTTACCCGAGTGGGTTTTTCGAGTGTTTGGACACGTTAAACCATGTCGTGGTGTCGTGTCAGGTACCTAGGACACTAGGGTACATATGGGGCATTAGTTACCAACCACTAGTTTCGAGTCTTAGCTCGTGTTTGTGTGTGTTTATGGGTTTACCTAGTTTCGAGTAAACAGTGCATATTTTTCTGGATTTGGGATTTTTTACAGTTTTGCAAAAGTGAATTTTAAATCAATTTTGATTGTGATTAATGCATGTATAAGTGTATTTTCAGTATATATATACGTAGTATATATGTATGTGAGAGTGTGGGTGAGTTTTGAGGATATTTGGTTGTGTGTATAGGTGTTTGTGTATGTATATACATATATATGTATATATGTCACTGTGTGTGTGTGGGAGGGGAGCATTTCCTGTTCCAGAAAATTAGGAACCCCCTTCCCCTTCTTCCTGTTCTGTGTCTCTCTCTCTCACTGTCCCTTTCTCTCATTCTCTCTCTCTCACTCTATGTCCCTCTCTCTTATCTCTATATATATATATATGCAATATATATAAGTTTTGTATATATATATATATATATATATATATATATATATATATATGTATATATATATAATGATATATATACATTTTGTATTAGATATATAGTGTCATTGTATATATATATTTGGGTGATTGGTATTGTATATAGTTATGCACATATTGACATATAGGTAGTAGATAGATGTGTATATCTATATATATATATAGATATATATATGACTTATTCAATATAGTTTATATGGAAACCTATAAGTTATCTAGTCTATGGCCTAAGTGACTAGCCCATGGCTTTGGGGCTAACTCAGATTGACCTAATGGCCCAAAACACTAACTAGTTGACCAATGTTGACCATTGTTGACCAAAGTCAACTATTGGTCAAACCATGACCTAATTGACCTAAAAATGACTAGTTTAACTAGTCTGACCATGTTTGACCTAATTGCCTTATTGACTAGTCTTTGTTTGACCTAATTACCTTACTGACTAGTCTTTGTTTGACCAAAACCTTAGTTAGTCTAAGTTTGACCTAGACTTGACCCAGATTGATCATGTTGACTAGTATTTGACTAGTTTGATTAGAATGTTGACTTTAACCTAGATTTGACTAACCTTGATTGTTTGACATTGTTTGACTTTATTTGACTTAGTTTGATTCCCTGTGACCTAGTATGACTTCCTGTGACCTAGTTTGACTGTTGAGTTGACCAAGAGTTGACTTTTGACCAGATTGACCTAGAATTATATAGTATGCATTGTATACTTTATTTTTACCATTGTGGATACATTGTGACTTGTATTGCTCTGATTAGGAGCCATACACCTCTCCTCAGACAGTATATCCTCTTCAGACATTCAGTTATCAGGCGAGTACATTCTCTGACCGTTTCATATTTGCCAGGATTTATATTCTTGCTCTAGATTACTTTACTTGATGCTGACACGATTGTTATCACGGACTGGTACTATATGGATCTTTTCATGAGATGTTATCCCCCTCGGGAGCATCAGATACAGCATGTTTGTGCGTTTCACGAATCATCATGTATCTCCATGCTTTCATAGATTCACGAATCGCTTGTGACTCATGTACTCTCATGTTCACAGAGCCTCTCATGAATCTCCCATTTATGGGCTTATCACGAATCTTAACATAACTTGAACGTATCCTTGTGTATTGATTGGGGATGGGGGAGTGGAAATAGTCATGTGGATATTACCCCAGTAGCTATAGTTATGAATCACTCTTAGCTGTAGCCATGAATCTCCTATGCCATTTCACATGTCTATATTTTACTCTGACTCACTAGACACTGCTAGTTCTCTATTGTAGTAGATATTTCATTACAGTTATCTTTTTTGCTACATGTATCTTCCTTCAGCATTTTCTGTATTTTACTCTATTGCATGCTTTATATTTCCTATCATACTATGCACTGCGTGAGATGTATTGTGCTCGTTCCTGTCCTGACTTGACCTGTTGAAAATATTACAGAGGATGAGGATGAGGCCCTGGTGTCTACCTATTATAGAGCAGAACTAGATGATACTTATGTTGTGGACCCTCAGCAGGATCCACCTGCAGCTGAGGATGTTGCCCCTGTAGTCTAGGCTAGTTTAGCTAGACAGTCTTTTCTGTATTATCATTTTGTCTCACATCTGAGTTGTATTTTGAGATGTTGAGATATATAGACTCTTAGACTTATTGTATTTTGAGTTGACATTCTGATGTTATGTTATCCTAGACACTTGGACTTATTTCATCTATTCTACTGTTCTCTTTGAGTTACTGTCTATCTATCTATCTTTCATTCTTCAGCCTAGATGTGATTGAGATTGTTTTCTGTTTGTCACCTCCATTCGAAGAGTATAAACTGTACAGGTATTTTATATTGTTAGATGATTGACCTAGGACAGCGTTCTACCGCCGACACTGTAGCGTAGGCTGGACGTACCCACTTCTCGTACCCTTACTCTAGGGTGCGGGTCGTGACACGTTTTTAGTGGTGGCCCATGCAGGTCCTGTTTATGTAGTGGTATTCAAACTAGAGTATCACTACAGCCTGTGATAGGATTTAAGGAATAGGCTTAGAGAGAGTGGATACTCAATCACAATTAGAAAAAAAATTTCCATGGATTTGAATCTACTGACTTTTGTTCAAATCTGTATAATCTATTTCATATTGTCCTTTGATACTATCATCCTTGTACCGTTATTGACTTCCTTATTAATCTATCTTCAGGATGGTGGAGACACGATCACAGTGTCTCGGTCCAGGTGACACCACTGAGAGGTCTGCCACCTCTCGTCCAGCTCACCAGGACCCGGGGACCACAGCTCCCCTTACTCCAGCTCATGTGGGAGCTTCTGCCACATTTGAGGGTGCACCTCTACTTATTCGGGGGACCATCCCAGCTACCCCAGACATGCCTCCCCCGCAGTTTTGTCAGCCACAGTTTCAGCAGCACCAGCAGCAGTTCCAGCCACCGATGCCATCTGGATTAGTGGATGCTGCACAGATGTTTTCATACTTCCAGCATTTCCTAAAGACGTAGCAAGCCCAGCAGCAGCGTCATACGACAGAGTTTACCAGGGGCATAGATGAGGTCCATCAGCTGGCTAGAGCGACGGTAGAGAGGTTGGCTGTCCAGCCACATGGAGGATTGGGACAGCCGCGATAGCAGAGGATTCCGGGCATTCAGGACTTCAAGAAGATGAACCCCAGGGACTTCTTAGGGACAGAGGGGATTCTTTATGCTGATGACTGGATTGAGCACATTGAGGAGATTTTTCGACTGGCGGAGATACCAGCCGGACTACAGATAGAGGCAGCAGCCAGCCAGATGTGGGATCTTGCCCGTACCTGGTACCAGACGAACCCGAGAGTAGGCACTCCAGGGCAGACATGGGGAGCTTTCAAGGAGCTCTTCAAGGGAAAGTTTTTCCCGGATCAGGCAGTCGGTGCTTTGGAGACCCAGTTCGAGAACCTGGTTCAGGGGAACCAGACTGTAGAGGAGTATTCCGATGAGTTTTGCCGGTTGAGCAGATTTGTGGAGGGCCTTAGCGAGACAGCAAAGGCGAGGAGGCTCAGGAAGGGCTTGGTCAAGGAAGTCAAGTCCTTGACCAAGAGTGACAGGAATGCCACCTTTGAGGAGATTCTGGCAGGAGCGATGGCAGCTGAGGATGATCTTGAGCTGAAGCTCAAGAGGGGCCGTGATACACAGGAAGCCTGCAGCAGTGGAGGTCAGGCCAAGAGGCCTCACTATCAGCATCAGCAGAGGCAGCCACAGCAGTATCAGCAGCCGAGGCAGCAGCAGCAGGCCCCGAGACAGCAGACTACCAGTTGTCCCTACTGTAAGAAATCGGGACATGGATGGGGAGAGTGCAGGAAGAGGTTGGGCTGGTGCCTACTATGTGGGGAAGCAGACCACCAGCTCAGGGAGTGTTTCCAGTTCACAGGCAGAGTAGCACAGGGAGCAGCATCAAGAGCAGGAGCCAAGGCTCCGGTAGGACAGCAGCAGAGAGGACCGTTACAGCCACAGCAACAGAGATTTTTGCAGTTTCAGCAGTAGGCTGAAAGAGGTCAGCAGGGGCGAGCCTACGCCATGACAGTTGAGGATGCTCAGGCAGTTGGTGATGTGCTTGCAGGTTCTGTTCTTTTAAATTCCATTCCCACCTTGCTTCATTATATCTATCTTAAAATCCAATTCCATCTGCTCCTACCTGTTCTTTATTAGTGATCAGTTTTGACCTGGTAGTTCTTTTGATTTTGTCGATTGTTTGTTTGTTTCTTTATCTCTTACTTAGGAGTAGGAGTAGGAGTAGGAGTAGGAGTAGCTTTAGCTAATAATATAATTCCTTGAATAACTTCTTTTGTCAAGGAATTTTTCTTAAAAGAATGTGTTATGCCTTTTGACTTAGAATTGATAGAGTAGCTCTGACCATATAATGGTAACCCTTTTAACCCTGTGATTTATTGTTTCCTTATCTTCCTAGTCTATACATATGACCAGGACTGTCCCATTTAACCTGCCCCTTTACACTGCTATTTCATCACGATTTTTGGTTCAATTTAGACCATGGACCTTTCCCACTCTAAATTATGATCATCGTAGGCACATTACCGTGACTTTTAAATTTGGAGCACGAGACTAGTTGTTTTCTCAAAACTAATTTCACATACATGACCTAGACATGACACTCTATACCCATGACCTTAGTGTCCCACTCAGGCATACCATTGTGTGCTTCATTTACTTAGTACGATTTTCCTGACCCGAGGCACCATCCTGATTTACCCCATGGAGTTACTTGATTTCGATTTGAATTGAGGACACCTTATGACCTAAAACTGCCAGCCAATTTTTGGACATGACCCAGTATAGGTCTACTATCCATATTTGCTTGTTGATCTTGTATGTTGCCTAGGTAGTGGCTTCGATCCTGATTGTTGGAGGTTTGACCTAGGAGGAGTACGACCATCTAAATTTCGAGGATGAAATTATTTTAAGGTGGGTAGACTTGTAACACCCTGTTTTCTGAAATTAGGAATTTTTGAAAAATTATTATTATTATTATTTATTAATGGTGTTTAGGGCATGATATGATTTATGGTGATTTCTAGTGTAATTAGAACCATCTTCTAAGTCATGCTAAGTCATGACTTATGACTTTGTGATTTTGTTAGTATAACTTAGTGTAAACCCTAGTTTTCCTTAACCTAGAAGTTGCCATGACCATGTGAGCTTAGCCATAGGCATAGAACATCAAATTAGTGATTTTTGGCCAAAAGGGTATTTTGGTAATTTACTAGACTTTATTTGAGTTTATGTGATTTTTAATATTATTTAATCATGGTTAAGTACCATGATTAGTCCCTAACCTATCCTACCCTAATCTAGAGGTTAGCCACTAACCTAGAAGCTTTAGGATGGATATTTAGTCATGGGTTAAAGCAAGTTAAATATCTAGATATTACCTTTATTGATATTTTGCTTAAAACCCTCCAAATATCTCACCCCTTTACACAAAAGTCTTGCATTAACCATGAAGGAAAGGGCAAGGACACCCCCCCCCCCAAGCCATGGCCGGCCAAGGACCCCCCTAGCAGCCACACTTGCTATTTAACCTCATCACATTAATTCATAAAAATTTTACATGAATTTTAATCCTAGAAAATTCCAATTTCTTCAAACACCCACAACTTGATCAATATTGATCCAAATTCACTCTAGTCTTTTGCATTGGGACCCTACAACATCAAGGGTGCTAAGGGAAGCTAGCAATCAAGAATTTGGAAGCTTTGGGCATCATCAAGTTGAAGGACACACACCCCCTTTTCATTGATTTTCCTTGGAATTGCACCAATAGGTAAATTCCCTCAAACATAGTTAAAACTCTGTTTTTTCTTCATAAATGCATTCATATAGGACTACCATAACTGTGGGTAAAATTTGGTGAAAGTTAGAGTCGGTTTGGTGTCCGTATCGGACACGTATCCTAGCCTATAAACCCTCGTTTGGTGAAATGCCACAAAGGATCTTTTTTTATCAAAATGTAAAACAAATTACACTTCCTTGTAGTCCTAGACTTGCTGATCACAAAACACCTAGACTGAGCATGTTTTTGTGCTGTGTCCGTGTCCAAATTGGACACGAACTCACTGTACGAGACTCTCGTGCATGCCCTGCTACCCCACCCTTCGTGCGCACTACACAGGGCATTAGGACACGAGCAAATTGACACGGACACGGGGGCAATGTCTGCGAACATGCCCCCAAAGTTTGGTGTTGCGTCGTGTCGTGTCGAGTGAGAAATCTCACTCGCACTGGACACGCGCTGTCAGCGCACACGCGTGCGAGGGCAACTTCGAGCGTGTCGTGTCGCGCGGACACGACACTTGGGTGTCTCGTGATGACACGAGCGTGTAGCCCTATACATAGCGTACACGAGGACACGAGCACAAGATGCGTCGTATCCTGTGTCGCGAGCACGAGGCTTGCAACCGCGTGCACGACGCGGTCTGGACTCGTGTATCAGTCGTGTTTTTCACGACTGATACGGGGTTCGTATCGTGTCCATGAGTGTCGTGGACACGTGTCAGTGTGTCCGTCGTGTAGCCCTATGTGTAGGCTACACGTGTGCATGACCACAAGACGTGTCGTGTCTCGTGGTGTGTCCACGAGCGTGTGGAACGCGTGCACGATGCTGTGCACGCATATGTGCGTATCAGTTTACCCGAGTAGGTTTTTTGAGTGTTTAGACACGTTAAACCGTGTCGTGGTGTCGTGTCAGGTACCTAGGACACTAGGGTACATATGGGGCATTAGTTACCAACCACTAGTTTCGAGTCTTAGCTCGTGTTTGTGTGTGTTTATGGGTTTACCTAGTTTCGAGTAAACAGTACATATTTTCCTGGATTTGGGATTTTTCACAGTTTTGCAAAAGTGAATTTCAAATCGATTTTGATTGTGATTAATGCATGTATAAGTGTATTTTCAGTATATATATACGTAGTATATATGTATGTGAGAGTGTGGGTGAGTTTTGAGGATATTTGGTTGTGTGTATAGGTGTTTGTGTATGTATATACATATATATGTATATATGTCACTGTGTGTGTGGGGGGGGGAGCATTTCCTGTTCCAGAAAATCAGGAACCCCCTTCCCCTTCTTCCTGTTCTATGTCTCTCTCTCTCACTGTCCCTTTCTCTCATTCTCTCTCTCTCACTCTATGTCCCTCTCTCTTATCTCTATATATATATATGCAATATATATAAGTTTTGTATATATATATGTATATATATAATGATATATATACATTTTGTATTAGATATATAGTGTCATTGTATATATATATTTGGGTGATTGGTATTGTATATAGTTATGCACATATTGACATATAGGTAGTAGATAGATGTGTATATCTATATATATAGATATATATATATATATATATATATATATATATATATATATATATATATATATATGACTAATTCAATATAGTTTATATGGAAACCTATAAGTTATCTAGTCTATGGCCTAAGTGACTAGCCCATGGCTTTGGGGCTAACTCAGATTGACCTAATGGCCCAAAACACTAACTAGTTGACCATTGTTGACCAAAGTCAACTATTGGTCAAACCATGACCTAATTGACCTAAAAATGACTAGTTTAACTAGTCTGACCATGTTTGACCTAATTGCCTTATTGACTAGTCTTTGTTTGACCTAATTACCTTACTGACTAGTCTTTGTTTGACCAAAACCTTAGTTAGTCTAAGTTTGACCTAGACTTGACCCAGATTGATCATGTTGACTAGTATTTGACTAGTTTGATTAGAATGTTGACTTTAACCTAGATTTGACTAACCTTGATTGTTTGACCTTGTTTGACTTTATTTGACTTAGTTTGATTCCTTGTGACCTAGTATGACTTCCTGTGACCTAGTTTGACTGTTGAGTTGACCAAGAGTTAACTTTTGACCAGATTGACCTAGAATTATGTAGTATGCATTGTATACTTTATTTTTACCATTGTGGATATATTGTGACTTGTATTGCTCTGATTAGGAGCCATACACCTCTCCTCAGACAGTATATCCTCTTCAGACATTCAGTTATCAGGCGAGTACATTCTCTGACCGTTTCATATTTGCCAGGATTTATATTCTTGCTCTAGATTACTTTACTTGATGCTGACACGATTATTATCATGGATTGGTACTATATGGATCTTTTTATGAGATGTTATCCCCCTCGGGAGCATCAGATACAGCATGTTTGTGCATTTCACGAATCATCATGTATCTCTATGCTTTCATAGATTCACGAATCGCTTGTGACTCATATACTCTCATGTTCACAGAGCCTCTCATGAATCTCCCATTTATGGGCTTATCACGAATCTTAACATAACTTGAACGGATCCTTGTGTATTGATTGGGGATGGGGGAGTGGAAATAGTCATGTGGATATTACCCCAGTAGCTATAGTCATGAATCACTCTTAGCTGTAGCCATGAATCTCTTATGCCATTTCACATGTCTATATTTTACTCTGACTCACTAGATACTGCTAGTTCTCTATTATAGTAGATATTTCATTACAGTTATCTCTTTTGCTACATGTATCTTCCTTCAGCATTTCCTGTATTTTACTCTATTGTATGCTTTATATTTCCTATCATACTATGCACTGCGTGAGATGTATTGTGCTCGTTTCTATCCTGACTGGACCTGTTGAAAATATTACAGAGGATGAGGATGAGGCCCTGGTGTCTACCTATTATGGAGCAGGACTAGATGATACTTATGTTGTGGACCCTCAGTAGGATCCACCTGCAGCTGAGGATGTTGCCCCTGTAGTCTAGGCTAGTTTAGCTAGATAGTCTTTTCTGTATTATCATTTTGTCTCACATCTGAGTTGTATTTTGAGATGTTGAGATATATAGACTCTTAGACTTATTGTATTATGAGTTGACATTCTGATGTTATGTTATCCTAGACACTTGGACTTATTTCATCTATTCTACTGTTCTCTTTGAGTTACTGTCTATCTATCTATCTTTCATTCTTCAGCCTAGATGTGATTGAGATTATTTTCTGTTTGTCACCTCCATTCGGAGAGTATAAACTGTACAAGTACTTTATATTGTTAGATGATTGACCTAGGACAGCGTTCTACCGCCGACACTGCGGCGTAGGCTGGATGTACCCACTTCTCGTGCCCTTACTCTAGGGTGCGGGTCGTGACATCTCGTGTCACTTGGTTGTGTGTCGGGTGCGTGCGGACACGTACACAGGTCACTCGAGCACGTGCAGGCTCGTGCGTGCGTGTGCATTGGTTTGGACACATCCGTGTCTGGTTTTTGGACACGAAATTGAATGTATGACACAAACACATAGTTGTTATTATTTATCAACCATTAACTAGCCTAATTATTGTTATTTCAATGATTAGTAGGGATATCCCCAAATTCTGATATTGTTATGTATCAGTAAAATGTTTCACTATTTTGTTCCCTGTTCGATTTGTATTTAATGGGTTAATATCATGTGTTTTAAGTTATGTTTAATTTACTACACATCAAATATCCTGTTTAGGATGTAGGGAATTCATATTTTCTATGTTGAATGGTTGGATAGGAGTTCGAATTGCAGAAAGGAACTGATTGTTCACTGATACATGTATTCTAGAAAACCTGAGATGGTTCCTAGTTGATCTGATTTTGATTTTGTTATCAGCTGTTATTATATCTTACATGTTATCTAGCCTATGATTAATTGATTCACTGTTAGGAATGAAACATGGAAACTGAACTGTGTATTGGATATGAGAAACCTGAGAAATTGATGTGATTCATGAATCGTTACATGAATTGATTTTTCTATTCCTTTGCCTAACTGTCATTGAACTGTCAATGGGTATTGAAAATCTGAGAATGTGTTGTATTTACTGTTAGGATGTTTAACCCTGAGATTGTGGCATGAGTTGTGATTTCCTGATTTTAAACTGAGATATTGATTAGATAATTAACTGTTTTCCTGTGCTATTTTGATTCACTGATGAAGAGTGACCTGAGAACTTAATTACATGTTAATCCTTCACTGTTTAATTCCTGAGAATCCCATGTTTGCACTGTCACTTTTGAACTAATGACACACAGGTTTTCCTGAGCACAAGCAAACTGAATTGGGTTCCTGCCTATTTTTTATTACCTGTCACATGTTTCAGCCCACAAATACCCACACACACAGGTTCACAATCACAAAATCTGAGAATTTAGCTTTCAATATATTCCTGTTCACATCTGAGAACTTATTTACCTACACTATACACACACATTCCTGAGTATTCTTTCAAACCTGAGAACATATGTTCCTGTCATATGGTTCCTATTACACTACACACACTGGAACACACAGGTTTTCCTGGAATACACATACACCCTCAAACTCATAACAAATACACAGGTTCTAAGCTATACACACACACCCTCAAACTCATAACACACACACAGGTTCTAAAGTACACACATATGTCTTTTCCTCTAGCACACACACACATTTCATCATGTATACACAAGTTCCTCTCATATCCACACACACTTATATGCACCCTATATATGTATAAATATATATAGATAATTCCTAATCTATATGTGTGTGCAATTATATATGTATATGTGGGTAAATAGATATACTAGCCTATGTGTTGTGTGATAGCTCTTGTTTAGAGATATATTGCTAGATGATTTTCTCTAAAAAGGGTTTTTCAATATCATTGAAAGTATTGGAGGGGGGGTGTGTGAGTGTGAGGGAAATAAATGGGGATGATTGAATGAGGGAAAATCAAGGGTGGAGATTAATTAGGGGGATTGGATTTATTGATTGAATTTGAGTTCGTATTTATTGATTTTGATTGAAGATTGTTGAATTTGAATCTTGATGTTAGCTGTAGCATCCGAGTTTGTATTTATATAATTTGAAGGATTTTGTTCATTTTTGAATCTTGATGTTCGTTGATAAATTTGATTTCTGGGTATTCATTTTTGATTTAACTTAAATTTTGTCAAGATGAAATTATATGGGCTAGGTCATCTAAGTTTGGAATCTAGTCTTCTATAGTCACATTAGCCAGCATGGTGAGGATACATAGTCTGGCTTTGGATATATTTCTTGGGTGTGAGAATTTAAGGTTTTCGCAGCCAAGCTAGCGGCATCGCGAAAATGTTAAATACCATGATTCTAGAGGTATGTGCCTAAGTCGAGGACTTTGTGATTATCGTAGCCTTGCTTACTAGTATGACGAGGATTTAGAGCACCATGATTTAGATAGACGCATATGATTATCAGATTGTACCTTAAATATTTTTGAACATGTTTTCTCTACTTTTGTTTCAGTCCTTCAAAAAAAAGAAGAGAATTATTAATTGTTTTGTTTGTTTGCTTTTCATTATTTAACTTAGGAGTAGCTTTAGCTGTTTCATAGACCCTTGTGTAACTTCTTACTACGAATTTCTTCTTAATACAATGAATCAATGATTTTGCTAGACCTTATTTGGATTTGATATTATAGCTCTGATTTCAAAATGGGTTCCTCTTTTAAACAGATAAGCAGAACAGATTCTATTATCATTCTTTTTCTGCCAATATTTTTATTACCATCATTCCTTGTCTTATATAACTGTCCTGATTATATCAATTCCGTCTCGTATCACATTCTGTCAGCTGTACTTTGAAACTCTTGAATCTTCATATCATTTTTGCCTGAGAAATGTTGAGAAAATAACGTAAATCATCTAGTGCGGAAATGACGTAAATTGTTATCATAGAATGATTTGTAGGAATCAGAATGTTGGATGTCAATTATGAAAAAAATTGAGAGGGAGATGTGGTAAAGGTTTAGAATGGAATCAAGTGATAAATGTTATCAATTTAGAAACATTCGCAGAAAATTTTGGTTATGAGTAATTCAGGGATATATTTCAAAAAAAAAACTAATGAGGATATCAGAGGTCAACCTAGTTTTGAGAACTTAGAAAATCTTGGTTATTTGTTCTTGGAAACTATTACAAGGCTATGTAGAAATTTAGAGATGGAAATGAGAATTTAATTATATTCTATGATCATGCAAAGTTGAACTAGATATTGTAAGAGGGTAACTAGAGACAGAGAGAACACAAGAATTTTAAGCTATAGAAATTATTTTTAGATGGTTGGAGAAAATTGTAGAATTCAAAAGGATAATATTTGAAGGTGAACGTTGAAGAAAATATGAAGGTTGATTTATAAACAAGAATAAATTTTATGTGACATGGTGGTATTGGAGTTTAGTAAATACAAGACTTGACTTAAAAAAGTACAAGGATTTCATAAACTGGATTTAGAGGTTTCGGATTTAATTTAGAACAAGGTGAAGGAATTTGGAAATTTGATTAAATGAATAAGTGTTGACTCCTAAATAAGAGGGGTATGTTTCGTGGAAAATATTTTTAGAAGTTTAAAATTTTGTCTATGGTGATCATGGTAAAAATTTAGATGACTGAAGGTTATAGAATTTTTGAGGGTAGTCATATGAAGGTTGATTTTATATTGGGGTTTGTGAGAAAATATGATCAGCAAATGGCAAACTGATAGTATCAGAGAGAGATGATTTAATGACTTTCGTATGAAATCTTTCTTGTTTTTCTCTAAAAAGGGTTTTTCAATATCATTGAATCCTAGTTTCCTTAATCACGACCAAATCGACTTCGATCACCTTTTCTTATCATATTTATATCTTGGGTTGTACTCAATTGACTTAAATTTGATTACGACCTGAATCTCCATCCTTGTATGCTCGTTCTCAGACTTTGTTGAACTGTCCTCCATATTGCCTAAATCTTGATATTCCCAATTTGATCAACTTAGATCGTATCGAAACTAAATATTCTTAATATATATATTGTGATTTGATTTCCATGCAAGTGACTTCATTCTTTAACTTTGATTTTGATTTTTCTGAACCCTTTATGGATAATTGGTAGTTATCTTTACTTTTTTTTTCTTATGAGTACCAGTTTTCACATAGGATGGTAGGCTGTCTTACAGTTTTGATGATTGTTATTCTGTGTCTTTCCGGTTTGACACCCTAGACTGCTTGTGTGTTTTGATACCCTATGACCATTTCGGTTAGCATGACTAGTACACCTAGATGAGACTTTCACTACCACCGTATGCCATGACCTTGTATGTCGTCCTTTTGATGGTATGTTTTATTTAAGTTCTGGGACTTGATTGTGGGGGTTTGACCTAGAAGGAGTATGGACATTTTAAATTCGAGGACGAAATTTTTATAAGGTGGGTAGGATGTGAGCACCCTGAATTTCGGGTTGATTTTTTTTATTTTTTTATTTTCTGATTGATTTAGTTTCAATAAATAATTTTTCTGTTTATTTATCTTTAAGTGTACTTTCCCGTGCTATTGATATTTGGAGTGTCAGGGATGTTCAACTCTGGAAATCTCCTTCATGAGTTTTGAAGTGGACATGATTGCCTTCATGACGGTGTATAGTATCCCATCCAAACTCGTTCCCTTGTACTCTTTTTGCTTCGCTGAACTTCGGGTCGAATTAGACCATTTGATCATTAATTATTTTTCCCACTCTTTTCCTGGATCATTTTTAGCACGTTACCGTGACTTTTAATTTGGGAGCACAAGACCAGTCAGTTTCTTGAAACCAACTTCTCATGCATGATCTACTCGAGACGCTCGTCACCCATGACCTTCGTGTCCCACTCAGACACGCCATTTTGTGCTCCAATTGCTTCGTACAACTTTCCTGACACGTGACCCGATTTTATTTCACCCCACGGTGTCGCATTCATTTTCCAACTTGATTTGTGGGTACCCTGTCGACCAAAACCTGTCAGCCCCAATTATGGACATGGCCCACATTGAGCCTACTACCCGTCCGACACTTGTGTCCCATTTATTGGAATTCCCATGTGCTACTTATTTACCCATGATCATCAACACCTTTTTTTTTAATTTGATTATTTCGTAGTATCTGGTTTTGACCCAATCCGGCTCCACCGAGTCCAGCCCAGCTTCGTGCTACCCTCCATCGTGACACTCTCATTTTTCGTGTCCAAAAAAAATATATTCAATACCTAGTTTCTATTCTAAGTATTGAGTGTAAATTCCTTTGATTTAAATCCCAAAAAATAAATCCAATCCCCCTAATTAATCTCCACCCTTGATTTTCCCTCATTCAATCATCCCCATTTATTTCCCTCACACTCACACATACACCCCTCCAATACTTTGGCCGGCCCTAGCTTTTTAGAAACTCCTTTCCCTCTCTCTTTCTCTCTCTCCAATTATTATTATTCATCTCTCTCTCTCTATCTTTCTATTAATTCCTACACAACAACAGCAACAAACCAACTCTTCAACACCAACACTAACCCGAACACCACCACCATTACCGACCACCCCCTCCTCCTTCACTCGACCTCCCTCCTGGCCCAGCCTCGCCGTCGGCCACCCTCCAGGCCATCCCGAGCTCCACCACTCAGCCCTTCCTTCTCCTCTCCATTGAATAAACACCACCACCACCTCCTTAGCCACTACCATCAACACCAAACCGCCACCACACCCCGACCAACTCCGCGAGCCACCGCCCCCCGTCGTGCTGGGACGTGCGCCACCTACCTCCGCCAGGCCAGGCTGGGCCGGTGCCGCCCAACAGCTACTGCAACAGCAGCAAGTGGCAGCAACGTGTGCCAGGTTCAGCCCTATGGGCGCGTGCAGGCGACCACCGTCGGCACCACCGCCGCCGCGGTCGGCATGGCCAACCCCCACATGGCCGGGCGCACCCTAGGCTATCCTTCCATGGCGGCCACCATCCTCCGGGACGTGCCGTCGAGGCGATTCGTGCGTTTTGCACGACGTCCCGTCGTGACGAGCTCGGGAACGAGACTGAAATCGCGTTTCGTCGCAGCAACTTCGCGTGCATTTTTCCGGAAATCCGACCGTTAGATCGACGATTTCTTCACTCCGTCACAATCTCAGTATATCCACCTTCACTCATGTCAATTTTCGTCCGTTGATTTTATCGTTTGATACATCAAAACCGGCCGCCAAGTTGACCGTTTAAATTGTATTAATTTTGGACAGTTTTGCGGGGTCAACTTCGTCAGCTTGTACCTCCTCCATCGTAGCTCCGTTTGGCATGCTACTAGTTCCTGTACAAAGTTGGTATAACCCTCTTGCTACCCCTCCAGTTTCGTTTCATTGTGAGCTTGTTTGATTGGTTGAATTCGACGCCAAAGTTGGTCGTCCGAATTCGTAATTTCCAACTTGTAAAATTCTATTTTTGAACATGGGACTCCAGATTTCATTTTTGACACCACCATTAGACTCGTGACGTCGTTCTGGCATGTTTTCATAAAAAATTTGTTAGATTTGGAGAACGTGGGCCCTGGCACGTTTTTCGGTGCAAAGTGGGTCCCACATTCTGGGTCAACGGGACTTTTTGATGCCGGCTCATCGGAATCCAATTCCGGATATACCGTTGAGTTCATATCGTCATTCTGGACACGTTGACATATAATTTGCTAGGTTTTGATGGACATTGGGTCCGGCACGCATTTTGGTGCAAGTCGGATACCAATATCCGGGTCAACTGGTCATTTAGAGATCGGCTCATCGGAATCCAATTTCAGATATACCGTTGAGTTCGTATCGTCATTCTGGACTCGTTGACATATAGTTTGCTGAGTTTTGAAAACTTTGGCTCCGGCACGCATTTTCGTGCAAACCAGAATTTCAAGTTCTGGTCAACGGACCAAATTGAGATCGGGTCAACGGAATCCAATTCTGGAGATACCGTTGGGTTCGTATCATCATTCTGGTTTCGTGGACATATAATTTGTTATATTTTGTAGACTTATTTTCTTGCACATTTTAAGGTGCAAAACGGCTCCGACACGGACACCGTTTTGACCCGAAATTATCTTTTTACCCTTGTGTCCAAATTGGACTGATGGGTAGGCTATCCTAGCTAATTTGACCATTCTGGACACGTTGGTGATGTTTATTTCATCGTCCGACAATATTTTTTGATAGTTTCTCTGAGTTTAACCTTTTTATAATTCATTAATAATTAATTCTTATAATGTTCGTATTTCGGGATTAGTACAACGAAACTGAGATCAGTCAATTCCAGTGATCTCACATCGCTGAAATTGACAAGATGAACACGTGGATCACTATAATAAGATTATCAACCTTACCATTGATCTTCTTATCTCGATTTGCGTGTCGTAAGTTTCGACGTACGAATAACGAAGTACACCTTATTCTTTAATAATTAGACTAGAATTTACCCTATTGACCAGAGTTGACCAGTTGACCCAAAGTCAACTATAAGTCAACACTTGACCTAGTTGACTAGATTATTGACCGGAGTTGACCTAGAGTGTTTTGACATAGAAGAACCTAGAATAAAATAGATTGTTTGTAGAGATTTATTTATTACAACTTGAATACCTTGTAACCTGTGTTGCTTTAAATAGGACTCTGTGGCTTCAGTTGGACCCCCATACTTATCAGCTGTTCAGGTTATCAGGCGAGTACATTCTCTGATCATTTCATATCCTGTTAAAATTATTTTTCTGTTTTAGATTACTATACTTGATGCTGTCACGTTGGTAACACGGATTAGTACTATATGGATCCTTTCTCGAGATATTATCCCCTCAGGGAGCATCGTATACTACATGTTCTGTGCGTTTCACTTACATGGTGTATCACTATGCTTCACGATTCTTCGATCACTTGTGACATGTACTCTCATGATCACAGAGTCTTCCCAGAATCACCCATTTATGGGCATTCCCAGAATCACCCAATTGTGGGCATTCCTAAAATCACCCATTTATGGGCTATCCATGTATCACCCTTTGTGGACCTTTACATGGAATCATAACATAACCTGGTTGGATCCTTGTGTATTGATTGGGGGTACGGGAGAGTAGAAGTAGACATGTAAATAATATCCAAGTAGTATAGTTCCCAGAATCTCCTATGTCATTCACATGTTTATATTATACTCTGATTCACTAGCCACTGTTAGCTCTCTACTTATAGTAGATATTTCTATTACAGTTCTCTTTTTCTGTTTACATACTGTATTTTCTTCAGATCCTGTATCTTACTTTATTGTATGATTATATTTTCTAACCTGCTATGATCTGTTGAGATGTACTGTGCTCGCTCCAGTCCTGACTGGACCCGTTGATAAATTTTACAGATAGCCTGGAGGTTGCCTGCTAGCCTAGAGGAGACAGTAGAGGTTGTATAGATAGCTAGGGTTTATTCATAGTTTATTTTCAGTTCTCTTGAGATGTATTTATGGATTACTGTATTTGAGTTTTGAGATGTATTCTGAGTTTGTATCTTAGACACTTAGACTTCTATCTGTTGTATCTCTTTTCGATTTCTTGTTTTATCTATCTTCCATTATGCTCTACCTTAGATGTGATTGAGTTTACATTTTGCTATGTCACCCCCATTCGGGGAGTATAAACTGTTTAGTCTTATACTGTTAGATGCATTGAGACCTAGGACAGCGTTCTACCGCCGACACTGCGGCATAGGCTGGGCGTTGTTACGTTCTCGTACCCTAACAGTGGGTGCGGATCGTGACATGTGCTAGGCATATGTCTATATGTATATGAGGATATACATATACATTCATATGTGATAGTGGTATATGTATATATGTGGTATTGGCCTATGGTGTGTCTATTAGACTAGTGAGGGCTTAGTTAGGCTGTTTAGTCTTGGTTAAGCCTAGAATAGACTAGTTAAGCCTAGTTAGACTTGTTAGACCTAGTTTGACCATAGTTGACCTAGGTTTGACTTCTAGGGTTGACCAGAGTTGACCAAGAGTTGACTTTGGCCTAGAATGACCTAGATTCATGTAGAATGCATAGTAGAGCTTCATTTTATCATTTTAGACTTGTTGTAACTTGTGCTGTTCTGATTAGGAGCCAGACACCACTCCTCGGACAGTATATTCACCTTGGACATTCAGATAGCAGGCGAGTACATTCTCTGATCATTTTATATCATGTTTAGGATTATATTTCCTGTTTTAGACTATCTTACTTAATGCTGACACGTTGGAACACGGATTGGTACTATATGGATCCCTTCATGAGATGTTATCCTTCTCGGGAGCATCAGATACTTTTGTCTCATGTGTGTTTCACTTACATCATGTATCTTATGCTTCTATTATCATGAATCTTCGAGAATCAACTAGTGACTCATGTACCCTCATGATCACCGAGCCTTCACGAATCAATTCATGAATCACCCTTTATGGGCAACGTAGTATAATCATGAATCTTAACGTAACTTGAATGGATCTTTGTGTATTGATTGGGGATGGGGGAGTATAAATGAACATGTGAATAAATCCAAGTAGTGTAATCATGAATTAATTCCAAGTAGTGTAATCATGAATCAGTCCTTAGCCATTCACATGTTTATCCAGTACTCTGAATTACTAGCACTGTCTCTCTTTATATATATCATAGATATTTACTTATAGTCTCTCTCTTACATTATGCTATTCTTCAATTTACTGTATTTTATTCTCTAGCATGATTATATTTCCTTTTCCTGCTATGACTTGTTGAGATGTATTGTGCTCGCTCCTGTCCTGACTGGACCTGTTGAAATATTATAGAGGATGAGGACGAGGCTGGCTGCCCTACATATTATGGGGCTACTTTAGATGACAGCTGTGACTTAGACCAGCAGCCGGACCCTATAGCTGTGGACGACACTCCTCTAGACTAGGATGTCTTTATTTATATATTCTGGATGACTGTATATATTGATACTTGGGATTTGGGATATGTATTATCTTAGACACTTAGACTCTCTGTTTGTACTTGAGATTTCCTTTCATTTCAGCAGTTTTTATCTATCTATCATTCCATCTTATCTTATGCCTTAGTTTATGATTGAGTTTACTTACTGCTATGTCACCCCCATTTGGGGAGTATAAACTGTTTAGAATTTATATTGTTAGATATTGTGACCTAGGACAGCGTTCTACCGCCGACACTGCGGCGTAGGCTGGACGTACCCACGTCTCGTGCCCTTACTCTAGGGTGCGGGTCGTGACAATGCCTCCAACATACTCACCAGTGCCCGATCCTCCTCAGTAAAGGTAGCACCAACTCCCTTATCCCCTTCTGCTACCAGCAGGTTCGCCCGATAACCTTCTCGACCACTCCGTCGACCCCTACGACCAAGACCATGTCTTCCAAAATGTCCATGTCCACCGAACTGTCCACGTCCACCACCTGGATCTCCCTTCTTAGGTAGTTTGGTGCAAGCATACCGATGATGCCCCATCTTTTCGCAGTTGTAGCACTACCGGTTGTGCTGCAAGGGCTCTTCCTTAGGCCTTGTGTTGCTTGAACTGGTAGCCGCCAGTACTGACTTTACTTCAGGAGGACCACATATCCCTGCCTGCAGCTTGATGCGAGTCACCTCCTGGATCATGGCCGAGATAGCCTCCTCAAGGGTGGAGATCTTGGGTTGGGCTAGAAGTAGTGTTGTCCTCTGAGCAAACACTGCAGCCAGCCCTTTAAGGAACTTCATCTTCCTCTTCTGCAGACATACCTGTCTTTCCTTAAACTTCGGGTCCTCGTAGCTCGTCCGATATAAGGAGTGATCGTAATCCAACTATAGACCCTCCAACTCCGTAGCATACTCCTGCACTTTCTTCTCTCCCTGTACGATGTCGTCGATCTCCCCCTTGATTTAGAAAACCCGTAAGTTGTTCCCTACACCATTGTAGGTTCTTTTCAATTTTTCCTATACGTCCTTCACCATCTCGATGCCATCCACTGTGACGACGATCGACTAGACTAAAGAATTGAGAAGCCAAATACAGACCATCATATGAGTGGACTGCCACTCGTCGTGTCCTGTCGAGCTCTCGTCCAGCTGTCTTCTCCCATGACAGAAAATCCTCTAGGTTCTTTCCTGTAAGGGTTCTCTTCACCCACCGTGTAACGCCCCAGTCCCAAAATATTTGAGACTAGATACATATCATGCCAGCTGTATACATATGAGTAAATAAAAGACTCGTATGTATACATAAGCTGTAAAATGTAGAAAGCCATGCTCAAACTAAATAAATCTCATCCATAATTACTACGATTTAATGATATGATCAAATAGTCATTTGTACAAACGTTGGACGGAGACATATCCGCTACCAACAAATTTAAATAAGAAGAAATGTACAAATCATTGGTCGAGCGAAGCAAATGACGAGTCCAAGAGCAATCATCACGAAGGAAGGAATGGCCTTAGCTAGAGCACCTATAAGAAAACACGAAACACACACCTGGAAAAATCACCAGGTCCTCAGAGGGACGTAGCAAGACACATAATATCATGTCAATAAACTGAATAATAAAGCTCAACAGAAAAGTATGCATGAGTAAAAGTTCCTAACCATTCTATGTGATAGGACAACGTTCTACGCAGAGGCTGTAACGGATTCACACAAGCAAGTAATAAAGAGTGACCGTCAAGTAGCGCTCATATGAGACACTATCGGCCCGGGGCAGTAAGTAGCGCTCATCCGAGTCACTATCGGCCCAAAATGTGTGTAAAAATAAATGTAGCCCCTACGCTAGTAGCTGTCCCCTCCCTCCAATGATACTATACGTGCGTCGTAATCATGACACACAAACACATGTCGTTTCCACAACACGGGTTTATAATAGATAATTGTCAAGTCTTCTAACATGTCTCTATTGACAGTTATTCCTACGCATGCGCACGGGTGATCAGCCAACACGCAAGTGACCACTACATGATACTCACAACTCTCACACACAACTCGTGTACCATCATGACAAGTCAATGAGACACACTAAATTTGACGGTAGTCCTTTAACTCTAAGCCAATTTTATAAAATATAGTAATTTTTGCATCTACATATAATTTAGAAAGAAACAACTTGAAAATAAACACAACATGCATGATATTGAGCAGGAATATAAACAGTAAAGGCAAGGCGTCTTGCCTGGTGGTGACGTCTGGTAAGGTGCGACGATCGTGATATCTTGTTTTGTCCAATAGCCACGGCCGATGCATGAGGGTCCGAGATTCGCGAGAAAATAGAATTATAGAAATTAGTCACAATTGAAGATTGACAGACATTGAGAATTTACGGAAAAGTATTTATACTAATCTAGAAAATATTTATAACATATTTGATTAGTCTAAAAATAGTTTTGCGAAAATACTTAAAAATATTTGAAAATTATATTTTATTAGTCAAATATATGTAACTAAATATGTTGAAATTCTAAAAGTCATTTTAACAGTAAGAGTCCCAAATTTTGTCAAACATAATAATATAATAATTTAACTAGGGTTATAAACTAAATTTGAAATGAATGAAAGTCCCAATACCATATTTAGTTAGAATATAATCTTTGAAAATAGTAAGTAATACAAGAATGAGAAACAATTTATCATAAAATTATATGTAAATGTTTTTAAGAAAAATAATTAATAGTATTAACTCATAGCTATCCCTTCCAATAATAATAATAATAATAACAGTAATAATAATAATGATAATAATAATAATAATAATAATAATAATAATAATAATAATGATAATAACAGTAATAATAATAATAATAATAATAATAATAATAATAATAATAATAAAACTAATAATGAATACACTACTGTTCTTTTCAAAAAGAATGTAAGAAGGAGAAGGAGAGAGATGAGATGGAGAGGGGGTGAGAGTAAGAGAGAGGGTTTTCACCATGGGTTCGGCGGGGCGGCGACCGGAGGTCGGGTGGAGGCGCGCGCGGCGGCGTCCGGAGCGGGGCGGCTCCCTTGTACTCTATTTTTATGGTACGACTTTTAGGTCAAAAGGACTAGCTATAACCCGTACCATAATACCGGTATACTTTTCGACTCCCACTAGAGCCTCAACCTTAACTCAGTTCACTCGACCCAATATATGGTTGTGATCTACTCGAAGCCACTACGCACATGCCACTAGTGTGCCACCCAATTGAGGCCTCAGGTGCTACTTAAACACAAAAGTCACTGAAGGCGCATCTTGAACTTTATGAACCTAGCTAACCAACCTGACGGGCAACTAACTCAACCCCTTGGGTAGAAACCTATTCTAGGATACCCTAATCTAGTAGGAATAGTTTTATCATTGGGATCTTGTCTAGTCCATATAGATTGAAATCCAAGGTTCATCCAATCAACATGTGATGTCTAATTAGGGACCCCATTAAGACCCAGTAAAATCCATCCATGCATACCACCATCTTTTGGGCTATAGAACCGAACTAATTAAAATTGGTCCCTATACCCATGATGTAGTCTCTACCTCTTAGAATGTGATGTCATTCGTAACCATTATTTCATCTACCTGGATGTCGTGATACGATCCTGTATTGCATTTGTATCCCTTGCTCGTGTTGTTAAATAACCACATAATATATCACAACCTTGATTTTCCAAATTTCGTTCTATTGTGGAACCTTGTTCAGAATTTCGGGAACAAAATTTCCTTATTGCATGGATTGTAAGACCCTCAAAGAAACGAAGGGTTCTTCGAATTGGCAAGTGACTAGACTAGAGTAGGCCAATCTAGCAAATAAGTCAATGATTCATAAACCCTCTTTCCATCTGTGTCATTGGGTACACTCCACCGCTCTTGAAACTTCATATTTGTTCTCGATTATTCTTCCTTATCTTTTCGTCCTTCCTATTTCAGAGTGACGAATGGTCATGCTCGTTAGAGTTTATCAATATTTCTTAGACACTTGTGTAATTTGTTGCTTGTTAAATTTTGGGTTGCTTGATAGATATGAGAGGATTATAGATACCATATGCCTAGATATTTGTTGGTAGGACTGTTAGCAACCAGTTAGAAGATTTTAAGATTTTAGTTTGAGGAGTAGTGTGACCAAAGGTGGGTAGAAGTCCTGGAGGCTATATGACTAGGAGAAGAATACAAACTATTTTTTTGATGAATTAAAATTTAAGGAGATTAAGGTTAAGATAGACTTTCTTTTTGAATTTTAAGAATAGTTACGAATTAGAATTTCGAGGACGAAATTATTTTTAAGGTGGGTAGATTTGTAGCTCCCCTTCCCAAAATTTGTAAAATATTTTTATTATTAATTCATTTTTATTTAAATGGTGATTTTTTTGACTGTACATAAAGGGTATATACCCCATTATAGATTTATTACATTTGATTATTATTATTTATTATTATTAGTTATTGTTAATTATTATTTATCAAAAGAATAAATATATGTGTATTTATATATACAAATAATACCATGTGTACATATTCCTGTGGTGCTTGCTCTTCTAGCTTTTGCAGCAATTTATAGTACCCTGTGATTCCACCATATATTTAGCTGTAATTTTCCAAGAAAACATTAATAATATTTTCTTCCAGCATAACACCTTTCAATGTAACGTCTGTCAGAACTTTGTAATACATTCCATTCAAAGTTGTTCGAAACTTGTATGCATCTGGTTGTTACTGTGTGTGAACCAATTTAATTAAGTCAAATGTCTTGTCTTGACCCCTGGAAGGATTAAGTAAAAAGAGAAACAATTTGAGCCCTAGTCATGCTCATTCCATTTTGCTCAGTAATATTCCACTCTAAATTACAATGATGAATGTTGTCAGCCTTTTGAATAAAATATATTATGGATGATGATGGTAAGGGTTAGAGCCTTAGTAACATATTTTGGACGAAATGGATCAGCCCGGCCTGCCCATGAAAACCCCTACCCGAACCAGCAGCTGAATAATCAGCCCGATCCCAGCCGAGAGCAAACGGGATGGGTATATATATACTGTTTAGTCGATCGAGAGAAATCGATATAAACCCTAACCACCAAATCTACGCGACGCCGACTCCCTTCCCTGGGACGCACCCGATTCTACTTCCGGGATCGACCGTTGGGGTGCCACTCCGACCCATGGACGTGTCGCTGCCAACGCTACCCCCGGGGTTGTACGGCACAACCGCTGGGACGAGACTCCGACACCCGGATGTCTGGCTGATGCAAACACCACCACCATCGATAACCACCCATCAATCACCAACGCAGAAATCCTTTCGCCACTACCAGTAATACCACCGAAAGAGAGAGAGAGAAGGACCTAACCTTCCTCCGCTACAGTCTCTACCCGTCCATCGCCGTGTTCCAGCATGTCGCCTCCGGATCCGACGACCCCTTATCAGATCTGCCATTCTCGTGCAGCCGTCCACTCCACCGCAGGAGACCCTTCCTACGTGGCTCCTTGCTCCCCGACCGGCCTTGAGCCCCCACCGTGACCCCTCTGACTGCCACAGCTGGCTCCGCTGTATCCGAGCGCCGGCGCCACTCGCGCTGTCGTCGCCTCCAGGACCACGATCCTCGCCAGCAGCCTTCACCTGCCTGAACTCGACCACTCCGGCCGCCCGCTGTGAGTTATCGCCCCAATCTTCTCCTTCCATCTCACTCCATGGATTTTAGGGATTTGAGTTGTAAGAGAGTTGAGGAATTTAAGAGCTCAGCAGCTCTTAACTCCCAGCCCTTTATTCCTTATTGAATAATTGAGTGATCAAGTAGTCTGAACCCCCTCTCTTCAATTTCAAATCCTTAGGGATTTGGAAGTCTGATGTCAGCCCCACTTTTATTAATGATGTGGGTTTCAGCAGCTGTCTTAGTAAGCATTAGCTTTCCTTATCATTAATATTATTACTAATTATATTATTAATATGGTTAATGAGTAGAGATTCAATTAATTTTTGGGCTTAAACAGTTGAGAAATCAAAACTTTGTTTTTTTTGGGTCATGGGCCTCTTGTATATTTTGCATAACTTATTTTGTGTTAAATGATATGTATATATATAGGGCTTTGGGCTTGAGAACTATATAAAATATTTTGTGTTTTATTAATAATGGGCTTGTGTTTGAACTTTAGGATTTAAATGGCTTATAGTAAATTTAGTTGTGGATTTTTGTGTTAATATACATGAGTTTTAACTAAAATTTCTATATATAAAATATTTTGGGGAATATTCATAATGAGTATATTGGCTCTAATATATATATATATATATATATATATATATATATATATATATAAGCTGTCTTATACAATATTTTGGGCTTCTATTTTTTGAGAGAAAAATATTTTTGGGTTATATATCTTAAATGATTTTAGTCTTATAAAATATTTACTAAATTGTTTTGGGTATATATAATAAATTTATGGGCTTTTCAAGATAATTGTCTAAAGTTATTTTGAATAATATATATATATATATATATATATATATATATATATATATATATATATATATATATATATATATATATATATATATATATATAGTTTGAATACTATAAATATACTTCTAGATGATTTATAAAACATTTTCTATATAAACATATCTTCTTATTAAGGATTAGCCTTAAAATAATTTTATAGATCTTAGAGTAATTGTCAAAAACCTATTTTACTAGTAGAATCTATAATTACTAGAAATAACAAGTATTTTCCGAATTAGATTATATACATATTATGTCCCGACCGTGATTAGTCATAACGTCCATAATCATTGTGATTATGACCACTGCATATCGACCTTAGGCTAACTGGGCTATGATGAACGCAACGACATTATCGGTTTCTTCAGCTAAGGACCTCAGGCAAGTGCACTTTCTGATTGCTTTCGATTCATAGTAGTCTTTTTATTTCATGTTTATACATATATCTTGCTGCTTGTTGACACGCTCGTCACACGGAGTAGTCGGGAGGGGAAATATCTTAGTAAACATGTGGACTACCCAGAAATATCCCCAAAATGTCTATTCTTGTATGATAGCAGCTGCACACGACACGTGCAGTGAGCCGGATTTACCCCCTAGCCGTTCACATGTCGAAAAGGATATTTCACACCACATAGGTAGATGTCTTTTATTTTTCCTTTACTTCTCCACCGTGCCATGTCATCAGTTCTCTACAGTTTTCATATCTCATATGTTATTTTCATGTCTTGTTAATTCTATTGTGTTTTCGTATTGCCGTCGGTTTGTGTACTTGTTCCATTTCTGAATGGAAACCAACATTTTTCAGGTTTAGCCGCGATCACTCTTAGCACTGGGAAGACATGGATATGCTGAGGCCGACCTAGATAGTGGAACTAGTTGTCATTTTCATTAATTGTGAGAACTCTGTATTTTCTTTTAAATATAAATCTTGTAGATGTTGTAATAAACTTAGAAATGTGATTGAGCAGCAAATATTATATTTTGTGATTTTGAGCATTTATTTCTTGCGGGCTTGACAGCGTTCTACCGCCGACTCTGCGGCGTAGGCTGGCTTGGACATGTCTCGTATCCGGAAAAGCGGGTGCAGGTCGTGACAAGTTTTTGTGGTGGCCCATGCAGGTCAGTTTTCGTAAAAGATTGTGAACTCGTGATGGTACGTTACTCGTACTATTGCGAACCTGCGACTAGGAAATGCTCATTCACAAACTAGGATTGAAATGATTTAAGAGAATGACTAGGATTAGGAGTCCCTTGTTTAAATTGACTGATTGGGTAGTTACGGTTGTTAGATAGGCCATGCAATTTAGAATCATTAAATTTAGATAGCTTGCTAGATCCCTATAGTTACACTCTTACCTTTGATATGACGATATGATCCGATGTGGATATACCATTCACTTGGTAAGTTAGGCTTACCTATAATTAAGGCGTTAATTTTGATAAACTGTTTAATTTCCTTTTGTTTTATTAGATATAAATCCTATATCATGAGTTAGAATTGTCTATTTTAAATTCCTTTTTTGCTGTAAGGATTCGGTTTATAATTTCTGATTCTGCAATTCGTGTACGAATCTCGAGGTAGATTGATTTAAGATTTTCCCTCAACCATAGAAATGTATATGAAATAGATACTAGAATGTTTGTATTCCTTTCGTCTTTAGTTATTTCCTCCATATTAACTCTTTTATTTTAAGTGTTGTGACTGATAGGATAAATACCTACACTTTATTTTTAGTCAACTTGTTGAATCTCTAGAAGCTCATGAATTTTACGGATATAGTTAAAAGAATGTTAGTTAACTCATAAAGTTTAGACAGCAGCGCACTGTCGTCAATTATTTGAGAGTGAAGAATGTAGGTTCTGTTAGCCCAATGATTATATCATGTTTTTGAATATGGCTAATCAATTAAGTTTAACATATCGACGTCACTAATATTCATGTAATCACTATTATGTTACTACTTAAACTTAGTATTGTCCTAATGTTAGCATTGTCCTAAATATTATATATCATATTGCTATGTTTGTATCATAATGCATCTACTGCTTTGTTCTTCTAACATGTATTTGTAGACATGCTGTAAGCATGATCAAACATGATCAAACCAGGACATATGCAACAAAGAATTATTGATGGGCCAAAGACGGCGTTATACAAGAAGATTTCTCTGAACCGCCCAACGACCTATCCGGGCGTCAAGAAAAAATGCGTCAAGGAAAAATGCGTCTTCAATTTCAGGAAAAAGACGTTATCTAAAGGGCTATTAGTTTTCATATTTATTATGTATTTTTCCTTTTATTGAGTCTAGGAAAAATGTGAGATTGGTCGGATCGGTACTGGCTTAGGTTTTTCTCAGTCCACAAACAAAAATAAGCCTACCTACGTATCCCAAAAATCCACAATTCCAAAAAGCCCAAAACCTATGCAAATTTGGTTTATTCCTTACTGTTCTGAACCAGCAGAACTTTGACAGAACTCTGACCGAGTTCGGTCCGAGTTTGGCCCGAGTTCGGTCTGGGTTATTTGAAATACAGTTCCCACCAAATCTGCATCCAACGTTCGTATACGAAATCCTAGCATCCGAACTCTGCCCGAACTCTGTCCGAGTTCGGTTCCCCAAAAATACTATAAATAGAGTTGAGATTACCATTCATTTCAACAATCCAATTTCATCTCTTCTCTTCTCTATCTAAAGTGTTCTGAGCTTTTACTTTCATATCTAAGTCTTTACGACTCTTAGCCAAGCCAGTACAGTTTCTGTTTAATCTAGAGTTTGGTATTGAAGAGTTGTATCGGAGGTTGTATTCAGAAAACGTTCCAGTTTTCCAATTGCCTTCTGGAGTCGGTCGTGCGCTCGTCACCAAGCACGGTATTGTGGAGTCAGTCGTGCGCTCGTCACCAAGCACGGTGTTGTGGAGTCAGTCGTGCGCTCGTCACCAAGCACGGTGTTGTGAAGTCGGTCGTGCACTTGTCGCCAAGCACGGTGTTGTAAGAGTTGCAAGCACTCAGTTAAAGCTTGTGTCATAGTGGATTAACATCGAGCAAGAGTACTCGAGACTGGATTAGTCCTCTCAGAGGGATACCAGTATACATCGCTGTGTCACTGAGTTTGAATTCTTGACTCTTACTTTACTGTATTTATTTATTGTCTCCTATTTACTGCCATTGTTATTACTTATGTTTTTAATTGGTGATTATTTTCCGCTGCACACGCACACACTCTATTCACCCCCCTCTCTAGAGGTGCTCAACGCTCCTACAGGTTCACTGCAGCCAGCAGCGCACTGGCGAGACACAACCCATAGAATTGAAATCCTTTCGAAGAATTGTAGGTTATGGATCATTACTAAAACTATGTCCTCGTTGACCTCTTTAGATCTTAGATACCCTTGTGTCAATATAAGGTAGAGCACCTGATAGCTTATCACACCTGAATCACGGAACCAAGGGTTTGTCACAGCCAGAGTATATAGGCAAGGCATAATTCTCGGTGAAATGACTTCAGACATGATTACAAGTTTAGGATACTATAGAGAATAGAAAGATGCCCGGTGTGACCCTAAGATCCAAAACCAATACTAAGGTAAGTCCTGTAAGTTGAGTAGCATGTCTCCCACCCTAGCATCCCGTGGTCCTTACGATCTATTAACAAGGTAATTGACCGACACTAATAGGTTTACCTAGACTATAGAATTTAGAGTTCCATAACCCATTAGTCGACCAAGGCCTTATGGATAAGTGGATAGTAGGATGAATGTATAAGCAATGACACCAAGTAAGGTTTTGATTCTCTCAAAACTCGAACTACTTATTTCCTCCTTCCAAAAATCTCGCATACTTGTATCTTGACTATCTTGACCAACGCTGCTATTACAGCATAGTTTTGCAAGCTTACTCTTTTATCGAGCTTGATTCAAGACATATGTTTATTGGGGACGCCCGCTAACATATTGTCTAATCAGAATCAGTGTATTACGGTCTGATCAACCATGATGCACTTGGTTCGCTCTTCATTTAATTACCCTACGTGGACTGAGATATAGAGATATCCAGGATCTCATCCGCGACTGCTTTGACAATTCTCCTTGAATTGTATGTTCGCCTTTGAATCACGTAATTGTATTCAGTGATATCTCTCTTGAACTCTTTATTGTTTTGTCTTTCACTGGTTGGAAAGACGAAAGCTCGTAATTGATAGATAGATACAGGGTATTCCCCATGGCTATGATAGTTGTATACGCAAGTGTAGCTACCATCGGCCAGCTCTGTGACTGGAATCTTGCCTTGAGTTACTCGTTCTCCTTTCGACACTAAACCTGCTAATCTTGATTTTTTAGTCATTGGAGTCCAGGAATGATTAGGATATTTCCCTTAACCAAATGCCAACCTAGGAGACTACCTATTCTCAAGGATACCAACTGTTGTGAGCCTCTAATTGTTTGTTTGAAGCTTGCTTTAACAAGAACCTTTGTGACAATAGTCTGGCAGGTTTGACACCAATAGAAATTCACGACTCAGTTGTTAGAAATCTTTTACCTTAGAGTTGGTTACCCCGTCGATAACTCTTGTACACTGTGGACATGTAGATCATTCTACTTTATCGACCATGTGTCATTATACACACTCGTTTTCTATTTATTGAGGAACGATCCTTGACTTGACTTATACCTATCGTACCCCGTTATGCCTTGCCTTACTCTTTATTAACAGGAGTCGAGGTACAATAACCGGACTTTGGAATCCTTCTAACCTATTATTCCTAGAACCATGTCTTAGTTCCTAAGGTGGGTAGACTGTAAGCCTTCTAAAATTTTTAAGATATACCAGGATTACCGAGTGATTAGAATAACTTCCATTATGATGATGATTAGTGCTCTTGGACTCCCACTTTTTATTTAGATCATTTTGTGTCCTCGACCGTGTCATTAATATTCGGAGCACGAGGCCAGTTGTTACCTTCCAATAAACTTCATATGTAAGATCTAGACGAGTCCACCTTCATCTAGGTATATCATGTCCCACTCAAACCTGCCCCCTTGTACTCTATTTTTATGGTACGACTTTTAGGTCAAAAGGACTAGCTATAACCCGTACCATAATACCGGTATATTTTCCGACTCCCACTAGAGCCTCAACCTTGACTCAGTTCACTCGACCCAATATATGGTTGTGATCTACTCGAAACCACTACGCACATGCCACTAGTGTGCCACCCAATTGAGGCCTCGGGTGCTACTTAAACACAAAAGTCACTGAAGGCGCATCTTGAACTTTATGAACTTAGCTAACCAACCTGACGGGCAACTAGCTCAACCCCTTGGGTAGAAACCTATTCTAGGATACCCTAATCTAGTAGGGATAGTTTTATCATTAGGATCTTGTCTAGTCCATATAGATTGAAATCCAAGGTTCATCCAATCAACGTGTGATGTCTAATTAGGGACCCCATTAAAACCTAGTAAAATCCATCCATGCATACCACCATCTTTTGGGCTATAGAACCGAACTAATTGAAATAGGTCCCTATACCCATGATGTAGTCTCTACCTCTTAGAATGCGATGTCATTCGTAACCATTATTTCATCTACCTGGACATCGCGATACGATCCTGTATTGCATTCGTATCCCTTGCTCGTGTTGTTAAATAACCACAGAATATATCACAACCTTGATTTTCCAAATTCTGTTCTATTGTGAAACCTTGTTCAGAATTTCGGGAACGAAATTTCTTTATTGCATGGATTGTAAGACCCTCCAAGAAACGAAGGGTTCTTCGAATTGGCAAGTGACTAGACTAGAGTAGGCCAATCTAGCAAATAAGTCAATGATTCATAAACCCTCTTTCCATCTGTGTCATTGGGTACACTCCACCGCTCTTTAAACTTCATATTTGCTCTCGATTATTCTTCCTTATCTTTCCGTCCTTCCTATTTCAGAGTGACGAATGGTCATGCTTGTCACGCCCCGAGTCGGCAACGTTCATCCCCGATATAAATTTTTGCCGATTCGATCGTCCTCGCTAAGGCATGATGCCGTACGAGTCTGGAATTGCACTCGTACAAGGCAAAACGTTACATTGCTTTTGATATTAATCCGCCAAGTTGAAACGTCACAAATCACATCAGAATTTAAGACGCAGTATAGGAAGATAGAAATGCTTTTCATTCATAGCTTGCAACGAAGTGCAAGTCGTAATTACATTGGATGCCGTTGCGGCTACATTGATTGAAAACAGAAAGAAAATACATTCGACAAGTTGCCTGAACTACGCTTGCCGTCCCATACATTCGCCCCTTTATACATAAGCCGTCGAATTGAATTAGCTTTAAAATACTTTAGCATAGGAAGAGCTTCAAAACGCCTCTCCGCACTTCAGCTTCGTTTTAGGTTGGAGCGCCCGTCGCACCTGGGGAAATTGGGGGAGGGGATTAGCACACTTGCTAAGTGGACAAGACGAACCAACTCGTCTAAACCGACTCTGATTGTTAGGGTAGGCATGCTTTAGAGTTGTCTTTCTATTTGAACTAAATGAATTCAGTTCATATTCGATAGCCGTCTTTGAGTAATAATGCATACAGTATAACATCGCAGTTTATCATATTTTTTACCACGGTCGTGCTCGTCCCTGCATGAAAACAGAGATAATATTTACACCTGCATAAGACAATAGGTGAGCATGCAACTATCTTATATGCGGTCATTGGTGCTACGTACCACTAGGGACTTAATCGAAGTTGGCATGCGACGCTACCCTTTCAGCCTAGGTTGCAAGCCTTACTGAAGGTCCCGCATGCCTCGCGCCGAAGCACGATAAATTATTCTCCCTAGGACGAATCGGTTTCGATGCCCCGGATACTGTTTCGAGGAAAACGAACTTGTGCACAAGCTGTCCATGACCATGCCTATGTGCGAACAATTTCATATATACAACAGTTTCGTATAGCGCGGATAGTATCGAACGGCATTATCATTTCTCGCAACTCATGCAACGATTCATTTTCCCCAAAGCCGTACATCGATTTAGCGTCCCGTGGGCACCAAATTGTCCGAGGCATCATAACCCATGATCGACGTTTCACATTATTTTACAGCACGTGAAATAGTCTATCTTTTTACTAGAACCTTAAACTTTTTCGTTTATGTGAGAAACTTGTATTTTTCAGAGTAGATTACTCAAAATCAATACGTTTTTTCCCGAGTTCTTGACCTTAGTGGATTGGCATGCAATTAACTTGGCATCGTTCGATTTGAATGAATTCGAAGCAAGGAATAAGTTTGCGGGACAGAGTAGAAAAGAAGGATCGAATCACCCACCGATTACTTTGCTTCGTGCCGATCGTCCAAGCGCTACGCAACGTCAATCCTTAGTTATGCGAGCTTCTGTAATGGCACCAACGCTTTGTTAGAATTCCTTCTTTTCCCTTTGCATCGAAATTGTAATTGCATCCATGAAAACGATGCGAAAGCACTTCATCAAGCCCAGCGGCAAAGCTCCAAGAAAACCATACAGCGGTCCGGTCCCGTCGAATGGACTCTTATAGAGAGCTCACTCGCCGAGACGTAGCCCGCTGCATCTAGGACTTATTGCAACATAAGTCGTTCCATTAGTTGGATCGATTCTCGTAACTTTTGTCCAAATCGATTTGAATCGATGCCGCAAGGCGTTATCGTTTACCAAGCTTAGCGATCGAGTCAGATGACCATCTAAGTTTTCGGCCGATCTGACTCGGCGCAAGCATATTATGAAGTTCCGTCGCCTATCAAAAGCGGGGCGCTACATAATATACCACTAAGAAAAAGTTTCGTCCCGAAACTTAAGAACAAGGGTCTGACCTTAATTTAGACAAACAACGCGGGGTACTTCTCTTTTATCTCCGCCTCCATCTCCCACGTCGACTCCTTGACTGAATGGTTCCGTCAAAGCACGCGGACCAAGGACATCGACCGATTGTGTAGCACTTTCTCCTTGCGGTCCAAAATTTGAATAGGCTCCTCCGAGTAAGACAAGTCAGTACGTAGCTCCAACTGATCGAAGCTAACCACATGACTTGGATCGTGCACGTATTTTTGAAGTTGTGAAACATGGAAAACATCGTGCACATCAGCTAAGGCAGGAGGTAGTACGATCCGATAAGCAACCGTCGCAACTCGCTCAATAATCTCGAAGGGGCCTACAAATCTCGGGCTCAACTTGCCTTTAACGTCGAACCGCATCACACCGCGCATGGACGTTACTTTCAGAAACACATGGTCCCCGACCAAGAACTCTAGCGGTCGTCGACGAAGATCTGCGTAGCTCTTTTGTCGACTTTGCGCGATGCGGAGTCTATCTCGAATCAAGCGGACCTTTTCGACGGCCTGCTCCACCAGTTCAGGTCCAAGCACTTGTCGCTCTCCGACTTCATCCCAGCATATCGGCGAACGACACTTTCTCCCGTAGAGCGCTTCGTATGGAGCCATCTGAATACTCGACTGATAACTGTTGTTATACGCAAACTCCGCAAGCGGCAAATGCGTATCCTAACTAGTCTTTAGGTCGATCGCACACAGACGCAACATATCTTCTAAGATCTGATTGACTCTCTCCGTCTGACCGTCTGTTTGGGAATGGTACGCCGAACTAAAGTTCAGTTTGGTCTCCATCGCCGCTTGGAGGCTCGTCCAGAAACGCGATAGGAATCGCCCGTCTCTGTCCGAAATTATTGAGGCCGGTACCCTGTGCAGTCGAACAATCTCATCGACGTAGATTTATGCTAACCGATCGACGCTCCATCCTACTTTAATTGCGATAAAGTGAGCCGACTTGGTCAATCTATCAACAATGACCCAAATTGCGTCATTCCCTCGCGGCGTCTTCGGAAATCCCACAATAAAATCCATCGAGATATTGTCCCACTTCCACTCGGGAATGGTGATGTTCTGCAGCTCTCCGCCTGGCCGTTGGTGTTCTGTCTTCACCTGCTGACACGCCATGCCTTACGATACGAACGTAGCCACGTCTTTCTTCATGCCGTGCCACCAAAAGTTTGTGCGCAAGTTCTTGTACATCTTGGTGCTTCCAGGATGTAACGAGTACTTCACATAATGCGCCTCCGTCAGAATTTCTTTTTTGAGTTTGGCAGTTTCAGGAATGCAGAGCCTTCCCTTTAATCGTATCGTCCCGTCTCCGTCTTCCGTAAAGTTAGTCGCCCTTCCCGTTGAAATCAGCTCGCACATTTTCTTCAGGAATGAGTCGTCCTCCTGTGCGGTCTTTATCTTGCTAAGCAGGTTCGATCCTAACTTCAGCTGAGCTAGGTGCAAGTGTCGATACTCAATTCCGAGTTCGATACCCATCGCTTCAAGGTCTCGCCGTATCTCCCTGTTTATGGCCAGTGTTCCCATAAACATTCTGCTAAGTGCATCGGCCACCACGTTTCCCTTGCCCGGCGTATACTCGATCGTTAGCTCGTAATCTTTTATGAGTTCGAGCCAACGTCGCTATCGTAGGTTGAGCTCCCGTTGCGTGTAGCACCCAGTTTTCCAAATGAGGGTAATTTTAAAATTTTGTGTTTATAATTATTTTAATAAAAATATTTAATTCATGATATGATTTTTGGTGATTTTAAATTATTTTAAAATTATTTAAATCAATGACTTGTGGTTTTGACGTTTTGCTAGCGAAACCCTAGAGACTGTTTGACCTAGAGCCTAACCATATGATTATGATATTTTAATGTCATTTTTGGCCCAAGGATATTTTTGCATTTGACCTCTTTGAATTATTTTGATATTATTTTATTATTTATGATATTTTTTGGGGTTATTTGAGTCGGGTTCGAATTTCAACTCAATCCGACTTGAAACGGAGACCCGGGGGTAGTTTGACTCTAGTGGGACCCACACACTAGTTAGGCATGGCCCATATGATATTAATTTTAGTCCACATGATAGAAATATTTTAGTTAGAGGTTAGACTAATTACTATAGATAAGGTTAGTGTGATTAGAGACTTTAGAATGACTAATTTAGCCCCAACCAATTAGCCCTTTCCTAATACTCATAGAATAGGTTAGTAGGGGCATTTTGGACCTTACCATAATAGGACAAATAGCCCCATATGGCCAGCCACTTTGGGAGAGGATAGGCTCAAGTTCATTTCATTATTCTCATCCACACTCTCTCTCTCTTGTTCTTCCCCAAATTCCTAGAGAGCAATCCCTAGCAATTTCTCCACCAAATCATTCCATTTCACCACCAAATCTTCTTCTTTCCTTCTCCATTCTAGCCAAGGAGGAAGCTACCCAAGTTTGGGAGGATTCGGAGCTCGTTCGTGTCCTTTTAGAATCTCTACGTGTCGGTGTCGTTCCGGGAAGGCTTTTCTTCGATTCGATCTACCGGGAGGTATAAATCCCTTCTCCTTTTCATTTCCTCATGCATATAGGTCTATTCTGAACCCATAGGAATGACCCCATAGTTGTATCTCCATTTGTGTCCATTTCGTGTCCATTTGGAGGTCATAGGAGTGTCCTTTGTGTGGTGGTTGTGTCCATGTGGAAAAATCCCAAATTTGGACACACTATGTATTGTTGTTATGTATGAATGAATTATTACATATTTAATCTTATATTTTTGTATTGGAGATGTGTTCTATAGTGTCTCATATATATATTAGTGTAGAGAGTGAGTTCTTGATATATTATGTTATATACTTGTGTTCTTTTGTCTCAAACTACCTAAATCCGTCATGATTTTTATCCACGTTTTTAATTTCAGTCCTAACTTAGAAATATCATAACTTCTAGCTCAAAGTTCGGTTTAATCTTCCATTTTTTTTAAAAGAAGCGTATTGAAGTTAGCATTCCAAAAACATATATTAATAGGCCTAATTCTTTTTATAACATTCTGGAGAATTATTTGAGTGTCAGCTGTACGAAGGACAAACGCGTTCTCGGTGTTTTTGCGATTTCGGGAGTTTTCGGAAACAAAAATGCGATCCATTTGAAGTTTTGGAAAGCTAACACATAGATCTATAACATACTTTAATCCTAGATTTTAATTCATGCTGAGATGGTATAGTATTGATTATTAGTAGAAGTTACTATTCGACATATGCATTTTGTGCACCCTTGTGTGTAATATAATGTTCTATTTGATTTTAACCCATGTTAATGTATATACATTATATAATTAAATAGAGAATGCAAGCATGAGTAAATGGTTAAATAAATGATGTATGAGGTGTAAGTATCATATCTAATGTAAGCATGTATAAGTATGGCTTGTAATGAATATGTAGGTTCCATAGTATGTAATGTATGGTGCATATAGTGGTGCAAGAGAATAAATGAATGATGAATGAATGCAAGCATGAATGTAATATAATAATAGATGTAATGTATGCAATATACAAGTTAATGAGATGTAATGTTCTATGTTAATACAAATCCTATATTACCTCATGTACCCCCTTACACTATGTTGACACTATCACACTTGACACATTGTTCACTTACACTTTGACACTCTTTGATATGTATACACTATGTATGCCCATTTAACCCTCACTTGCCCCTTTGCCATGTTCACATACACACACATAGCCTCTTAAATAAGTATTTATGAATATAGTTAACTTAGCTATGTATGTATATTATATATATGTTAGCATATTGTGTTGTAATATATAAGTTTATATAACCATTTGAAATGCCATGATTATAGACCTAATGTTGAATACCAATATATGCATGTGTATATATGTGTAGACATATATAGCTTAAAGTAATAGATTACCTAGTGTATATCCAATGTGAATTCTTGCCTATTTGAGTATTGACTAATTACATGCTATATAGAGTTGGGTGTATGTTGGCTTGTATAGCCTTGTATTGATGTGTGCTTGCTAGGATAGTCTTGGTTAGGCCTAGTAAGACTTACTAGGTTAGGACATGACCTAGTTTGACCTAGTTTGACTAGTGCAGTTGACCAGAGTTGACCAAGGGTTGACTTTGGCCTAGTTTGACCTAGATTCATGTAGAATACATTGTAGTGTTTTATATTACCCTTCTGGACATGTTATGACTTGTGATGTTCTAATTAGGAGCCAGACACCTTGTAACATGTGTTGCTTTAAATATGACTCTGTGGCTTCAGTTGGACCCCCTATACTTATCAGCTGTTCAGGTTATCAGGCGAGTACATTCTTTGATAGTTCTCTCATTTACTTGTCAATTACTGTACTTCAGTTCTAGTTAGTTGTATACGATTCTCTGTTACAATACGTGTGGATATTTCTGGATTCATGTATACAACACACCTTTATTTTCTGGCCTCTATTACTGGTATCATCTCTATTACTGGAATCACCTACTGGAATCATTTACTGGAATCATTTACTGGTATCATTATATTTTGGCTGGACTCATCTTGAATCATTGTGTCAGAATTCTGGATTCACTTGCTGGGAGGGGAAATACTAGAGTAAGACATGTAGACATATCCCATTACTGGAATCACCCCTACTGGAATCTACTGGAATGATAGCCATCTATCGCCTGATCAGTGAGAGGTGTGCCGGATTACCCACAGCCGTTTACATGTCGGTCTCGGTATTTTAAAATACACTGCTAGAGTATAGGCTAGACTCACCCTGGAATCATTGATCACTATAACTGGAATCGTCCCTTACTGGATTCATCTTGTATTAGATTCATCTTGTACTGGACTTACATTGGAGTTACACTGGTCTACATTGTTGTCTGGACTTTATATCATAATACCCTGGTTCAGCTAGTTCTATTTTTACAGACTTCATTGCTATGATTCTTCTCTTGTTTAGTTATTTACTTTCCTTGCACCTTATCTGTCTTTCTTACCATCACCTGAATATAAACTGCCATTTTCATCAATACAACTGCCTATAACTGCTTTATAGTTCTCTGTCATTTACTTGGGTTTTCTAGATGAGATGTGCTCGTTCCTGTCCTGACTGGACCTGTTGATAAATTTTACAGATAGCTTGGAGGTTGCCTGCTAGCCTAGAGGAGACACCTTAGAGGTTGTTTAGATAGTTATTTCATTTGTCTGGAGTTGTATTTACTTTGTGGATTACTGTATTTGAGTTTTGAGATGTATTTCTGGGTTTTTGTATCTTAGACACTTAGACTTCTATCTCCCGTATCTCTTTGGATTTTATGTTTTATCTAACCTTATCATGCTCTACCTTAAATGTGATTGAGACTGTATCTGCTTAGCATTATATTGTTAGATGATGTAACCTAGGACAGCGTTCTACCGCCGACACTACGGCGTAGGCTGGGCGTTGTTACGTTCTCGTACCCTAACAGTGGGTGCGGGTCGTGACACGTTTTTAGTGGTGGCCCATGCAGGTCGAGTTTATGTAGTGGTATTCGAACTTGAGTACCACTACAGCCTACAGTAGGAATAGGATATCTTGAAGGTACTCAATCACAGTTAGGAACCCTTGAGAGATTCCCGGAACGACCCTTGAGAATCTTATTTTAACTTCGATTTGAGAACTCTTTTTTCCCTTGATTTGATTTATTTTTACTTACTGTTGTTAAATTTGATTTTGATGGATTATGGTTGAATTTGAGTTGTATTCATTGATTTTGATGAATGATTGTCGAATTTTGAATCTTGATGATAGCTGTTGCATCCGAGTTGTATTTTGATGGATTTTTGTTCATTTTGAATTTTGAAGTTGTTGATAAATTTGATTTGATTTATGGGTATTCATTGTTGATTTAATTTAATTTTTTTTGACAAGATGAAATTATATGGGCTATGTCATCTATGTTATGGAATCTAGTCTTCTATAGTCACATTAGCCAGCATGGTGAGGACATATAGTCTGACTCTGGATATATTTCTCGGGTGTGGAAATTTAAGGTTTTCGCAGCCAAGCTAGTGGCACCGCAAAAATGTTAAATACCACGATTCTAGAGGTATGTGCATAAGTCAAGGACTCTGTGATTATCGTAGCCTTGCTTACTAGTATAACGGGAATTTAGAGTACCATAATTTTGGATAGATGCATATGATTATCAGATTGTACCTTAAATATTTTCAAGCATGTTTTCTCTACTTTGATGCAGTCCTTCAAAAAGAATTATTATTTGTTTTGCTTTGTTTTGCTTCTAATTATTTAACTTAGGAGTAGCTTGTGTAACTTCTTGCTATGAGTTTCTTCTTAATACAATGAATCGATGATTTTGCTAGACTTTATCTTGGATTTGATATTTAGCTCTGGTTTCAAAATGGTTCCTTCTTTTAGGCAAATAAGCAAACAGCTTTTATCGTTATTTCCTTCTTGCTATTATTCTAGTATTGAATAATAATAATAAAACTGCCTTGATTTCGTCAATCACCTATTTTACGATCTTGGTAGGAATCTAAATGTTGGTCTTAACGTAGAATTAATTTTTTTTGGACATGAGAATATATGAGTATATTTACATAGTGGACACTTGCCTGATACGTATGCATGCTACACTTGATTTTCCACCTATCTAAATACATATTAATATGTTGTTAATGTTAAAATTTTTAAAACCCCAATATTTCTGGTTTTCTGCTTTTCCAGTTTAAATTCGTAATTTAAATATAAATTTCATGTTATTAGTTTTGTCTACATAACTGCACATATATGATATCTGCAGAGTTTTAATTTTTAGAGAAATTAGTTAAGTTATGTTAAATTTATAAAATCTGAGACTGCATTATGTTAATATTACACTGGTTTAAATGTTAGCTTATTTTCAGATTTTGTATGTAAATGCTGAACTAAAACTGGGTTTAACCTTTCAATACTAAGCTATAACCCTGTACAAGGACACACACACCCCCTAACTTAGTATACGCTGTCATGTAACCTAACCTTTCCTCTCTATGTTATGATCACATACTTGTATAGATATATAGAGCTTAGGCATACATGTTATAATATATGTATATACATAACTAAATCTCTACCTCTTACAGATGTTTATGGTTAGCCATGCATGTTATGATTAAATAGGTTGTGTATTGTAGGTTGTTAACCCATATGCCATGAGTAGTGTAACAGGATAGCTCATATACAATTTCATGTATATTTCACATACACCCATACACACACAAACCACATAACATTACATAATGCTAGTTTTTCCTCTCTAACGCTCTCTCTGTATATATATATTGTGATTTGGATTTCAATGCAAGTGATTTTCAATTCCTTAATTTTTGAATTTGATTTTCTGTACCCTTTTTCAGATAATTGGTAGTTGCCTTTATTTTGTTTTGATAAGTACCAGTTTTATATAGGATGGTAGACCGCCTTACAGTTTTGATGGTTTGTTGTTTCTGTAACTTCTCTAATTTAGCACCCTAAATTGCTTGTATATTTTGATACCCTATGACCGTTTCGGTTAGCATGACTAGTATACCTAGATGAGACTTTCACTACCACCGTATGCCATGACCCTGTATATCGTCCTTTTGATCACATGATTTGTTTTAGTCTGGGACTTTGATTGTGGGGGTTTGACCTAGAAGGAGTATGGACATTTTAATTTCGAGGACGAAATTTTTCGAAGGTGGGTAGAGTTGTAGCACCCAATTTTCCAAATGAGGGTAATTTTGAAATTTTGTGTTTATAATTATTTTAATAATAATATTTAATTCATGATATGATTTTTGGTAATTTTAAATTATTTTAAAATTATTTAAATCAATGACTTGTGGTTTTGACGTTTTGCTAGTGAAACCCTAGAGACTGTTTGACCTAGAGCCTAACCATGTGATTATGATATTTTAATATCATTTTTGGCCTAAGGATATTTTTGCATTTGACCTCTTTGAATTATTTTGATATTATTTTATTATTTATGATATTGTTTTGGGGTTATTTGAGTCGGGTTCGAATTTCAACTCAATCCGACTTGAAACGGGGACCCGGGGGTAGTTTGACTCTAGTGGGACCCACACACTAATTAGGCATGGCCCATATGATATTAATTTTAGTCCACATGATAGAAATATTTTAGTTAGAGGTTAGACTAATTATTATAGATAAGGTTAGTGTGATTAGAGACTTTAGAATGACTAATTTAGTCCCAACCAATTAGCCCTTTCCTAATACTCATAGAATAGGTTAGTAGGGGCATTTTGGACCTTACCATAATAGGACAAATAGCCCCATATGGCCAGCCACTTTAGGAGAGGATAGGCTCAAGTTCATTTCATTATTCTCATCCACACTCTCTCTCTTGTTCTTCTCCAAATTCCTAGAGAGCAATCCCTAGCAATTTCTCCACCAAATTATTCCATTTTACCACCAAATCTTCTTCTTTCCTTCTCCATTCTAGCCAAGGAGGAAGCTACCCAAGTTTGGGAGGATTCGGAGCTCGTTCGTGTCCTTTTGGAATCTCTACGTGTCGGTGTCGCTCCGGGAAGGCTTTTCTTCGATTCGATCTACCGGGAGGTATAAATCCCTTCTCCTTTTCATTTCCTCATGCATATAGGTCTATTTTGAACCCATAGGAATGACCCCATAGTTGTATCTCCATTTGTGTCTATTTCGTGTCCATTTGGAGGTCATAGGAGTGTCCTTTGTGTTGTGGTTGTGTCCATGTGGGAAAATCCCAAATTTGGACACACTATGTGTTGTTGTTATGTATGAATGAATTATTACATGTTTAATCTCATATTTTTGTATTGGAGATGTGTTCTATAGTGTCTCATATATATATTAGTGTAGAGAGTGAGTTCTTGATATATTATGTTATATACTTGTGTTCTTTTGTCTCAAACTACCTAAATCCGTCATGATTTTTATCCACGTTTTTAATTTCAGTCCTAACTTAGAAATATCATAACTTCTAGCTCAAAGCTCGATTTAATATCCTGTTTTTTTTAAAAGAAGTGTATTGAAGTTAGATTTTCAAAAACATATATTAATAGACCTAATTCTTTCTGTAACTTTCTGGAGAATTATTTGAGTGTCAGCTGTACGAAAGACAAACACGTTCTTGGTATTTTTGTGATTCCGGGAGTTTCCGAAAACAAAAACGCGATCCGTTTGAAGTTTCGGAAAGCTAACACATAGATCTATAACATACTTTAATCTTAGATTTTAATTCATGCTGAGATGGTACAGTATTGATTATTAGTAGAAGTTACTATTCGGTATATGTATTTTGTGCACCCTTGTGTGTAATATAATGTTCTATTTGATTTTAACCCATGTTAATGTATATACATTGTGTAATTAAATAGAGAATGTAAGCATGAGTAAATTGTTAAATAAATGATGTATGAGGTGTAAGTATCATATCTAATGTAAGCATGTATAAGTATGGCTTGTAATGAATATGTAGGTTCCATAGTATGTAATGTATGGTGCATATAGTGGTGCAAGAGAATAAATGAATGATGAATGAATGCAAGCATGAATGTAATATAATAATAGATATAATGTATGCAATATATAAGTTAATGAGATGTAATATTCTATGTTAATACAAATCCTATATTACCTCATGTACCCCCTTACACTATGTTGACACTATCACACTTGACACATTGTTCACTTACACTTTGACACTCTTTGATATGTATACACTATGTATGCCCATTTAACCCTCACTTGCCCCTTTCCCATGTTCACATACACACACATAGCCTCTTAAATAAGTATTTATGAATATAGTTAACTTAGCTATGTATGTATATTATATATATGTTAGCATATTGTGTTGTAATATATAAGTTTATATAACCATTTGAAATGCCATGATTACAGACCTAATGTTGAATACCAATATATGCATGTGTATATATGTGTAGACATATATAGCTTAAAGTAATATATTACCTAGTGTATATCCAATGTGAATTCTTGCCTATTTGAGTATTGAATAATTGCATGCTATATAGAGTTGGGTGTATGTTGGCTTGTATAGCCTTGTATTGATGTGTGCTTGCTAGGATAGTCTTGGTTAGGCCTAGTAAGACTTACTGGGTTAGGACATGACCTAGTTTGACCTAGTTTGACTAGTGCAGTTGACCAGAGTTGACCAAGGGTTGACTTTGGCCTAGTTTGACCTAGATTCATGTAGAATGCATTGTAGTGCTTTATATTACCCTTCTGGACATGTTGTGACTTATGATGTTCTAATTAGGAGCCAGACACCTTGTAACCTGTGTTGCTTTAAATAGGACTCTGTGGCTTCAGTTGGACCCCCTATACTTATCAGCTGTTCAGGTTATCAGGCGAGTACATTCTCTGATAGTTCTCTCATTTACTTGTCAATTACTGTACTTCAGTTCTAGTTAGTTGTATGTGATTCTCTGTTACAACACGTGTAGATATTTCTGGATTCATGTATATGACACACCTTTATTTTCTGGCCTCTATTACTGGTATCATCTCTTTTACTGGAATCACCTACTGGAATTATTTACTGGAACCATTTACTGGTATCATTATATTTTGGCTGGACTCATCTTGAATCATTGTGTCAGAATTCTAGATTCACTTGCTGGGAGGGGAAATACTAGAGTAAGACATGTAGACATACCCCATTACTGGAATCACCCCTACTGGAATCTACTGGAATGATAGCCATCTCTCGCCTGATCAGTGAGAGGTGTGCCGGATTATCCACAGCCGTTTACATGTCGGTCTCGGTATTTTAAAACGTACTGCTAGAGTATAGGCTGGACTCACCCTGGAATCATTGATCACTATAACTGGAATCGTCCCTTACTGGATTCATCTTGTATTAGATTCATCATGTACTGGACTTACATTGGAGTTACACTAGTCTACATTGTTGTCTGGACTTTATATCATATTATCCTGGTTCAGCTAGTTCTATTTTTACAGACTTCATTGCTATGATTCTTCTCTTGTTTAGTTATTTACTTTCCTTGCACCTTATCTGTCTTTCTTACCATCACCTGAATATAAACTGCCATTTTCATCAATACAACTGCCTATAACTGCTTTATAGTTCTCTGTCATTTACTTGGGTTTTCTAGATGAGATGTGCTCGTTCTTGTCCTGACTGGACCTGTTGATAAATTTTACAGATAGCTTGGAGGTTGCCTGCTAGCCTAGAGGAGACACCTTAGAGGTTGTTTAGATAGTTATTTCATTTGTCTGGAGTTGTATTTACTTTGTGGATTACTGTATTTGAGTTTTGAGATGTATTTCTAGGTTTTTGTATCTTAGACACTTAGACTTCTATCTTTCGTATCTCTTTGGATTTTATGTTTTATCTAACCTTATCATGCTCTACCTTAAATGTGATTGAGACTGTATCTGCTTAGCATTATATTGTTAGATGATGTGACCTAGGACAGCGTTCTACCATCGACACTGCGGTGTAGCCTGGGCGTTGTTACGTTCTCGTACCCTAACAGTGGGTGCGGGTCGTGACATTGCGTAAATAAGTATTTCAGGCTTTTGTAATCTGTGTAGATTTTGCATGCCACACCATAGAGGTAGTGCCGCCATAACTTCAACGCAAAGACGATCGCCGCCAATTCTAGGTCGTGCGTCGGGTAGTTTTTCTCGTGCTGCTTCAACTGCCGTGAAGCGTAGGAGATGACTTTGTCTCTCTGCATGAGTACGCACCCGAGGCCAGTTCCCGATGCGTCGCTGAATATCTGAAAGCCTTCTGGACCGTCTAGAAGTGCAAGGATCCGTTGCTTCAACTCTTGAAAGCTGGATTCACAGTCGTTGCTTCATTCAAATACTACTCCCTTCTGGGTGAGGCGAGTCAGAGGCGACGCTAGTTTTAAAAAGCTTCGCACGAACCTACGGTAGTAGCCCGCTAAGCCCAGGAAACTCTGAATGTCGCTAGCCGAGGCAGGTCGTTTCCAATCTACCACCGCATCAATCTTCTTTGGGTCCACCGCGACACCTTTGGCAGAGATTACGTGCCCGAGGAATGTCACGCTACTCATCCAGAACTCGCACTTACTCTACTTGGCATATAATTTATTTTCATGCAGAATCTGCAGTACCGTCTTCAAGTGTTCTGCGTGCTCTTCTTGATTCTTGGAGTAGATTAGGATATCGTCGATGAACACGACTACAAATTTATCGATTTGAGGTCGGAAGACTCGATTCATCAGATCCATAAACGCGGCTGGGACATTCGTCAAACCGAACGGCATGACGAGGAATTCGTAATGACCATATCGAGTGCGAAAGGCAGACTTCGATACGTCGTCGGACTTGATCTTCAATTGATGATAGCCTGAACGAAGATCGATTTTTGAAAATACTGACGCACCTTGCAGTTGGTCAAACAAGTCGTCGATTTGTGGCAAAGGATACTTGTTTCGTACGGTCGTCTTGTTGAGTTCCCGATAGTCGATGCACAGCCGCAATGACCCATCCTTCTTCTTTACGAACAGTACAGGAGCTCCCCACGGAGAGACGCTAGGGCGAATAAATCTGCGGTCTAGCAACTCTTGTAATTGCACCTTCAGCTCCTTCAGTTCTGCTGGAGCCAATCGGTAAGGCGCCTTTGATATCGGCCGTGTATCTGGAAAGGTGTCGATGCTGAATTCAATTTCTCGATCCGGCGGCATCCCGGGCATCTCGTCAGGAAAAATGTCGGGAAAATCTACCACAACATCAGTCTGCATTGTATTTATATTATCTGTACGCGTGTCTCGAACTGATGCCAAGTTTCCCGTGCAGCCGGAACGCAGCATACGCCTTGCCGAGATTGTCGATACCATCATCGCTGTCTTCGAGGCCGTACCGCACGAATATGAGAACTCTGTCTCGCCAGGAAGACGAAACACCACTCTCTTCTCCGCGCACTCGATCGTTACATGACAAGCGCCCAACTAATCCATGCCCAGGATTATGTCCTAATCTTTGATGTCTAGCACGACGGCATCCAAGGATAGATATCTTCCACCGACGCAAATGTGGCTATTCCTACAAATAAAATTTGTAGGCATATCGACTCCCGATGGAGTGCTAACGCTAATATTTATATCTAGTGTATTTTATTTTCTTTCGCATATATAAAGCTATGCGTCGCACCCGAATCGAATAGTACTCGAGCAGGTATATCTTTGTAGAGTAATATACCTGTTACAACCGTATCGGACGCAAACGCCTCGTTCCGAGTTAAGGCATAAACTCGGCCTTGAGCTCCGTGGCGTTGATTCTGCGGGTTCACAGGCACCGCATTTGTGTCTTGTAGCGTAGGCACTTTATATGGATTCGGAGTGTTCCTTGGTGGGTTGTGTTGATTCGGCTTCCCCGCCTGACAATATTGACTGAAGTGGCCTAGCTCGCCATACTTGAAGTATGTTCTCAATCTACAATCGGGTGCTCGGTGTCCACGCTTGTCGCATCTATTGCAATTTACTGCGGCAAAGTGTCCACGATTCTCAGACGTATTTGGGCGCTTTTGTACTCCCGATCCTCCAGCGTCATTAGGACGCTTGTTGAAGTTGTTGCGAACGACAGGCACGGCCCTTTGTGACATACGGCCGAAGATCCGTTCACTATCAAGTGCGGCTTCGTAGGATTCACGATATGTTTGGCATCGTTGGTTCATGACGTCCCTACGCAGTTCGTCGTTGCGGCCTTGCTGAAAACGCTCGTACCATTCTTCTTTGTTGGGCAGGAAGGTGCCGGTAAATTTTGCAAGTTTCGAGAAGCTTGCATCATAATCTTCAACACTCATATTCTCATGCCTCAACATCATGAACTCATCCCCCTTCTGTCGACGGATGGCGCGAGGAACGTACTGCTCAAGGAAGGTTGTCTTGAACATTTCCCAAGAAATCTTTTTGTTGGAATCGGTTTCGCAGATCTCTTGTTTCTTCGCCGCCCACCAGTCGTGTGCTCTTAGTTGTAACTGCAGCGCCGCACAAGCCACCCTCTGGGACCCTTCGATGCAGAGAAGATCGAACAAGTCCTCCATCTCTGCGAGCCATCCTACTATCACGTCGGGCTCTGCTCGGCCGTTGAACTTCGGCGGGTTCATTTTGCGAAACTCTTTCACTTTGAGCATGGAAGGAGAGTTCACCATTTACGGAGGGATTTCTTCCTCCTCGTCTTCTTCTGGATCATCGTACTTTCCCTCGAGTACCACGTTCGTCGCCTTGGTATCGCCCGTCATCCTGCTCACTATCTGAGTTAGGGCGGTCATCTGCTTCTGCTGCACATCAAATTGGATTTTGAATTGCATCTGAAGCTGTTGTTGCTGCAGTTCCATCAACTGTAGCATCTTCTCCATAGTCGTCTCGTTAGGGCCAGTACTTTTTGTGCTCGACGTACTATCCACGATTTGGGTTGTTGGGCCGGCGATTTTCTTATCTCGCTTAGTCATTCCTACAAACAGTGTAAACCCGTTAGTATTTTTCAAAAATATCTACAGGCTTACCTGTATGGAACTTATATTTCACGCAGCATGTCGACAAGCATTCAATCAAGCCATCGCAACGGACATTCCAACAATAAAACATCTTTTAAAAATCTGAAGAAACATAACTGAGCTCTGATACCAATTTGTCACGCCCCGAGTCGGCAACGTTCGTCCCCGATGTAAATTTTTGTCGATTCGATCGTCCTCGCTAAGGCGTGATGCCGTACGAGTCTGGAATTGCACTCGTACAGGGCAGAACGTTACATTGTTTTTGATATTAATACGCCAAGTTGAAACTTCATAAATCATATCAGAATTTAAGACGCAGTCTAGGAAGATAGAAATGCTTTTCATTCATAGCTTGCAACGAAGTGCAAGTCGTAATTACATTGGATGCCGTTGTGGCTACATTAATTGAAAATAGAAAAAAAATGCATTCGACAAGTTGCCTGAACTACGCTTACCGTCCCATACATTCGTTCCTTTATACATAAGCCGTCGACTTGAATTGGCTTCAAAATACTTCAGCATAGGAAGAGCTTCAAAACGCCTCTCCGCACTTCAGCTTCATTTTAGGTTGGAGCGCCCGCCGCACCTGGGGAAATTGGGGGAGGGGATTAGCACACTTGCTAAGTGGACGAGACGAACCAACTCGTCTAAACCGACTCTGATTGTTAGGGTAGGCATGCTTTAGAGTTGTCTTTCTATTTGAACTAAATGAATTCAGTTCATATTCGATATCCGTCTTTGAGTAATAAAGCATACAGTATAACATCGCAGTTTATCATATTTCTTACCACGGTCGTGCTCGTCCATGCATGAAAACAGAGATAATATTTACACCTGCATAAGACAATAGGTGAGCATGCAACTATCTTATATGCGGTCATTGGTGCTACGCACCACTAGGGACTTAATCGAAGTTGGCATGCGACGCTACCCTTTCAGCCTAGGTTGCAAGCCTTACTGAAGGTCCCACATGCCTCGCGCCGAAGCACGATAAATTATTCTCTCTAGGACGAATCGGTTCCGATGCCCCGGATACCGTTTCGAGAAAAACGAACTTGTGCACAAGCTGTCCATGACCATGCCTATGTGCGAACAATTTCATATATGCAACAGTTTCGTATAGCGCGGATAGTATCGAACGGCATTATCATTTCTCGCAACTCATGCAACGATTCATTTTTCCCAAAGCCGTACACCGATTTAGCGTCCCGTGGGCACCAAATTGTCCGAGGCATCATAACCCATGATCGACGTTTCACATTATTTTGCAGCACGTGAAATAGTCTATCTTTTTACTAGAACCTTAAACTTTTCCGTTTATGTGAGAAACTTGTATTTTTCAGAGTAGATTACTCAAAATCAATACGTTTTTCCCGAGTTCTTGACCTTAGTGGATTGGCATGCAATTAACTTGGCATCGTTCGATTTGAATGAATTCGAAGCAAGGAATAAGTTTGCGGGACAGAGTAGAAAAGAAGGGTCGAATCACCCACCGATTACTTTGTTTCGTGCCGATCGTCCAAGCGCTATGCAACGTCAATCCTTAGTTATGCGAGCTCCTGCAATGGCACCAATGCTTTGTTAGAATTCCTTCTTTTTCCCTTGCATCGAAATTGTAATTGAATCCATAAAAATGACGCAAAAGCACTTCATCAAGCCCAGCGGTAAAGCTCCAAGAAAACCATACAGCGGTCCGGTCCCGTCGAAGGGACTCTTATAGAGAGCTCACTCGCCGAGACGCAGCCCGCTGCATCTAGGACTTATTCCAACAGAAGTTGTTCCATTAGTTGGATCGATTCTCGTAACTTCCGTCCAAATCGATTTGAATCGATGCCGCAAGGCGTTATCGTTTACCAAGCTTAGCGATCGAGTCAGATGGCCATCTAAGTTCCCGGCCGATCTGACTCGGCGCAAGCATATTATGAAGTTTCGTCGCCTATCGAAAGCGGGGCGCTACAATGCTCGTTAGAGTTTATCAATATTTCTTAGACATTTGTGTAAATTTGTTGCTTGTTAAATTTTGGGTTGCTTGATAGATATGAGAGGATTATAGATACCATATGCCTAGATATTTGTTGGTAGGACTGTTAGCAACCAGTTAGAAGATTTTAAGATTTTAGTTTGAGGAGTAGTGTGACCAAAGGTGGGTAGAAGTCCTGGAGGCTATATGACTAGGAAAAGAATACAAACTATTTTTTTTTGATGAATTAAAATTTAAGGAGATTAAGGTTAAGATAGACTTTCTTTTTGAATTTTAAGAATAGTTACGAATTAGAATTTCGAGGACGAAATTATTTTCAATTTAATTAAGTCAAATGTCTTGTCTTGACCCCTGGGAGGATTAAGTAAAAAGAGAAACAATTTGAGCCCCAGTCATGCTCATTCTATTTTGCTCAGTAATATTCCACTCTAAATTACAATGATGAATGTTGTCAGCCTTTTGAATAAAATATATTATGGATGATAATGGTAAGGGTTAGAGCCCGGTAATATGTATACCTTAGTAATATATTTTGGACGAAATGGATCAGCCCGACCTGCCCATGAAAACCCCTACCCGAACCAGCAGCTGAATAATCAGCCCGAACCCAGCCGAGAGCAAACGGGATGGGTATATATATACTGTTTATTCGATCGAGAGAAATGGATATAAACCCTAACCACCAAATCTACGCGACGCCGACTCCCTTCCCTGGGACGCACCCGATTCCACTTCTGGGATCGACCGCTGGGGTGCCACTCCGACCCCTGGACGTGTCGCTGCCAATGCTACCCCCGGGGTTGTACGGCGCAACCGCTGGGACGAGACTCCGACACCTGGATGTCTGGCTGATGCAAACATCATCACCACTATCGACAACCACCCATCAATCACCACCGCAGAAAGCCCCTCGCCACTACCAGTAATACCACCGAAAGAGAGAGAGAAGGACCTAACCTTCCTCCGCTACAGTCTCTACCCGTCCGCCGTCGTGTTCCAGCCTGTCGCCTCCGGATCCGGCGACCCCTTATCAGATCCGCCGTTCTCGTGCAGCCGTCCTACGTGGCTCCTTGCTCCCCGACCGGCCTTAAGCCCCCACCGTGACCCCTCTGACCGCCACAGCTGGCTCCGCTGTATCCGAACGCCGGCACCACTCGCGATGTCGTCGTCTCCAGGACCACGATCCTCGCCAGCAGCCTTCACCTGCCTGAACTCGACCACTCCGGCCGCCCGTTGTGAGTTCTCGCCCCAATCTTCTCCTTCCATCTCACTCTGTGGGTTTTAGGGATTTGAGTTGTAAGAGAGTTGAAGAATTTAAGAGCTCGGCAGGATCTTGACTCCCGGCCCTTTATTCCTTGTTGAATAATTGAGTGATCAAGTAATCTGAACTCCCTCTCTTCAATTTCAAATCCTTAGGGATTTGGAAGTCTGATGTCAGCCTCACTTTTCTTAATGATGTGGGTTTCAGCAGCTGTCTTAGTAAGCATTAGCTTTCCTTATCATTAATATTATTACTAATTATATTATTAATATGGTTAATGAGTAGAGATTCAATTAATTTTTGGGCTTAAGCAGTTGAGAAATCAAAACTTTGTTTTTTTTGGGTCATGGGCCTCTTGTATATTTTGCATAACTTATTTTGTGTTAAATGATATGTATATATATAGGGCTTTGGGCTTGAGAACTATATAAAATATTTTGTGTTTTATTAATAATGGGCTTGTGTTTGAACTTTAGGATTTAAATGGCTTATAGTAAATTTAGTTGTGGATTTTTGTGTTAATATACATGAGTTTTAACTAAAATTTCTATATATAAAATATTTTGGGGAATATTCATAATGAGTATATTGGCTCTAATATATATATATATATATATATATATATATATATATATATATATATATATATATATATATATATATATATATATATATATATATATATATATATATGTATATATAAGCTGTCTTATACAATATTTTGGGCTTCTATTTTTTGAGAGAAAAATATTTTGGGGTTATATATCTTAAATGATTTTAGTCTTATAAAATATTTACTAAATTGTTTTGGGTATATATAATAAATTTATGGACTTTTCAAGATAATTGTCTAAAGTTATTTTGAATAATATATATATATATATATATATATATATATATATATATATATATATATATATATATATATATATATATATATATATATATATATATATATATAGTTTGAATACTATAAATATACTTCTAGATGATTTATAAAACATTTTCTATATAAACATATCTTCTTATTAAGGATTAGCCTTAAAATAATTTTATAGATCTTAGAGTAATTGTCAAAAACCTATTTTACTAGTAGAATCTATAATTACTAGAAATAACAAGTATTTTCCGAATTAGATTATATACATATTATGTCCCGATCGTGATTAGTCATAACGTCCATAATCATTGTGATTCTGACCACTGCATATCGACCTTAGGCTAACTGGGCTATGATGAACGCAACGACATTATCGGTTTCTCCAGCTAAGGACCTCAGGCAAGTGCACTTTCTGATTGCTTTCGATTCATAGTAGTCTTTTTATTTCATGTTTATACATATATCTTGCTGCTTGTTGACATGCTCGTCACACGGAGTAGTCGGAAGGGGAAATATCTTAGTAAACATGTGGACTACCCAGAAATATCCCCAAAATGTCTATTCTTGTATGATAGCAGCTGCACACGACACGTGCAGTGAGCCGAATTTATCCCCTAGCCGTTCACATGTCGAAAAGGATATTTCACACCACATAGGTAGATGTCTTTTATTTTTCCTTTACTTCTCCACCATGCCATGTCATCAGTTCTCTACAGTTTTCATATCTCATATGTTATTTTCATGTCTTGTTAATTCTATTGTGTTTTCGTATTGCCGTCGGTTTGTGTACTTGTTCCATTTCTGACTGGAAACCAACATTTTTCAGGTTTAGCCGCGATCACTCTTAGCACTGGGAAGACATGGATATGCTGAGGCCGACCTAGATAGTGGAACTAGTTGTCATTTTCATTAATTGTGAGAACTCTGTATTTTTCTTTAAATATAAATCTTGTAAATGTTGTAATAAACTTAGAAATGTGAATGAGCAGCAAATATTATATTTTGTAATTTTGAGCATTTATTTCTTGCGGGCTTGACAGCGTTCTACCGCCGACTCTGCGGCATAGGCTGGCTTGGACACGTCTCGTATCCGGAAAAGCGGGTGCGGGTCGTGACAAGTTTTTGAATAATAATAAATAATAATTAATAATAACTAATAATAATAAATAATAATAATCAAATGCAATAAATATATAATGGGGTATATACCCTTTATGTACAGTCAAAAAAATTACCATTTAAATAAAAATGAATTAATAATAAAAATATTTTACAAATTTTGGGAAGGGGAGCTACAGGGGTGAGGGTCAGATTTGTTGGCCTCGGCTCCGACTAATGTATCTGTAAAAAAAGTATAGTGGATGGACATGGAACACAGACACGATGCACGAGTGGGTTGGAATTTATTTATGGGGATGATGGATGGTAAAATCAATGGGGAGCTCCCCTATATATAGGGTTGAGGACTTCTTGCTAGATTAGGATTAAGGTGTATTTAAATCCCAATAGATAATTTTTTATTAATTTAATCGCTTTTAAAAATGATTTAATCCTATCCGATGTAAATCTAGATAAAACTCTTATTAAATAAAATATTTTTAAATTTTAAATTATCATATTTACTCAAATATTTAAACAAAGTTTTAAATATCATTTGCATAAATAATAATTATATAATAAAGTAAATTCCGAAAATACATTTATATAAATGAATTTAATTTATATACCTCTTCACAAATCTAGAATAAATACACACTTACTTTCTAAATTATCCAATACTAAAATAGCCTTTCTATAATGAATAAAATAAAGTTTTGGAAATTTTCTTAATGCGACGACTTGTGCACTTTTAGCAATCAAAAATATATATTTAATAAATAAAGTACCTATCACATATAACTTTGAGCTTATTTACTATAATAAAAATATTTTTCCAAAAATATGTACCTCGCACATATTCGCACTCGACGAGAATACGAATCGCAAACTTGTATGCGGCGTTCAGATACGAAGTACACTTTAAATACCATTAAATAACAATTTATAAAAAAAATTAGTAGAAATTTAGGGGGCTTACACACCGTGACCAACTCAGGTAGGTAGCTGGTCCATCAAGATTCAGATCGATGGAGGGAAGCTCCAACTTCGTCGATATTTGTGTCGCCCTCTCACAACCGACAGCTTCATTAGCTTCATCAATGTTGCAACCTCCGCATGGTCCAGCTTCTTGATGATATCCTCCATCGATCCTCCTCTTCTCCGATTACCTCACACCCGTTCCATGATTCACGCTCTTCATCCTCTCATAGATCCGATCACGTCTCTCTCCTATCAAATCTAGGTCTTCAACGTCCAAAACGACCCGGTAGGAGACTTCGAAAACCGCAGCTTCATGGTGGTGGAGCCGGTGGGTCGACTGACAAGCGAGTGGGCATCGTCGGACGGGTGTCTTATATAGTGCCCCGACCCGCAAGATGCCTTATGATGGATGGTTGGTTCGATGAAGCCTTGTTGGACTTGGGAATATGCGAAGGATCGCTCGGAAGGCTATGCGATCGTGGCAAAAATTGTCCTATGAATGTGAGTAGTGTTGAACCCTTCGAAGATCCTTTAGCTTCATGCTTAAAATAAAGGATAGTATGCTATGCTTCTTACTGAGTTGCTCAATAACACCTTACATGGAATTCGGAAAGATAATAAAAGATAAATAATCACCTAAACGTAAACTGTTGTTGCTAGATGAATTGTATGCTTGTTACGATGTTGCGATGAAATACATGACAGGTGAAGCAAAATTCCAAATACTTGGGCGGTGAGTATATCGAGCCTTAGCTCGATGAATAGATGGTAATACAGATGCTAAGTCCCAAAAGATTGGGCGGTGAGTACATTGAGTTGGTTGGAAAGATGTATGGTATCAAAGATGTGGCAAAGGAATTGGGTAACAACATTCTATTATCATGTGCCGATGTAGAATGTTGATTATGCCAAGACCCTGGAAAGATTACAAGATGGCAATACGAACGAGAATGGTGGCTGAGCATTTATTTTTCTTTACCATGCATTATATGTTTTCTTCATAGATAAGTTGCATATACTTGTATGGTCATGGACAACTTGTATACAAGGTAGTTCCCAGAACGGTAATCCGCGGCCACGGACCCAGTTCATCCTGGGGGAACAAGGATGGTGTCGACGTACTGACATCGGAATTTCGGGACTTACAGTGGGGGCTTGCTACCGCCCACTGAAAGGACGCCGAAATCCCATGGTGCTGAAGTAGTAGCACGATGTTTCGGAAACCTCCCATGGATTTGCACTCCATTCGGAGTTAGCCGTTCGCCTGTAAGATGGTCCAAGATGGCGTGTCGCAAGTGACCTTCATCTAGATAGGTCCAATACTAATGATGTCTTATGCAGACAGAGTAAGTTATTACTCAAATACAGGGAAGGATATCGGATGTTGGTAAGAATCACCTGAATGTTGATAATTATATTGAATCTTAATATTGTTTCTAACAATGTCTTGTGCAGGCTGAGTAAGTATTATAAATGTACAGGAATGGCTACACGATTGTGGGTAAGAATTACCAAAGGGTGATAACTGTATGCTTAAAATTATGTTGGCTATAAGAGTTGCATGCTTTACTTCTTGTCGGATACAAATATGAAATTGACCCTAAGGCAACGAGAAAGACCACTGTTAATAATGTTCTGTAACACGATTACTTAGTGTTGTCTTCTTAGGTGAGTTGGACCAGCACCGCTCACCAGTACATTGATGATGTACTGACCTACGTTGTGGGCAATATTACAGGTGCTTGCGTATAGGGGAAATCGTTTGATCAGTACTTGGCATCGATAATTCGGATGGGTGTACAGAAGCTCTTCTTTCAAGACGATATCTTTTGCTATACGGGACATAATGTATGGAATAGTGTAACTCAATTGTACCAGTAAGATTGTAGCTAAATTGGCAAGTTCATTGTAAAGAAGTCGGTATATTCAGTTGTAGCCTAAAGGGCACGTGTATACATTCAGTTGGCTATGAAAGAGTCTTATAATTAGTGGTAAACTTTGTATTCTGTTGCAAGTCTTGTAACCCTTTGCAATTATCAATAAAGAGATACATTTCTTCATATCTTGTGTTACTTCAATTTATCTGCTTGGTTTTGCTGCATTGTCGATGTTTTCTGAGAAATACCAAGAACTGTAATGGTTTTATTTTGTACAAATCTAGACTTGTACGACATCACGTCCAGTAGCTAGTTTTCGATCCTCCGGGATCAGGACGTGACAAAATGGTATCAGAGCACGGCTTTATGTCTTTGGATTCTTATTCGATTTTTTTCAAATCAATGTTGCTACTAAGATGATTCAAAGCTGCTTACACGATGATTCAAAGACTTCTTCCGCGATTATTCAAAAGTTGCTTCCGCGGTGAATCAAAGTTGCTTCCGCGAATACTCAAAGTTGCTTCCACAATGAAATCAAAGTTGCCTCTATGATGACTCATAGTGCTTCTACAATTATTCTGTGTTGCTTCCAAACTATTCTAAGTTATTCCCTTGACTGAAAGTCCGTTGATCCTTCTAGCTGCTCACTGGGTGTTCCATACAATAAGTCTAAATATGTGGGCTGTGATATGTGTGCTTTGTTGAATTTTTAAAAGATACCAAAACGAATAACAATGATGTGATGCGTTAATAAGTTTGTGATGTATGCTGGATGTCTTATGTGTGGAATTAATTGAAGTCGATTGTTATGCAGCAATCGACCGTGGGTGATGGCATGGTTTGTTGGAACAGAATGTGCATGGTTTCAGTGAATGGGAATCGACAGAATCTTGAGTCGGTATTTGTGGTTAGCATAACCACTACAGGATGGATAGTCCATATTGGACGTTGGTTTGGTGCAAAGGGAATATTATGTCGAGTATGGCTTGAGCTCTGAGTGGTATACGATTTTACTCTCTCAGCGATAAGATGACCCTAATGTGTACATAATTTAGTGATTGCTTCACCTATAAGGTATGGGGTGGTATCGAGTCGTAGCTGAGATTACGATTGATACATGACGGCTAGGCGTGTCCCTCGATGATTATGTCCGGATAAATCGTTGTGAGATTTTGATGTGTTCGGATGAACCATCGCTAGACTTTGACGGTTAGCATTATGTTGGGTAAAAGGATTGTAGGCTTGGTAACGATGGTGTAGTATTGCTATCGAAAGATTTTGCGAGAACAGCTATGGACCGAATATTGAACGATGTTGGAATTGAGTAGACGAAATTGCATGTTGGATATTGACAGAATTGATGGTGATGTTAGACGCTTATCGGAATATTGCGAATGATTTAGAAAATGCATATAGTTGCATCAACGACCGAAAAGTAGAAAATGGGCTTGAGAAATAGATGATCTTAGCATGTTGTGCAGTGTGCTTGAGAGAATTTGATGTGTCCTGAATTAACAAGTTATGACCCTTGACTATTTTGAGGCATAGAGAATAAGTACTTGTCCCTTGATGCATAAAAGAGTAGATGTTCCTTATGAGAATCAAATGACTGGGATACAAATAAGTATCGAGGTACAGCGATATGTAATAGACCATATCGGTAAATGATGTTGTCGAATGAATAACGAATTTGATGGAATATAGAATTGTTGGATGATGACTTAGCGAATGAGTTATGTTATAACTACTAAGATGACCGATATACGGATGCTGGATGATTGATGCCATAGTGATTGGATCGATGCATGAATAGTAAATCTTCGTATGGAATCACAAGGAGATAATACAAAACGAATATTGATGGTTAATGTGGATTGCTAAGAGATGACCGCGTTGGGTGCTAGTGAAAAAGTTATAAAGGATACTTTCGGAAGAAATATGATTATGTAGTTGCCTTATTTTGTTGGTTAAAAGAGTACAGACCATATTGGTGATCTAAAAATGTGGAAAATGAATATGTCATGAAGAGACTGTAGAAGAGATGCTAAATAGTAGACTATTGAGGTAACAATGTTGGATTATGACTCAGAATAGTTGACCCGATTGAATAGACAATTTGAGTACGATATGAGGATGCAAGTTGGATCAAGCAGAGGCTATGTCTATGCAAATGGAAATTGAAAGTTTAGATATTCGATTGAGGAGTTTTATATGATAGCTTCGGGAGTGACCCATAAGAATTATTGGATAGAATTGTCGGATAGATTTGGTCGGTTGCGGGTAAGTCTAGAATGAGACTTCATTGGGTATGGCCCGAGTATGAGTACGGATAGAATGACTTGACCCTAGAATTTCGGTTGATTACGTAGAATGTCGGTTGGTTGCCTAGAATGTCGGTTGATTATCTAGAATGTCGGTTGGTTGCCTAGAATGTCGGTTGGTTGCCTAAGTTTCAGTTTGGTTGGCTATGTCATTTCAGTTATCCGTGTTGGAAATAAGTTCATAAGATTGGGGTGGTGTCCCATGTCCCTAAGTTGGTCAGACCATAGAGTTGTCCATATGATAAGAATTGGTTGTCTCTAAGATAAGAGATAAGTATGTCCCTGATAGCTATCCATCTCATATGAGTTAGATGAATGTCTGGTTTAGCTTAGATTAGCTGACCGTAGAGACTTGACTGAATGCTAAGTTGACTGTTGAAAAATCGTAGGATGTCCCTACTGATGTTGCATGAGTATAGTCTGAAATGAGTAAGATGTGTCAGAAGGTAAACTTCGGAATGGAATGGAGAATGGGAAATTCGGTATTATAATGTTGGATGGGATGACGGATCATGTTCGTTTCAAAAACTTGGTTGCCTTTGTTGGAATGCAGGAATTTGTTAGAACTGGTTGGAATTGGTTGATTAATATTGAGCTGCATAAATTGATGGTAGTGCCTTGAGACAGTTGGAATAATTTCATTAATCGGATCAAAAATTGAGAATAAGTGTAACGACGGAATTGGATAGTGCATGTAGCCAAGATCGGCGAGAGCGAATGTGAATAGAAATGACCATCGAAAGTAATATTGCTGGAATATGAGAGTTGCTTATGCGAGAGGATAATATGTTGGCTTGATCAATGATGGAACTGGGGATTCCCAGGACCCTTACTTTGGTGTGCGGATTGATCGATAGAAAGTTAAACAGATTTAATACGTGTTCTAACCCTTCATAGGCGGAAACTAGGGTTCACGAATATACCTGCGGCGGAAAGAAGACAAGTAATTCCTGGCAATCTCGAGCGGACGACTCTAGGATCTTCTGCACGTATTCCTTCCTCGAGTTGGACGTCGTGTGGGCGACGATCTCCCAACCTTTTCTTCTCCTTGCCAGCCCTCTCTTTCTCTCCTTACGTGAATCACAAATTTAGAGAAAGCTTCATATTTCTGATCAGTAATATGGCGGCCAGAGAATAAAGGATATATATAGGCTACAGCAGGGACCATGAGGAGAAATTAGGGTTAGGCCTCCTAACGGATCTGGATATCCCGTGTTCAGCCCGAACACACAATCCAGGCCCATTAACAATAGCTCGGTCCACTAATGAGCTATTGTTGCACTACCTCCCTAATCCTAAATTATGTTTGTAGGCTCCTTTTATTATATGCTCGTTTGGCTCCCCATGTTAAGATATCGTATGTCCGTCGATCAAATTAAGTTACTGACAACTATATTGATTCGACATCTTTTATCCTTAAGTAGTACCACTCAAATTTATTTGTCATGTCGGATATAATCCACCTGCAGGGTTTATATGACAATCCTTATGAGCTCCTTAAGGGGACATCATCAACCCGATGTATCAGGACATGGATTCCATTTATAATCAACAGCCCATCATACATACAATATTATTATCCAATTCATAGAGGTTGTTGATCCATAATGAATCTCACTCTTTCATGAGTCAAAGTAATGCATACTGCATATACATGTCTGTTATTATATCCGAATTAAGAGCACAAGCATCCATAATAACAGAGGTGTTTGTTCTCTTATGTAGTCAGTACAAAGAGAACAACCTCAAGTGGTCTTGTTCAATACACACAAAGTGTACTAGTGTAAACCTATAGTCAAGATAGACTAATACCAGATTACACTACAATATTTCCAATAGATTGTCCAAGTCCATCTAGGTTGTGAACTATTTATATACTCCATAGGGAACTGATAATATGATCTTCTGTGTGACACCACACACCATATTATCTATAATATAGAATATCAGACATTTGCATTAACACTTGCAACAAATACAATATGCAAACATTTGCCCATATGATTCTCATTTAAAATTTAAGAAAATAAGATTACTACAAAAGTGATGCTTTTAGTATATAACCCTAATAATCTCCCACTTATACTCAAAGTATTGCTTTTCAGTATACTGTTACAAATCTTCCACTTATACTTAAAGTCATACTGCTACACATCTGACTCACATTCCCTCAACATGACTATCAAAAGCCTTAGCTGGTAAGCTCTTTGTAAAGGGATCAGCTAGGTTGTCGGCTGATGCTATCTTGATCACAACAACTTTTTCTTTCTTTACGAAATCTCATATCAGGTGGTACTTGCGCTCAATGTATTTACCTGTCTTATGGGCTCGTGGTTCCTTCGAGTTTGCAACTGCACTACTATTATCACAATAAAGTGTAATAGACTTAGGCAAACTAGGTACCACATCAAAGTCCAACAGAAAGTTTCTGAGCCAAACCGCTTCTTTGGCTGCCACATACTCGGCTTCCATGGTGGAATCAGCAATACATTTTTGCTTGATACTCCTCCACACAATGGCCACCTCCCAAAGTAAACACATAACCTGAGGTAGATTTCCTGGAATCCCTATCTGACTGAAAATCTGAGTCTGTATACCCCAAGGGAACAAAATTATCTGCCTGGTAAACTAGCATATACTCTTTAGTCCTTTTCAGATACATCAAAATATGCTTTACGGCAGTCCAGTGCTCTTATCCTGAGTTGGACTGATATCTGCTGACCAAACCTACGGTAAAGCAGATGTCTGATCTCGTACATAGCATTGCATACATTAAGCTTCCTACTGCTGAAGCATAAGGAACTGCCTTCATGTTCTCTATCTCTTTAGGTGTCCTCGGACACTGCTCCTTTGATAGAGCAATTCTATGTCTAAAAGGTAAGAAACCTTTATTAGAATTTTGTATACTAAAACGAGTTAGTACAGTATCGATATATGAAGCTTGGGATAAGCCCAACATCCTTTTCTTGCGATCTCGTAGAACTTTGATCCCAAGGATGTGACCTACTTCTCTCAAGTCTTTCATATCAAACTGTTTGGATAACCATACCCTTATATCAGATAACACCTTCACATTGTTTCCAATTAACAAGATGTCATCCACATAAAGTACTAGGAACACCACCACATTTCCGTTACACTTTCTATATACACATGATTCATCCTGACATTGATCAAATCCATAAGATTTTATCACCTGATCAAAACATATGTTCCAAGATCTGGAAGCTTGCTTAAGTCTATAAATGGACTTCTTGAGCTTACAAACAAGATGCTCTTGGCCCTTTTCAATGAACCCGTCTGGTTGCTTCATATAGATGTCTTCCTCAAGACTTCCATTAAGGAAAGCTGTCTTGACATCCATTTGCCAAATCTCATAATCAAGATGAGCTGCAATAGATAAAAGAATCTGGATAGACTTAAGCATGGCTACTGGAGAAAAGGTTTCCTCATAATCGATACCCTCTCTTTGAGTAAAACCTTTTACTACAAGCCGAGCTTTAAAGGTTTCAACCTTACCATCTGATCCTCTTTTTCTCTTATAAACCCACTTGCATCCAATGGCTTTTACACCAACGGGTGGTTCTACAAGCTCCCAGACCTGATTAGAATCCATAGATTCTATTTTAAATATCATTGCTTTTTGCCAAGACTCTGCATCTTTGTCTTAGAGTGCTTTATTGTAGGTACAGGGATCATAATCTTGTTCCTCAGGGACGAAGTCTGACGACTCTTCCAAGAACATATATCTATCAGGTTGTATCACAACCCTCCCACTACGACGAGGCACTATCGGTTGTGGTATAACATTTGTGACACGTTGTGCAGTTATTTGTGGTTCATCCTCTTGTACTATTGGTACTGAAGTACTTGGTGTCTCATCTCTCAGTTCTTCTAGAACAACTCTACTTATGGGTTTATGGTTCATCACATAGTCTTCCTCTAAGAATCGGGCATTGGTGCTAACAATGACCTTCTGATCCTTAGGACTATAAAATAAACCTCCTTTCGTTCCTCTTGGATAGCCTACAAATAAGCATACTTCTGTATGAGATTCCAACTTATCTGCTTTCCTATTCAGCACATGTGCTGGACTACCCCAAATGCGAACATGTTTCAGACTAGGCTTACGCCCAATCCACAGGTCTGTGGGAGTAAGAGGTACTGACTTAGAAGGAACCAAGTTCAAAATATAAGCTGCAGTCTCTAAGGCATATCCCCAAAACGAATCTGGTAAATCCAAATAACTCATCATTGATCTAACCATCTCCATAAGAGTTCTATTTCTTCTTTCGGCTACACCATTCTGCTGGAGCGTTCCAGGTGCAGTCAATTGGGATACAATCCCAGCCTCTGATAAATAATCCCTAAACTCTCCAAAGAGGTACTCTTCACCACGATCTGATCGTAATGACTTGATACATTTTCTATAACGTTTCTCCGTTTCAGCCTTGTACTCTTTGAATTTCTCAAAGAACTCAGACTTACGGCGCATCAAATAAATGTATCCATACCTTGAATAATCGTCAATAAATGTGACAAAATATTCAAAGCTACCTCTAGCTTGGATAGTCATGGGTCCACACAAATCAGAATGAACCAATTCCAACACATCTTTGGCCCTATACCCCTTTGCCGTAAAAGACCTTTTGGTCATTTTACCTTCCAAGCAGGATTCACAGACTGGTAGTGCCTCCACTTCCAATGAACTCAAAGGTCCATCTTCAACCAGTCTTTGAATCCTTCTTAGGTTAATATGTCCCAATCACAAGTGCCAAAGATATGTTTGGTTCATACAACAAGGTTCTTTTCTCTTATTTAAGTTAGATGACATATTATTCATTTCCATAAGTTACATTGTGGGCAAAATAGGATTAATGACCTACAGATTATCAACCAATGCACCAGAACAGATAAAATATTTATTCTTTCTAATAACAATATTGTCATTAAAATAAACTGAATATCCATCCTTAACTAACATAGAAACATAAACTAAATTCCTTCTAAGTGAAGGTGCATAAAGACAATCTCTCAATGTCAAAGACTTATTTCTACCAAAAGATAAAGTAACATATCCTAATGCAACGACCGATACTTTTGTAGCATCACCTATGAACAAGCATATCTCTCCATTACTGAGCCATCTGATTTTCTGGAACCCCTGCAATGTATTACAGACATGATTAGTGGCTCATGTATCTACACACCAGGAGCCGGTAGATAACACCGCTAAACATGTTTCAACTACTAGTAAATGAGATATACCTTCTTTGTTCCCTTGTTTGAGAAGTGGACAATCAGTCTTCCAATGTCCTGACCCTTTGTACTTAAAACATTTGCCTTTCGGCTTTTTCACCACGCCTTGAGGTCCCATGCCCTTCTTTGCTGAATTTGCCTGTTTCTGAATGTTATTCTTCTTCTTACCTCCTTTTGACTTAGAAGTAGAAGCCTTTTCAGAAACAAAAACATGACCACTCTGCCTAAAAAGAGATTCAGCATCCTGTAGCTCTTTTGCAAGTTCTGTCAAACTATACAACCTTTTGTTCATGTTGTAATTAAGGCAGAAATTGTCAAAACTTTTAGGCAGAGTCCCGAGAATGATATCGACCTGGAATTTCCCATCGATTTCAGCTCCAAGGATCTCCATCTCATTCAGATGACCCGTCATCTTGAGAACATGATCCCTTACTGCTGTACCCTCAGCCATTTTTGTGTTCATCAAATATTTTATAGCAAACTGTCTAGCTGCTCTACTCTGATGTCCGAAGAGTTCCTTGAGGTTATACATCATGTCATAAGCTGTGGCCATGGCCTGATGCTGATGTTGCAGTACATTTGACATAGATGCCAGAATGTAACACCGCGCCATCTCATCTGCCTTTTTCTACTTCTTATAAGCCTCTTTAACCTCTTCATTAGAGTTAGCATCAGGCTTAGGTGGACATTCCTCAACAAGTACATATTTGTACTCCTCAGCAGTCAGAACAATGTCCAAATTACGTTTCCAGTCAATATAATTAGGTCCAGTAAGTTTGTTTTCTTTAAGAATCACCATAAGTGGACTGAAAGAACCCATTTTTGAAATTCTGATAATCACATAAATAAAATTATGTAGGGCAAAAAAAAACTTTTTGAATTAATTAAATATTGATTCTCTCAAAACAATAATAAGAAATTCACCAACACCTTGAACACCATGAATTTAGCATGCCACGATAGTGTGGACGTATACAAATTTAACTTTGTTCAAGTAGGTTTTTATTATTTATTTTACTATAATGTCAACATAACTTTATGACAAATAAAATTAATATGTTGGTCTTGCTCTGGTCATACAAATAATAGCAGTGACTCCGATGGGGAGGATACCATTATTTGTATCTAAGTGTATACATTACTTAATACTAAGTCCATTACCTTGTAATAAGTTCCTTCAGATGGAGAAGTGAACACATACTAGGTAACTTTCTACAATTATCCCTAAGGAAGTTTGTACTGGTGATCCATAATTATACTCATCCGATATGGAGGAAGGCACTAAAGCCAACGCGCAAGTATAATTACATCACCTACAAACCAGTAATAGAGACCATAGGATTTATACTAAATAAATATCCTCTCCCACTTAGTTATTTAACAATGAGGGTTTTTCTACTAGTTGATATTATGTCCATGTTGTCCATTATTAATGTAGGCTTAGTTTTTCAAAGAAAACACCCACACAATAATAAACATGCATAATCAGAAAAAGCAAAATGACAACAAATAAGAGAAAAATATCCAACTATTATATATGGTCATCTTTCCTGCTCCGTCCTCAACTATCCGAATCCAAAATTTGGCATTTTTTTAGGTTTTGGCTGTCGATTCCTTCATCGAAAATCATATGTCTGCCTCTGGACTGCTTAAAACCAGCATCTTGTCCGGCGTCAGAAACAGCCACCACCGCCATCACGATTGATCAAAAATAATTAAAATTACATCAATCCTATGCCTCCCGAAAGAGTTCACACATAATCTAGATTGAAAAATTCAAATAATAAGCACGATCAACCCTTGTGATTTTAATTACATTCACAACAATAACAACATCCACGACATGTCCATGGTTTAAACAACACAATAAAAAACATGCATTGGACCAAAATAGTTGGATCTAAGATACCTGCAAAACCGAATTAGAACAGATCTACATCTACCGACTATTACACAACGCAGGTTTTATTGGACAACATGGACGTATCAATCAATACGCAGATCCAAAGTGACTCTGATACCAATTGATGGAACTGGGGATTCCTGGGACCCTTACTTTAGTGTGCGTATTGATCGATAGAAAGTTAAACAGATTTAATACGTGTTCTAACCCTTCATAGGCGGAAACTAGGGTTTACGAATTATACCTGCGGCGGAAAGAAGACAAGTAATTCTTGGCAATCTCGAGCGGACGACCCCAAGATCTTCTGTACGTATTCCTTCCTCGAGTTGGACGTCGTGTGGGCGACGATCTTCCAACATTTTCTTCTCCTTGGCAGCCATCTCTTTCTCTTCTTACGTGAATCACGAATTTAGAGAAAGCTTTATATTTCTGATTAGTAATGTGGCAGCCAGAGAATAGAGGATATATATAGGCTATGGCAGGGACCATGAGGAGAAATTAGGGTTAGGCCTCCTAACGGATCTGGATATCCCGTGTTCAGCCCGAACACACAATCCAGGCCCATTAACAATAGCTCGGTCCACTAATGTGCTATTGTTGTACTACCTCCCTAATCCCAAATTATGTTTGTGGGCTTATTTTATTATATGCTCGTTTGGCTCCCCATGTTAAGATATCGTATGTCCGTCGATCAAATTAAGTTACTGACAACTATATTGATTCGACATCTTTTATCCTTAAGTAGTATCGCTCAACTTTATTTGTCATGTCAGATATAATCCACCTGCAGGGTTTACATGACAATCCTTATGAGCTCCTTAAAGGGACATTATCAACCCGATGTATCGGGACATGGATTCCATTTATAATCAACAGTCCATCATACATACAATGTTATTACCCAATTCATAGAGGTTGTTGATCCATAATGAATCTCACTCTTTCATGAGTCAAAGTAATGCACACTGCATATACATGTCTGTTATTATATCCGGATTAAGAGCACAAGCATCCATAATAACGGAGATGTTTGTTCTCTTATGTAGTCAGTACAAAGAGAACAACCTCAAGTGGTCCTGTTCAATACACACAAAGTGTACTAGTGTAAACCTATAGTCAAGATAGACTAATACCAGATTACACTACAACCTTTCGAATAGATTGTCCAAGTCCATCTAGGTTGTGAACTATTTATATACTCCATAGAGAACTGATAATATGATCTTCTGTGTGACACCACACACCATATTATCTACAATATAGAATATCAAACATTTGCATTAACACTTGCAACAAATACAATATGCAAACATTTGCCCATATGATTCTCATTCAAAATTTAAGGAAATAAGGTTACTACAAAGTGATGCTTTTAGTATATAACCCTAAAAATCAATACAAAGAAATGTTTGAGTACAACGAGAAATGTTACTAGGGTAGAATGATGGTACAATTTGATGGATGAATCATGATCGAAAAATTTATGAGTCGCAACAAATTGTATAGATGCGAACGATGACGAGTACAAGATTTGATCAATGAGAATCGAGGTATCGAAATGAAATATGGCTATAGGATTTATCAACTTTGGTGGCATGAATGACAATGAACTTGAAAGGAATACTTGATACATCTAAGTCGGGATACTTTGGAAAATTTTTGGATTGGTTGTGGAAAATTTTTTGAGTTGGAATTGGTAACATCTATTGTCTTGTTAGTTGGTTGGAATATTGAATAAACAAGTGGGATTATACGAGATGCTCGAAAAGAATTACTGATGTTCGGAAAAGAAGTTACACCGTAGCTCGTTTGTTTTTTCTATCACTGAACTTGGCTGAAGTGCATGTATTTTTGGGACGCCTAAAATATGTGTATGATTCCAACTAAGTGGTATGCTGAATTCAAACGAAGCCAACGGGAGAATTATCATGTGCTAAGAATTTGCACGAGTTTCAGAGGAAAGATCAAAGATGGTAAACTATTTAGAATCAATTGGAATGTTGTAACGAGACGGTACATTACTTGAAATCAATCGAGAGATTGCGGAGAAATATTAAATAGTGCAAGTCGATCGTTGAGAAGTTCAGAAAAGTCGGTTGAAGTTTTGGGGATGAGTTTTGTTTTAAGTTTCGAGGACGAAACTTTTTTTGGGTGGTATATATTGTAGTGCCCCGACCCGCAAGATGTCTTGTGATGGATGGTTGGTTCGAATAAGCCTTGTTGGACTTGGAAATATGTGAAGGATCGCTTGGAAGGCTATGCGATCGTGGCGGGAATCATCCTATGAATGTGAGTAGTGTTGAACCCTTCGAAGATCTTTTAGCTTCACGTTTAAAATAAAGGATAGTATGCTATGCTTCTTACTGAGTTGCTCAATAACACCTTGCATGGAATTCGAAAAGATAATGAAAGATAAATAATCACCGAAACGTAAACTGTTGTTGCTAGATGAATTGTATGCTTGTTACGATGTTGCAATGAAATACATGACAGGTGAAGCAAAGTCCCAAATACTTCGGCAGTGAGTATATCGAGCCTTAGCTCGATGAATAGATGGTAATACAGATGCTAAGTCCCAAAAGATTGGGCGGTGAGTACATTGAGTTGGTTGGAAAGATGTATGGTATCAAAGATGTGGCAAAGGAATTAGGTAACAATATTCTATTATCCCGTGCCGATGTAGAATGTTGATTACGCCAAGACCCTGGAAAGATGGCAAGATGGCAATACGAATGAGAATGGTGGCTGAGCATTTAGTTTTCTTTACCATGCATTATATGTTTTTTCATAGATAAGTTGCATATACTTGCATGGTCATGGACAACTTGTATACAAGGTAGTTCCCATAACGGTAATCTGCGGCCACGGACCCGGTTCATCCTAGGGGGAACAAGGATGGTGTCGACGTATTGACATCAGGATTTCGGGACTTGCAGTAGGGGCTTGCTACCGCCCACTGAAAGGACGCTGAAATCCCATGGTGCTGAAGTAGTAGCACGGTGTTTCGAAAACCTCCCATGGATTTGCACTCCATTCGGAGTTAGCCGTTCGCCTGTAAGATGGTCTAAGATGGCGTGTCGCCAGTGACCTTTATATAGATAAGTCCAATGCTAATGATGTTTTATGCAGACAGAGTAAGTTATTACTCAAATACAGGAAACGATGTCGGCTGTTGGTAAGAATGTCACGCCCCGCTCCCGTAGGAGCGATCGTCCTCGCTAAGGCGTGATGCCGCACGAGCCTAGATTGCGCTTGTGCAAGACGGGTTCCATAACGGCCGATTTCAGCGGCTGCGACGGGGTCGTCGCACAGAAGTCCCATGCCGAGACCTTGAATAATAGCAGCGGAGAGTAGAACCAAACACAAGTTATTCAAAAGAAGCTCTTTATTGATATTGAATACAAAGGTTACAAAGGGGCGCAAGGCCAAGATTACAAGTCGCTCAAGCTCACTCTTCTCACATTACAAGTCACTCAGCTCTCTCTCATCTCTCAATACAAATCTTCAACCAGCGGATGCTTCGGAAGGCGACGTCCATACATTATGTCCCGTATAAATCTTTACTCCATGCGGCCGCACGCTTCGAATCGCCAAGGAACTCCGTGCCTCGACGCATCCAAGCGAGCTCCGCGCCACGAGCTTCTATATGTGCCTGCACATGGAAACTATGTGGGTGTCAGTACTCAACTGTACTGGTGGAATGAGCTCATCGTCTACCCATACAAAACCAACATGTTTGATTTACTTTGTGCAACATAGTCCCTTCTTATCGATTGTCTTTCTACTCTTGTCTTAGGATCAGTTTTAGGACAGACGCCTTGGCCTATTTTGTGTCTCTAGACCATCTCGTGCTTGTAACGACAACGTTAACTCACATCTTGCCTCAAGACCCTTCTCGTGCCAACAACGTTAACCTATCAAGTCGTGTTTGCCTTTACGGCCCAAAATCAGAAGATGCAACTACACAATGGACTCCATTTCCGTATGACTCTGCTACAAATCCTTGTTGAGGTCGTGCCTCGTAACTCAATGAGACTTAATCATATCGCCGCCTCGCGGCCCTTTCCTTTGCTACTAAATCATCAACTGACCCAATCAAGACTTCTGAACTTGTGTCGATCGACTTTGCCTTGCGGTGGTTTCTGACTTAAACTCCAGACAACTCAGATCCAACAAATGCAACTTATATGCCAAGACTTACGACTCGACGCCACCCCCTATGCCAAGCATGTTGCCTATGTTGAAGCCACATCTTAGGCCCCAAGCATCATGTTCTAACCTGTATACACCTTCAACTCGACTAAATTCCAAAGGCATACGTGCGGATAGCCGCCATTTTGCCGACATCTATATGAACACGGGTCACTGGCATGACAAGCCATCCTGGACTCATAGCTGGCGTATAGGATGGTCCGGTCAAAGCAAGTAGCGAGCCCCAATGACCGTCCACCGAATACCTGTTGCCTCTACCTGGCACAGCTATCCCTGTTTCCTCCTAGGCCGGATCGGTCCTGAGGCCCCAGGTTGTCGATCCGAGGAAACCCTTTCTTCCTTGTACAAGTTGTCCATGACCATGCAAGACTCGATACAAACTGACGTCTCACACAGTCCTTCCTCTTCCAATGTTACCATCTCTATCAAAACCAAGATCAAGACTTCTATCCTTGAGACCCCTCGACGACCCACGGTCGTGAGCATTCTTTCCTTGTTACCACATCATTTGGTTCAACTCATGAACGCCTATTTGATATCCCTTTCTCAAAACTCACTTTAAATCGATTGTAGTCCTTGTCTTAAACACTAAGTCCGTGCATCGTGCCTTAAGCCAATCGTGCTCTATGCGACACTCCTGCCCAAGTCGACGGGCCTTGAGATCGTGGGACTACTTAACTTCGCAACAACTTAACGAGTAAAGGCTGCGTCAAGCTTCGCCTTAACGGATCGTGCCGTGCACGCATCCAACTTGAACGACCAAGTCACTCGGGTGCCTAGACTTAGGTCACAAGCCGCTCAACGCAACTTAACTCATGGGCAAGCCAGGGCTATGCCAAGCCTTGGACGACGGGACCGTGCATGTTTTATGAAGCATTCATGCGGACGACGCCTATGACTTAGAGTACGATCATAACTTCACCTACTCAACCAACTTTTCTTCTCCCGAGCCACGGAAAGAAGGATCGAGTGTCATTTTCAAAGCACGTCGTGCACCAACTCTAAGCCGACCGTTGGACCTTTCTATATTCTAACTCAATTCGACCCGTCGGAATTATTTTCTTTAGCTATGTGAATTCGTCTCTTTTATTATCAAGCCTACTTGTGTAAGTTGAAAACATACGATTTATTATGTGAAGGCTAAGATGAGGCAAGTTCACCGAAACTACCCCACCTGAGCGAGCGGTCACCTCGACCGAGCGATGTCTCCGAGTAGCCGTTGCAATGCTAAGTCCGAACGCCGTCGGCGTTTCGATTCCTCCGATTGACTGATCGGGACGGGACACTACAAAGAATCACCTGAATGGTAATAATTATATTGAATCATGATATTGTTTCTAACAATGTCTTGTGCAGGCTGAGTAAGTATTATAAATGTATATGAATGGCTACACGACCGTGGGTAAGAATCACCAAAGGGTGATAATTGTATGCTTAAAATTATGTTGGCTATAAGAGTTGCATGCTTTACTTCTTGTCGGATACAAATATGAAATTGACCCTAAGGCAACGAAAAAGACCACTGTTAATAATGTTCTATAACATGATTACTTAGTGTTGCCTTCTTAGGTGAGTTGGGCCAGCACCGCTCTCCAGTACATTGATGATGTACTGACCCACGTTGTGGGCAATATTACAGGTGCTTGCGTATGGAGAAAATCGTTTGATCAGTGCTTGGCATCGATGATTCGGATGGGTGTACAAAAGCTATTCTTTCAAGACGATGTTTTCTGCTATACGGGACATAATGTATGGAACAATGTAACTTAGTTGTACCAGTGAGATTGTAGCCAAATTGGCAAGTTCATTGTAAAGAAGTCGGTATATTCAGTTGTAGCCTAAAGGGCAAGTGTATACATTCAATTGGCTATGAAAGAGTCTTATAATCAGTGGTAAACTCTGTATTCTGCTGCAAGTCTTGTAACCCTTTACAATTATCAATAAAGAGATACATTTCTTCATATCTTGTGTGACTTCAATTTATATGCTTGGTTTTGCTGCGTTGTCGATATTTTCTGAGAAATACCAGGAACTGTAATGGTTTTGCCTTGTACAAGTGCAATCTAGACTTGTACGGTATCACGTCCAGTGGCTAGTTTTCGATCCTCCGGGATCGGAGCGTGACATCTTCGAGCAGTGGCCGTCGCGGAGCGGCAACAGCCGTGCGCGTGCGGCGGAGGTGCCTACGGAGCAGCAGTCGGCTCGCGCACGAGGTGGTCGGCGTACAGTTGTGCAGCGGCTGGTGGCGACGGTGGTTGTGGTGGTGTGGATGGTGATGGCGGTGATAACTAGGGTTAGGGTTTGGGAAAGGTGGTGGCGTCTAGAATTTTTGTGGCTCTAATACCATGTTGAATATTTGTGATAATTTTTTATTGATAGTCTCTTGGCTATATATAGCCTTACAATCCTCCTCATTATATTAAACGCTATGTGGAATCCTGTGGCATATTCTGTCATCCCAAATATACCAACAGGATATTCCAATATACTTATTCTAATACCAAATATACCAACAAAACCAGCTCCTATTAATCATGGGTAACTCCCCATAATGGTTAGTTATGTACTGAACAACAAACAAGGCTACACGGAAGCTAACAACGAACGAGGATGATCAGCGAGGCGATTGCACTTCAAGCTGCGGAGTAACAATGTAAAGGACTCTGAACAAATATTGCGAGGATAAGTCAGGTTTGGCTGTAACATGTATTGCACGGTTCATTAAAACACATATCTTGCCCAGTCCATTACATTTTCACATTACGATCATAAATAGAGGGAAAAATCCATTGACCGTTTTTTTGTGAAACGCCTGGCATAACATATGAGATTTTGTGCACGCTGTGTTGCATGCCATTTGGGTTCAGTCCCCAAATTTCACATGCACAACCACACCTCCCCCGCGGTTCGATCCCAAGACCATATGTCTAGCCAAGAAGGTTATATCCTCTCCTTGTTGACTACAAGAGCCAGCTGAGTTCGGTATTGACCGTTTAATTGGTCTAAAAAAAATCAGAGAAGGCCTTGTTGTGAATGGAATAGGAAGTGCGGAGTTACTTTAGCCGCCTCGTCGAGGACCTAACCTTTTAGTCTGCTTTTGTCGGGAAAACCTTCACTAGGCAAGGTAAACTACTGTCACTAAAACCCATATTTGCTAGTTAAGATTGAACTCTCTATTTTTTTTAGAGAATTTTGTTGTTGTGTCACATTTTATACAAGATGGACTATTATGTGCCTTTGATTCTTTCTGCAATGATATTTTTTTAAAGGTTTTGAAGAGTAAAAGTTGAACTTGCTTGATAGTAGATTATGTGTCTTCATATGTTGAATTAATGATGATTCAATTGGAACCAATAACTTGTACTAAAAACTCCTATTGAGTTTCTGGAATATCGACAATGCTTCACATGAACAAATTTGTAAGTATGACGTCTTCTTCTATATGTCAAGCAAGTTAGCTGCATTAAGATATGTTTCCATTTCAGTTTTTATCATCCAACCTATAGATTACAGAGGACTATTAAGTTACAAAGGAGGTAGGTTTCAAGAAAATTGAAACAGTTAATCGACATCAGATCGAATGGTCTATTAATCGGCCTTTAAATACATTTTAAAGACTCATTTAATCAGTAAGAAGACTAGAACCACAAGTTGTTTCAACTTACAAATGCAAAAAATCACAAAGACTTTAAATAGAAATTGGAAATCTGAATTTGAACAAACCAATATTCAGGTCTAAAACTAAAAGACAACTGTGAGGATTTTCCTTACAATTCAACTAAGGGACTGTCTATAACTACTACTCTCTCCCTCTCTAAGTAACAAATCATGAAATCTTGACTGTAACTGCACCTAATCAAGGGGGTAAGTTGAGTTGGGAAGTCTTTGGCCAGCTATGAAAGATTTGAAGAGAGTAAGAGCTCTTGCTGGCTGTGCGTAGGGAACCATGTGAGCTGCACCCCTTACGGTCGCAAATGTCAGTAGGTTTCCGTACTCAGTTGCCCACCCACCAACCTTCCATCAGAGAAGAGAAAGAGGACCATGTTAGCAAAAATAACATCTTAAATAAGAAGCAGAACACTTAAAAGTATGAACTGAAAGTCAGATGCATGCATGCAATGAAAATTGTACTAGCTTAGCACAATGGGGTTCAATAGAGTAAGATAGTACAGCTTAATCAGAACATTCTCAGAAGAACTGAATAGTTCTAGAATTATCTGAACTTTGTTATTGACCAAATCGTTATTCGATTTATAAACTTGACCAATTACTTACGAACTGCATGACTATATAACTTCCAGCTTCTGCAAATATTCACATAGTACTTTCAGATTATCGATTAAGGATACAATCCCTCTTTATTTGGGATCGACACATTTGGGTTATACACTACTTTGGTGTTTCTTCCATGTTGCACATGCAACAAAGAAGTAAAATATCAGAGTATCGGTCCAAATCAACTGTTAGACGAGACCCAAACCATTTTATAAAAAAAAGGGTAAGAGCGAAAAACTTATTTAAATAACATAAAGTGTTATTTATATTTACCCCTCCCCCCATTTGCTACTCATAACCCTATGCCCCTTACCTTTAATTTTATTAGTAATACCTCCCGTCTAGTGTTAAATAATGAGAGGGGGATGAATACACAAACACTTGCGGATGGTTCTAGAATCATCTGAACTTTGTTATTGACCAAATCGTTATTCAATTTACAAACTTGACCAATTACTTACGAACTGTATGACTATATAACTTCCAGCTTCTGCAAATATTCACATAGTATTTTTAGATTATCGATTAAAGGATACAATCCCTCTTTATTTGTTATCGACACATTTGGGTTACATACACTACATTTGGTGTTTCTTCCATGTTGCACATGCAACAAAGAAGTAAGAATGGGAAGTGATATTACGGGAAGAGGAAGGAGCTTACCTGGCCTTGGTGGAACCAAGCACTGTAAGGAACAGTGGTTCCAAATTTCATTTCATGGGCCAGTTCCCGCACCAGTGTTCGAGACCCCAAGAGAGGCACGACCGAGTCTTGGTCCCCGCTGTTAGTTCAAAAAACTTGTGAATCTCCGTAGGATTTGAGTAACATAGAAATAGATATAAACTAATTCGGGGATTCAAATTCCTTACCTGAAAACCCAAACTGGTATCCGATGATTAACTATTCTCTTAAGTAAAGGGAGGATGTTGATGTTACCATCAGTGCTACTGTAATTCAGAAGGCTGCACAACACAATCGGAAAAAATGCAATGAGATCAATTACTTCACACAGTACATAGCAACAATTAAATATCTGTATATATGACATGGTCCATAACCTATGATATTTGTCTTATAGAGAAATATAGGCAAATGCCTTGTGGAATATAGAAATAACTTTTTTGCAGGAAAACAAAAACTCGATAATTGATAACACAGTTGAAATTAAGTACTGTATGTTACCAATGCGGTGAATTAATTAAGATGGAGACCAATCATCCGAATGTAAGCATATGGTCAAGTACATTTCAGAATATTTTAGTTGGTATACGTTACTTTGCTACTTCAAGAAGAGTTGGAATGAAGAATTTGTTGTTGTTGCATATAGGTTCAAATTTTCACTCGTGGTTTATGTATAACAACAATAAGAGTAAGGGTTGGAATACTAACTCGCTGCACATTGACCAAGTGTAAGGCAAATTGGTCCTGTTGGCATGAAGTGCATGCTGCACCTTTGGGAGGTTGAAATAGAAGCGCCTTTCGTAGGTCATGCAAACATCAACTCCCACACTAATCTTAGTGGCCTGGCAGAAGATCATTAAGATTTCAGAGGACAAAATATCTCCAAAAATATATCCAATATATAATTGATTGAAGAAATGGTTTTGGATCAGATGGAGCACATACAAATTTCCGTAATCTTAGTTCCTGCTCCACCACTGCCGGATAGCATACGTCTAGGATCACATCGTAGTTGTTTATGTACTCTCCGACCACACCATTTGCAGCAGAAATTGCATCATTGCATGACTGAGTCACATTGTGAGGGTAACCGAAGAGGTAATCTTCAAAATCACAATGGTTCATGATGGTCAGGCCTATCTCATCGGAAATCATACCATGTGACCACAAGAACTCGTAAATTGCTGGGACATCTCTATCGAGCTTTAGAAGTGGATTCCCAATCTAGGAGTAACAAAATAAGTCTAATCAGTGACAAAGTAACAGAGTAACTGACCTAAAGAGGGGTACTAAACACACAGGATGATAAATATATATTATATGTAAACAAAGTTACAGATGCATAAAAATTCTTCTTACAGCGACTCCTTTGATGTGAAACCTGAAACCAGTTGAATGCTTGTTATGATTGAGAAGAGCAATTGCTAGTTGCGGTATGTAGTGCCCTGCAACAAATTGGTTAATTTTTGGAAACTGGTGAAAGAAAAGACCGAGAAAATATAATGCTGTGACTTGTATACCTGCATAGCTTTCTCCTGTCAAAAATAACCCCCTAGACTTAAATTCAGGGAACTTGTCGTACCATCTCATCAAGAACATATGCATGTCGACAGCTTCAACAATTGAAAGATCGAAGTACCAATTAGGATGAGATTCTAAACTCAACGATTTCAGTTGTCAGAGGTATAAATATAAAGTAAGACACGTGCTTCTCACCAGTTTTTTTATCCCCAGTTGTGTAATCAGAAGGAGTGTTTGAGTATGACCATCCAACTCCAGCAGGAGACTCGACAAAAAGGAGATTTGATACTGTAATTCAAAAAATTGAACACGGTGAGAATTTGCAGATGTAAAAGAAGTAGAAAAATAGTGCAAAGCGCAACATTGAGTGAGTGTGTATATAAATATCAGGTAATAAGAGAAATCACAGTGCCATGAGGCTCCTGATGCAAGGTCTGCTAAGGGTCAAGATGTATATACATAATAACAAGGTAGAACTTCTTAAAATTCAGACAGATGGGAATTGTTTATATATTGGCCTAGTTTAGGTAATAAAGGAACCTTTATTCCATGAATGCTTGTTAATTACAAGGCCTCGACCATCGCCTCTAGGAAAAAATGGACCCAATTCTGTGAATGCTCCCCCTCCAATGGAGGAACAACCAGGACCTGCACACGAGTATAAATGTTAGAACAAATCACAAGAATCTGTGTTAAGTAAAGAATGTATATAGTTCTCATTGCCATTATAAAACATATGGAATTAGAAAATTGGAGGTCTATGTAAACATTCTGACATCTTAACATCAGCTATGTAAATTTCAACTGCATAGCTAGACTAATGGTCAATTGATAATACTGGGTAAATTGAATGACATCAATTGTAAGTGCAAAAATAAATGAAATTAAATATCATACATGCGATCCGGATATTAAATTTTGAAGTTGAAATTTATCAAAAAAAGATATTAATCAAAAGGGAAATAGAAAAGACAAGAAAATAAACTAACTGCCAAAATAAGAATAGTATGTCGCTGTAGGATTTAGAATAAACTCTCCCCAAAAATATATTTACATCAAGTAGAAACAACCAGCTCTTAAGCAAATTAATGACACCATAGTGTGCTACTACTTAAAGTACCATGTCAGGGAAAACTAGCATATTATGTACCCGAACCCATTGACATAGGTAAGATTGGTTTCAAGCAACAAAAATGAGTTACATACATTCAGAAAATATATAAAAGCAATGTTTCTTTCTTGAAGATAATATTCCATCAAATCAAGTCGTAAAGATATAAATTTTCTTTATTTTTGTGATGTCTTGATATCCAAGGGACACTTTATTTTGATCTATGCACTGAATGAATTATATGAATGCTAGGCAAATAGAATGTTAACTAAAAAAAAAATTAACTTTAAGATTGCTAACATCAATTGGCTTTGGTGATCTTCTGCAATGTGAATTAAGCTAAAACATCCACACAAAGAGTTCATATGCTTTAAAAGTGGACTTGTTAAAAATTGTAAGGTCACCAGGTTCTGCACAAATAAGAGCTCATCTATGGAACTGGCTACAATATTAGCAACATAAGGGAAATGGTGATTGTAGGATATTCACTGCAATCTGTATAGCACACTAATAAAAATGTTTTACCTATAGCAGGAGGATCCTGTTAGCAATAACATACGGTCTCATAAACTTCTGATGACAGATTTTCCAACGGTTTAAAAACTTGCGGTAATATGACATTTGACTATAAATCTAAAAATCTTGCTATAGCTAGAATATACCACATAGTTTGTGTCTTCATCTACAACTTCCTTCACAGTTATGAACCTATATATATATAGTGCGTGCACGCAGAGGAGACGGAGATCGGACTCGGTAGTCAGGCCGGCGGCGACTGCACAGGGGCCAGTCCCTGGAGCTGATGCTGGAGGTGGGGCTACAGTTAGTCAGGAGGAGGACACTATGATGGATGTGGCAGGTGACCCAGTGACCGATGATCCACAGCGGGTGGCGAGTATGACGGGTGCCGTGGTCCCATTCCAACCACAGAGGAGGGTGTTGACCAGATCCATGGGATTACTTGGTAGCAGCCAGGGGGAGGGCGGGGCTACCCCGGTGGTGGAGCAGGTGTATAGTAGGAAGCGGCATGCGCCGGCCTTGCGTGACGATGTCCTTCAGCAGGAGGGCCTGGACCATGACACTTGTGCCAACCCAACTTGGGATCTGACGCTATCCAGGATACAGGTCCATCTTGCTCCTCCCACTGGGGGAGGGACGGGTCTGGAGGTTGGAGCTGAGGCTCGGGTTGCAGGGATAGAAGAGGATATTGATCTTATGGACAGGGCACTTCCCTCGGGTGCCTGTTCTGATGGTGTTCAGGGGGACCCCTCATTAGTTAATTAATGTCGGTCCTCGCCTGGAACATCAGAGGGGGGTGTTCTATTGGGCGCTGGAGGGAGATCAGTGGTGTTTTGAGAAGAGAGAAGTGTGATATTGCTATTCTGCTTGAAACTAAGATTCGGAAGGAAGCAGTGCTTGATCGGCGGAATACGGGGACTTGGGCTCATATTCATAACCTGGACATCTGCGACATGGCGAGGATCTGGGTTAGATGGAGTAGAGATAGCTGGGAAGGGGACCTGGTTCTGAAGACTCAGCAGATCATTGGTATACTTCTGGTGAACAATGGTGGCTTTAGATTCCTCCTGGGTGCAGTGTATGGGCATAACGACAGGAAGCGTCGTGAGTCCCTCTGGGAGGACATTGCTCGGCTTAGCCAGATAGCGGATTCCCAACACCTTCCATTGCTTATTATAGGGGATTTCAATGCCTTGCTATATCGGCATGAAAAGGTGGGGGGACGTCCAGTCCAGGACTCGATTCTCTATGACTTTCAGAGGTGTCTTCTCATCTCGGGGCTGAGGGGGCTGGAGCGAGCAGGGCACATTTGGACCTGGCACAACAAGGCGTCCAAGGGCAGGGTTGCTTGTCAGTTGGATAGAGCCTTGGGGAATAGCGAATGGTTTCGGTATTACCCTAATGCTGTGGCGGAGGGACTGGCGGCTGAGACGAGTGATCACTCTCCCATTCGGGTGGGTTTATTGGAGAGAGCCACCTGGAAAGCTAGACCGTTCAGATATAACAATAGTTGGTACCTCTCGGCTGATTATGAGGAGGTGGTTGCGAGAGGTCTGCTGGACTCCCGGGAGGGCACTGCTCAGTTTCGCATGGTCCACAAACTCAAGCAGGTGAAGAAGGGTATTCGGGACTGGGTGAAGAGGAGGCCGCGTTCCTCCCTGGTAGACAAGGAGGCTGAGCTTCGGGAGGTTCAGGAGGCCCTACAGGCTGACATCTTGTGTGGGGAGCTGGCGGCCAGAGAGAAGAATCTTAGTGCAGAAGTCAATTCCTTGAGACTCCAGGAGGAGATTAGTGCGGCTCAGAGGGCGAAATGCTCATGGCTCAAGGATGGGGACAGATGTACTAAGTTCTTCTATGATGTTATTCGGACTCGGCAGCACCGGAATAGTATCCCCAGACTTCTGGATGGCGAGGGCAAGTTGGTAGGGGACCCGGTGGAGATCCAGAGAGAAGCAGTCAGGTTCTATCGGGACTTATATCATCAGGAGGACTATCCCACTACGTTCCCACCTCTGATTCCTAAGAGGTTGGTGACGCAGCATGGGAATAGGCGACTTCTGGCCCCGATTCGGATGGAGGAGATCGAGGACATTGTGATGAAGGCTGATCCCAATAAAGCTCCAGGGCCAGATGGCTTCTCCAGTGGGTTCTTTCGGAGGCATTGGGGAGCTTTGAAGCTCCCAGTTCTCGAGGCGGTACAGGAATTCTTTGTATCAGGAAAGCTTCTGAAGGAGCTTAATCATACTTTCCTGACCCTGGTCCCAAAGAAGGAGGGTGCGACATCTCTGGCAGATTTCAGACCGATTGCATGTTGTAATTATCTTTATAAGATAATTACTCATCTTATGTGTCGGAGGATGGAGGGGATTATGCAGGGATTGGTGTCTCGGAATCAGGCGGCCTTCATTAAGGGTCGTTCGATTGCTGAGCACAGCCTTCTTGCTCATGAGATGGTGCGTGAGTTCAACAAGCCGGGGGGGATGAAGGCCTGTGTGAAGTTGGATCTGAGAAAGGCATATGATACAGTTAACAGGGACTTTCTCTGCCAGCTTATGCTAGCCATGGGATTCGATGAGAGGTGGGTTGCGAGGGTGAGGGAGTGCATCTGCTCCCCCACTTTCTCGGTTCTTATACAGGGCACTCCGTATGGATTCTTTAGCAGCTCCAGGGGCTTACGGCAGGGCGACCCTTTGTCCCCCTACTTGTTTACGCTGGTGATGGAGTATTTTACGTGCTTGATGGACCTGGCAGTGCACAGCAGGCGGATGGTCCCTCTTTTTAGACTTGTTCATCCGGTGGTTTCACACTTGATCTATGCAGATGATCTTCTGGTGCTTCTCAGACCGTCCATGGGAGGGATGAGGGCTCTTTCTGACATTATGGAGGAGTTCGGGAGGTTCTCGGGATTGAAGCTTAACAGAGAGAAAAGTAGAGTTTATTTCAGCTCTAGTTGCCCTCAGAAGGAGGAGCGGGCTCTGGTTCTGGGAGTAGAGAAGGGTGAGTTGCCGGTGAAGTACCTGGGTGTTCCTCTGACGGTGAATTATGCTAGGGACCAGGATTGCCAGAGTCTGGTGGAGTTCACTAAGAAGAGGGTGGAAGGCTGGCAGGCTGCAGGACTATCTTTTGGTGGCAGGATTGAGCTGTTGAGATCTGTCATTGCTGGTATTGCTATGTTCTGGCTGCAGTCGATCCAGATTCCTGTGGCTACTATCACGAAGGTGGAGTCCATGTGTGCTGACTTTCTTTGGAGGGGGGGCATCCATGCGATTTCGTGGACTCAACTCTGCCGGCCTCGGGAGGAAGGGGGAGTGGGGCTGAGATCTCTCAGAGCTATGAAGGAGGCTGCTAGGGTGAAGATGGCGTGGCAGTTCGTTAGCGGGGGGTCACTTTGGGCAGACTGGATGGCTAGCAGATACCTGAGGAGGTCCAATTTCTGGACGATCAGGATTGATGGTAATTTCTCGGTCACATTTAAGGCTATTCTTAAGTGTAGACCCGTACTACAGACTGCTATTTGCCGATCCATGAGGGATGGTTCCTCCACTGATCTCTGGCTCGACCCTTGGTTGGGCAATCGTTCCCTACTGGAGTATTTGGGGCCGCTGCATGATAGAGAGGCCTCGAGAGGGCTGAAGTGTAGTCTGATCATTCGAGATGGTGCTTGGAGACCGGAGCTCTACACTTTCACAGCACAGCTTGGCGAGGAGATCCGGACTATTTCTATTGATACTAGCCAGACTCGGGACACTTGGAACTGGGCTGGCCATGCCTCTTCTGGGGGGCTGGGCAGGTTCAGTTTCAAGAGTTGTTACGATCTGGTTAGGACTCGGCATGACAGGATTGAGGATGTAGATTTCATCTGGGGAAAAGGGATTGCTCGGAAGCTGCAACTCTGTTCTTACAGGTTGATGCTCGGGAGATTGATGACGAGAGATAGACTCATTAGGTTTGGGGTGCCCATTCCAGACTCGAGGTGTCTTCTATGCTCTGACGAGGATGAGTCTATGGCCCACCTATTCCTTGAGTGTCCTTTCGCTTGGCACATTTGGTCGGAGCAGTGCAGGAGGTATCTGGGAGGTGCTGGCAGCGTCAGAGATATTAGAGGGATCCTTAGCTGGATCAGGGATCGCAGGGGTATGGATGCTGGATGGGCCAGACAAGCCAGATTGCGACTTTCTGCTACTGTCTGGCATGTCTGGAGGGAGAGGAACAGGCGCCTTTTCGAGGATCTGATTACCCCTCCGATTGGGATTATGCACAATATTGACTTTGATGTATCTGTTTTGACCCCATGAGTCATGGGGGAGTCTGTGTGATTATGTACTGTATTACCTATACCGCGTTTCGCGAGGAATAAAATTTTACCTTATTCCAAAAAAAATATATATATATATAAGGAGGGATCCGCATCCCCTCATTTTTTGCATCCCCAAGCATCCCCATGTTAACAGCCGTTGGATGTGCTTTAAGTCATCTAATCTTAACCGTTGGCAAATCAATGGTTAAGATTAGATGACTTAAAGCACCATCCAACGGTGTGAGTAGAGGGGATGCTTGGGGATGCAAAAAGTGCGGGGATGCCTATCCTTCCTCTATATATATATATATATATATATATATATATATATATATATATATATATATAGTCGAACCCGCGTGTCCTAGTACTCATCAGGGAGAGGTACTTCCCTGCCGGGTGGATCCTAGGATCGAGTACACGGGAAGCATATATATAGCAAATGACCTCTAGCTTAGTGGTTAAGGCAGATGCATGCGGCCCGAGTGGTCAGGAGTTCGAACCCCAGTGGTTCGAACCCCAGTGGGTGCGATTCCAGAAACAATTTACCTGGTTCCAATATATATATATATATATATATATATATATATATATATATATATATATATATATATATATATATATAGGTCGAGGGGAGGACTGGTTCTGGACTGCCAGAGTTCGTCTGGCTGCTTCAGTTTGGCATGTCTGGCGGAAACGAAACCGTCGGATATTTGAGGGTCTGGTCACACCTCTGGTGGGCATGCTTCATAACATCGAATTTGATGTAAATGTTATGGGAATTTGAAGAGTGGGTGTCCCACTTTGATTGTATGTTGTACGATTATTGCATTGCTTTGGAATAAAATTTATCCTATTTCCAATATATATATATATATATATATATATATATATATATATATATATATATATATATATATAAAGTAGAATATTTTCCTTTTTTTTCCTTCCCAACAAGTAGGAAACAGAACAACACAGAGAACAAACTAGAAATTCTTTTATATATTAGACACCTAACATATGATTCCTATCCCCAAGAGACACACGTGCCTGCAACTGGGAAAACACAGGGTATGTCCATGTTCTGTTCCTCCAGCACTCACAAAGCAGAACCTAATATTCCAATCCCAAAACAAGCACAAACCCCCCAAACATACCCAAAAAAACTAATACTTTCCAGTTTCAACCACATCAGAACAGAAAGCATTACCATTGCCAACATCAAATAAAAACTAGTACAAAATGAACAGTTACCTTAAAATCTAGCACATCACACAAGAAAAACATACTTCAAAATCATCATATCATACAGATAAGCAAACAACAAGAATAAGCACAAGAAATCAATGTGGCAGAACCAAAAGTGATCCGGGTATTACAAGATGAAGTTCAACAAAGATATCAATCGATTCGATAAAGTACTACTAAAGTATATTAGAGTAGGTTGTTTTAGGATTCAATACGAATTCTTCGACAACAGTGGCTATGATACATGGATCAAGAACAAGAACGTAAGGAAAAGGTAAAGTTGTACCTCCATTGAGCCAGAGAGTGAGGGGCTTCTTGTGAAGAGCATCCCCCTCGGCTTCGACAAAGTAGTAGAAGAGGCTCCTCCCCGCCTTCTCGTCGACGTCCACGTACCCGGCGTACTGCCTGAACCCAACCTTGGGCTGGCCGGGCAAGTCCCTCACCAGGTCCTCTTCTGGGTATCCATGGCTCCCTCCTGCCACCACCAGGAGGACACCAACCACCACCAATGCCCACTTCTCCCACATACCCATCTCTTAATTTCTCTGCTCTCCAACTCTCGGTTCAGTATCCTTCAATATATAGAACAGAGGAGAGAGAGAGAGAGAATGGGATAGCTAGATATGTGCGTATATTTCAATTCAGTTATGGAAGAGCACGTGAAATATAGTTGTTGATGGCAGCTTGCTAAAATAAATTTTGAAGTAATCCTATTTAAGTTTGAACTTAATGGATCATCAGTCCTAAAAAAAAGGATGATGTTAAATATATTCTCCATAATACTTTGGGATTTTTAGTTAACTAAAATTTGTAGTTACTCTATATAGAACTTATTTATAGCTAAGCGAGTTTTCAAAATTCATAAAGTAGAATTTTAAAATTAAGAGTTAAATTTAAACTCTTTACCTTTTTAAAAAAGTCATATGACATGATATGGTGACTGATATTAGTAGATATTTTTGAAAAAATAAATTTTAAATAGCTATATAGTGTAACCCATAAGTAACTATATTATAACTTATCAAGTAATCTTGCTGGTATTTTTGCTAATACATATGTTCCATGCTATCATATCTTTACAAGACTTGGGACTTGGGCAACCCTCTTCTACTAGGACAACCTCCCAGATTCAGCATGATCTCATCCAAGGTCAGGGTCACGAGTGACCATCAGGACCAGCTGACAATAAGGGTCAAAGGACAACCAAAATTAGCTCCAGGATAGGGCAACCCAACCCTCCGGGCCGGCCCTGAGTGTAATCTACCTTTTTCTTTTTCAATTTGAAAATAAATAGTTTGAGTTATCTACGTTTAAGAACTAGAACATAATTACTCAAGTTGTAGCTAGGGACTAGTGGAGGAGGAGGAAAGGCGTGATTGGTGAAAGAGCCGTTAGGATTTGCAGGAAAACAAGGAAGGGTTTAGGCCCACCTCGTGCCGACGTGGCGTCCCCCGTGGGGGAGGTGGTAACTGTTGAGCATGGCCTCTTGCGTGTCATGGTGCCAGTGTGCTCCTTGGTGTGGCTGTGCCAATGATGATACATATTGTGGAGCTTTCACCTTTTGCTTTGCTTATTGTGGCCTTTCTAGAGACCCACACCTTCCATCCATGGAAATGGATAAGTCTTCTAGAGTTGGGAAGTACACTTTAGGGCTTAGCCTAATGTGTTAACATTTGGCTAAACCCTGTACTCGACGAGTTCGTTTTTGTTCACCTGCCAAAGCTAGTGGGGATGTTCACAATTCCACTCGAGTCATCACACGTGTGTGTGTGGATGTTCATCAAACCACTTCTAAAGTGGTTTAAGGATGGATGAAAATGACACGTGACAATCTTTTCAGTAGAACGGATGATCATCTCCACTAGGTTTGGTGAGGAGCACATGGAAAGGAGGGGCAAAAAGTCTACGTTAAGGACCACTGGCTGACCAAGGGGTCAGTCACTGCAACCGAGTCAAAGATTGGTGCTGATAGTTAGGTAGTAAACTAAGTTTGGTTTTGATTGATCTATGTCTGAGAGCATTCTTCATTCATGGATGGGTATTAATTAGGTTTGAATGGTCCCTTGCATTGCATGTGCAGGTAAGGAGTGCTTCATGCACATGGTGTTCTAATTAAGTAAATCTTCTTCTTTTTTTCTTTTGCTAAGAAATGTAAGAATGACATTATTCTTTTGTGTAACTTGTAGGGAGGAAAACAAATATGTTTACCAAGAGAACCTTCCAATATTTTTCGTGCAAATATGAGAAAACCAAGATTTACAATTCACGTAAACGAAAAAAAAATTGGTGTTGCTAAAATATTTAAGGTATCTCGACTATAAATGATAATGTTGATGCATATAATAAGAAAATAAACCACGTTTTATTTATTGGATGTTTTGGCTCTGTACTCCGCTTCAGCACTTCAGTCTAGCCAGGAATTCATACTCAACTTGAAGTGCACTATTGATCAAAATTGACGGTTAGTAAATCAGGATATACTTAGTTTTCTTGCGGCTTGCTTGCCTTGAAGTCTGTATTCTGGTACTTCCAAGTGTAATTAATTTTGAAGGATATTTACTTGCATCCACCAAAACTAACCCACATAATATTAAGCTCATACTTGTTTGTCAAGGCTTCATTATAAAGTCCTCATGGAGTTGATAAACAGAGTATTAATTCTTGCCTACATGTTAGGAACATTGACCCTTTTTCTATCAATAAGTTAAATTGATTTGACCCTTCGCAGCTTATACAGATTTAGTACTTTTCGAACTTCCTCTGTTTGCTCATGAGTGCACATAACAATTACAGGTAGGGTTTCTTATTGTTAAGTTTTCGTTACTGGTGGTTTAAGTTTTCAGTGACTGGCACAGGTTATCCTGTTTTAATATCTAGGAAATGCCATGAGAAAGAAAGAAAAAGGTTACTACATATTGCTCACCTTCTCCAAAAAAAAAAGATATATACTTTGCATCCTGATCAATAAGATAAGCCTTGTTCTACCTATTAATTGCAAGCTTGTTATGTTTTCTACTTCAGCATATTGCATAATAATTTGTTATTAGAAACATACTTTCTTAGTTTTTAGTTTCATTCCATGTTCCTCGCTTGTAGTTACAAATACTTTCTGCACATACACTTGCTTGCAAGATAGGGGTAATATCAGGAAGACAGTTACCTGTGGAATACATGTGTTAAGTAAGCTTCGCCAAAAATCTATATATGTATCATATTTTTTTAGATATAAATAAAGTCATAAAAATTGGCATTATTCAAGGAATCCCGGAGAATTAATGGTAACCCACGTTCAGTTTTGTCATGTTGGATGGATCAAATAAATTGTAGAGTTAACATAGCATATCCATGCAGGTTTGGATGTTAACATGGCAGCTGCATCAGAATATATAGTGAATTACTTGTTGTCTCCTTCTTATTCTGGATATCCACAACTTGTGCTCGATAGATACGACAATGTTTCGAATTTAGATCCCCTGTTGTTGAACCCCAATGCGACATACTTCAAAGACATAGGTGCTTACTTCTGGCACTATTGATTGCTGCTTTCATCTCCACTACTGTGTGTGGGTCACATTCTGAAATGCACTAATGCAGATGGCAGTAACTTGCCCCCTTCCTGGCAAGAATAGTGAGACAGCAGAGACCAGTTTGAATTTTTTTTTTTTCAGGTAAACCTTCAAATTTATCTGATGTTCAAATCTTCCATTTTACAATGTTGGGATTGACAATTCCTGAACGGACAGCGTACATGATATCTGGAATCTAGAGTCTGCTGTGTCGGAGCGAAGTCTTCTCTTCGCCATACTTTTTCTCTTGACCAGAAATTCGGCACCAAAAGGATCGAAAGGCTCGCTATCAAGTAACTATCAATATGAAAGTTGATAGCATTGTTGTGGAACTTTCAGAAAGCAAAGTATGCCCACAACTGACGAAGACAGTTATGATAATGAGTGCACACCCCCTGACTCATTTGTCTGGAAACTCATAGTACTCTCTCTAACCATACATCAAACTTCTGACAATAATCTTCCTACATCTTTGTATAAAACCTCTGTAACTTGGTTCTCAATTGATTTTTTCTACCATTCTGCTTCTACTCTAGCTAATTTCTAATCACGGTTTCTCAATTGAAGAACAGAAGAAACAATCAAAGATTCAAGCATGCATAGAAATCTGGGCATCTCAAAGACTTAGAAGCCGCAATATGATGTTCAAGCATTCATTAGCTCACATATGATAAATAACATAACTATTAAAGGCCCAATAGTCCGAGATTCTCGAGCCAGGCGGGCTTGAAAGTTGAAATATAGGCCCAAAACCTAATGTCGACAATCTAAAATTGATACTGGAAACTTGGTTGCAGCATCTTTGAAGAAATACAGAGCCATTTCAAGGCATAGCTGGCATATGGTTACAAATCCTAATTTTACATTCAAGATTATGCAACCAGAGGCAGACTGGACCTTCATAATGCCCCAACTCCCATCAGAGTTCCGGAACGTCTTAAACAGAGAAAACAAGGTAAAAGGAACAGCAAGAATCTCATTCTGAGGTCAAAGTGGAGCACAATCAATAGACAACTTGCCATATATACATCTCTAAAGTAAATTGCTAAAGTCTCATTAACTAAAAACTTGTGCATGGTCTCATCAGTATCTGCAAAAATTCTCATCATCTTGATACTCATCTGGTATGCTTAAACGTTCACAGGTATATACTGTCACCACTCGCATGTTTACATACAACACTTGCAAAGAACACTTATCCATAACATACTAAGCTTACAATTGTAACTGCATCTTCGTTGACACAAGTTCTGCAAGGCATTCCAGAAAGCTTAGCAATCGGAATGCAATCTAACCAGGCGCAAGGAATCAAATGGAGTCTCCAACCGCCATTCTCTCTGTTTCTTGTTCAGTGGCCTTCCCTTGCCTGCCTGATTTCTGTTTACCTTCACATCAGCTATAGCCCACGTACAATGGCAAGTCTCCAGATCAAAAGAAACAAGCCTAAACACGCCGTCACTTTCTTGATTTGAGGCTTCTGCAGCACCATCAATGACATACCTCACATACATGGGCTTCTCTTTGAACCTTTCAAGCTCATCTGGAATCCGAACAACCCTTTCAACGCCAGGAGATGACACCTTTAGAGCATAAAGACATTGTTGTAAATAACTTTAATAATGAAATATAAGAGAATGAGAGAAACGCTATGTCAGTAAGAACAATGGGTGCTTCTTACATAAACTGGTGGCACACTGGGGATTGTCAAGGTTTATGGTTTAATTGCTCCATTTTCCTAATCTAGATATGCTAGTTAAATGAGACTTGACATAAAGAGATGTGAACCGTGCAACCAAAATTTAGAACTACACCTAAACAGAATGAAATTTGACACTGACCACGTGATATCCTGTAGGCACTTGAAATTGCATGCAGTTGGTAATCCTACTTGGGGATCACATACAATACCTCGTATTGAAGTTGGATCAGAACTAAGTTTGTCTAAGAGATTCAATTTGAAAAAGGAACCATGTCATCTCTAAGCCACCAAATTCCAGAAGAATGCCAAACTCGAGCTCTATTTGATGCATGAATCTTTTGTAACTAACATTTGAGATTCATTTTTGCATTTAATGTTAGTGAAATGTTAATGAGTCAATTAGTAAGAAGAAATTCTTGGGATAGTTCACACAAAACTTGGAAGGTAAAAAGAAGTGTTATGGAAGACGCATCAAAATAACACTCCAAAAATTGTAGAGGGCAGAAGAAATTACCTCCAAAGATATATTTTCTGGAATTTTTTCCGCAAGCACGGCTTCATCCAATCGCAATCGATAAGCGGAAGAGAAAATCTCAATATCTTTCATACTGGGAGAACCATACCTGTGAAATGTACAATATTAGGCAGTTTTGAGAAAAGCAACTACGATTCAAGGGTACCATACTACCATTCTATTTGCTCGAAAGATATGAAACAAAGTAACTAAAAAAAAAGAGATCAAAACAATTGCAATTGACCCGAGATCAAACCCGATGTTACTTGAAGTCTTCAACCATGGACAGTCAAAAGTACCCAGTGCTCAAAACAGGTAGGATCCGGATCCACATAAATCCCTACCCAACCTGGACATTTGGTGAACAGTTAGGGTATAGTCTCTTTGTAGAGACCCTGAACACGAACTGAACCTGACATAAAGCTTTTATGTGTAGGGTTTGGGTCCAAAACATGAAGCGTCCAAGTATAGCACTACCCAGACCCGACCCAACACTATAACACCCTAATTTTATTTAATGGTCTAAAACTATCTTAAAGTCTAATACAACAACAAAATCAACAACAACAATAACAACAAAGCCTTCATCCCAAATTTCTGGGGTCAGCTGTTTGAATCGTCTTCTTCCATTCAGCTCTGTTAAGGCCGAGTCCTCTCTAACACTAACAAAAACAAATCCTTATTTAAAACCAACCCATGTTCGGTTAGGCCTATCTCTAGTCTTAGTGACTCCTTTAATATAAAAATCAAGCTTTATCTTATATAACTTGGTTATATTATTTCTCTTGCTATTTCGAAGGACTGCGACAAAAATATATTTCTTAAATTTCAGAAACATAGAGGTGGTTTCGGAATCACAATACAACCGCAGGCATTCCGCAACTGATGTGTTTTGTCAGAAATCACTGCTGTTGTGAAATCACACCCAAACTGTGTTCCCAAAATCCATTTTGACTTGGCCCCCAGGATCCACCTCCCCCCCCCCCCCCCCCCCCCCCCAAAACACACACAAGAGAATTGTTAATAAATACAAAAACTGTTACGAAGTGTGTGTGTGCGCGCACATGCATGTAAAGGCAAAAACAAGCTACATTACATACAACATACATATGCATATTGTTCCAAAAAACATACATATGCATATAATATATAGAGTAATTCATTGAATGCGCTCTATAGTGTCAAGATTTTTAGGTTAACCCCTTTTCCTTTTCACATGAAAGTCCCTACATACAACATACACTGTTTGGTGGGACTCGCCTGAATCCATTAAGGATAAATGAACCTGATAGAAATATTTTTAGCTGTTTGATCTCTTGCATTTGTGCCCGCACATTAGCAATTCTTCGAGCATTTGTCAGTGAAGATGGCTTCACTCTCCAATCAGTTGAGGGAAGAAACATATGCAATTCACTTTGCATAATGATGCAGATAACTTTTTCATGTGGTGTCTGTATTATTATTGGCAAGTTAACCCAGTTTTTTTCAATTCAAGTACACATGAAGTGAAGACCCCCCAGTCCAGGCAGTCATCAAACACTTGTACATGACGATATATTCTAAACGCGGCCAGAACCAACACTGTGTTTGGTGGGAGTCGGACTGCACCCATCAAGGATGAATGAACCTAATGGAATTAGATTTATGTCTCTTCTTCAATCTCTTGCTTTTGTGCTCATCCATTGGCATTTTTCAAGCATTTGTCAGTGAAGATGGCTTCACTCTCCAATCAGTTATGGGAAGAAACATACGCAATTCAGTTTGCATAGAGGATGCATATAACTTTTCTATGTGATATCTGCATTATCGGTTTTCAATTAGAGTACACATGCAGTGAAGAAAATGAAAGTTATGGATGATGTAGCAAATCAGGATTATTACAGTATGTGCTTCACCAACAAGAGAAGGTTATGATATGCTAATTGTTGTCTGCACTGACTTCGCTACAAACTGTAGACAATATATGGACGAGAGAGCAAGAGTAAGATTGCTCATCACTTTTTTGCTAAACCCTATATATTTATCCCTGTTTTGATGATCAATTTCATGAATCCAATGACAATAACAGTATGTGAAGATGGACCAACACAGATATTAGTACATTCCTAAAATAATTCTCTTTAAAGGACAACAAGTAGATACTTACTTACTAGAGAGCTTCTCGATGCGCATACTAATCTTAGAATTTGCACTAGTTTTAAAGGCATATATTTTCAAGTCACCATCAAACGACATTAAGACCTCTTCTGCCATAGTTAAGGCTTCCTTGTCCCACCATGTACCAGCAAGCGATATTCCACCTCCTCCGCCTCCATCTCCAACCTTCAAAAGATGCAAATTGAATAAGATCTTTGCATCTGAATGGTGTATGTGAGTGTATTCTGATGAGTGCACGCACAGTTTACATCAACTGGCAGTTGGGTGTATGGGGTGTATGCACGTGTCCAGGGCCGGCCCTGGCCCAGGGTGGCCAGGGCGACCGCTCAGGGCCCCCGGATCATGAGGGGCCCAAAAAAAAGTTCAAAAATAAATTAGTTAATATTTTTGTATTTCAAAATATCACTAGTATACACCAAGGGCCCTTTTGGACGCAAAGTTATTGTGGTGTAGTGGTTAGAATATTATACTTTTATACTAAAGGTCCTAAGTTCAATCCTTGGTTGTAGCTTTTTTTTTTTGAATTAATATTTTTTATATTATGTATTGGGGCCTTATTTTGAATGTTCGTCCTGGGCCCCCATGAGCTCAGGACCGGCCTTAGCGAGGACGATCGCTCCTACGGGAGCGGGGCGTGACAGGCCCTGCATGTGCCCATTCACATGCATGTTGGAGTGTGCGCATGCATTTGCATTGCATAGCTGCAAGCCTTCAAATTGGGCTACTCCAGCTGAATCCATTGGTTTGGGCAGGGTGGTTCACGCTTTTTCTGAAAGTAAGCTCTCTCAGATTCTGATGTCCTAACTCACTTCAAATTATGGTTAGCCTCCAACCAAATCTAGATTGTGGAAATATTAGCATATATCATATTGCAGGTTTTAGTAAGCTTTATTCATTGTGTGGCCACACGATATCTACAGTAAATGATGAACTATAAACTATAATAGATGGTTTGGGTTTATTGACTTTATTCCTGTCTCAATTGTTATATTATTCGTTAAATTAGGTTTAGACTATAAGCCAATATATAATACCCACTGAAATTGCAAAAAGGTTCCAGAAGTAACTCAATTTCAGCTTTCAGTTAAGGACTGGATAAGTTCCAAGTGGGGGTTACTTTTCATTTCATCACACTTGGCTCTGCTTTCATCTGAATTTATCTCAAGAGCCATCAAGGTGTTCTAATGAAGACCCAAGACTATGTCAGATTTTGTTTGACTTCGCCCAGTCTACCTAATTGCAGCCTACGTTGAGGTGTGGGTTTGCACATATACACATGTGCAGCATTAGAGGTAAATAACGTGTATGTGCATACATGCATTTGTTTAATAAGTACAACTTACATATAGATTGGCCTCATCCACCTCAAAATCATCTTCAAAATCTTCATCATCATCCAATAAAAATTCTGTAAAGTAAAGAACAAACCAAGAAAGGAAAATTACCTTTAATTGGTTGTTTTGACACTTTGTACAGCAAATACATGCTCCACTTGAGCTGGTAAAATAGACTGAACATTTAATAGAGCGGGTTATTTACGTTAACTACCCCCATGTTTTATGTTTATTACACGGGGTACCCCTACTTTGTAACTAATTACATGGGGTACCCTCTCCTTTAGAAAAAATAAAAACAAACATAGGGGTTGTTAGTGTGATACCTTTCTATAGAAAATATAAAACATAGGGGTACCCCGTGTAATTAGTTCCAAAGTAGGGGTATCCCGTGTAATAAACATAAAACATGGGGGTAGTTAACGTAAATAACCCTAATAGAGCAAAACCATATCATTGATCAGCACGAGGACAAGTTGATGTAAGCAAGCCAACTAGAAACACCCAGTAGCCAAAAGGTGTTATCCACAGCAGGCTACTTTCAAACAAGAAATAGGGTTAAAATGCAATATATTTAACTTTCGCTTACCTATAAGTGATAATTTTGCACATGAGATTATATAACTTCAAAATTCAAATTTTGTAGGTCTTTTGTTGTTTGAGTGGACTATATATAACTATTTGCTTATTTAAACCGAAAGGTAACTGTGGATGCATTATTATCCACACAGCTATATAACATTTGGATGGGCAGTCAATATGGTACAGACTACATAGTACAGAAAGCACTAATTAGTTGGATCCATCCTTTTTTACCAAATGAATAAATCTAGAGAAAGATCAACAGGGCCAAAATACACAATGTGTTAGGAAAAGAAATCTACATGACGCTCATTGAATAACAACAACAATAAAACCTCTATCCCAAATTTGTGGGGTCGGCTACTTGAATCCTCTCCTTCCATTCGGCTTTGTTAACAAAGCATCTTTGGTAAACTGTAAGTAGGAAAGGATTTGGATTTGGACTTTCAAGATGTGCAAAGTGCATTGAATCCATACACTTTCTAGTCCCCTAGTAATACCAAAATGTGCTTGGTTAGGATAAGAATGTCAGAAAGTGATATAGTTTATAATAACAATAGTGAATGGTAATTAATTTACATAGCAAATTAACAATAATAGTCAAATACTAATAAATTAGTTTAACATGTTACGATAATTACTAAATACGAACAATTAATATTAACAAATCATTTGGGTTAACTAATTAACTATACTATTTGTACAATAATACTAATTAACTATTTGTTAATTTGATAATTAAATGTTAATATTATATGTTTAACTAAGTACTTATTACTTTAAGTTAATTATTTACCCTTACAACTAATAACTATTTAGGAAAAAAGTTATATTAATAAATTAATTTCAAAATTAAATATTAATTAATTGTTAGTTGCCTTTTAATTATTTATCTTATTACATAATAACAACCTACTATCTTAATCGATAAACACTAATTAAGCAATATTAATTGCCTACTATTAATTAATTTATCTTGACCATTGTTATTAACATAATATGAATTATCTATTTACTTATTATCTAATACTAAGTGCTATTAACTAATTAAGCAATAATAAGATAGTAACTTACTACATAATAAAGTAGTTTGGGGAATTATTTAATTTTTATATATATCATAATAATTAAGCAATATCCTAATTTGGAATAAAATGTACATAATAAAGTAATTTTCTTACCTAAATACTGATTAATCGTTAATATCGGTAGTCTTAATTTTATTAACTAAAAAGAAATAATAAAAAAATCCATACATTTACCTTGTGCCCACATCCAACAAAGAAAAAAGGATGTGGGGAGCTAACAAAATTAGCCGACAAGAACTTGTTTTGTAATCATTGCTCCAATACAACCGATCCAAACATAGGAAGTGTAAATTCCAACCCATAATCTTGTATTAAGTTACTTCCCCCCGAACTTACATGTTAGTAAACAACCCCTTAAGGGCCACGCCCTTTGTAAAGCTAACAAAAACCATATCTTCTTTAAAACTTTAAACCATGTTAGTCTAGGCCTAGCGGCTCCAATAATTACTAATATTATCGCTCCTCCTTTGGCGCATCTATTAGTCTATGTTGTACAAGACCAAACCATGCAAGGCATTTTTTTTTCTCATCTTGTGCTCAATTAACATCACCTCTAAGGCTCTAACTTCTAATGGATACACTCATTTCCTATTTGATCCTTTAATGTATTACCACTCATCCTTCTTGGCATTCTCATTTTTAGCAACACTAACTTTGTGGAGATGATTCTTAATTGCCCAACACTTTGATTCATAAAGCATGGGCTTATAGAAGTCTTGTAGAATTTTTCTTCTTGTATTATGTTTATTGAATAGTTCATTCAAATGACAAATGTTTCATGCATGTTGCAGAGAGGCGGAATTCAATAGAATGTTGCATATTGGAAGGAAGAAACGACAACAATAAAAAAAGCTAATGGCATATGAACTGAGGAGATAAAGGACACTTAGAATAACCTACATAGATTCAACAAATACAACATTTCCATTGAACTGAATATTGTGGGTTAACAAACACACAACTCCTTGTAGTGTTATTTTTAGTTAGTGCCTATCAAACTCTAATTAAGATAAGCTACCCAACAAGAAAGTAAAGTTGCGACTATGCAACAAACATAACATTTTGTCACTATTTCAGATAGATAAGGGAGTATTCATAGTCACTTCAGGCTGTTGTCCTGGAGGAAAATTACAGAGTTCAGTTTGTGCAGTTACAAAATATTTAAAATAGTCACAAGGAGACAAGATAAACTACATGCAAATACTAATTCAAACTAGACCTACCTTCAAGGACTTAAATCAATGTCCAGTAAGTACGCAGGTTGTAGTTATACACCTTTATTTTTGTTTACACTTGTGCCATTCAGCAAAAGTTCCTTTTACACTGGCATACTGCCCAGTGCCTACTGTTACTGCTCTTGTCACGCTAGCTTAAGGTTTTACTAAACCAGACTCTTCTCTACGATAAATCCAATAATAAAATTAAAAAAACACAGCTTTTATCCCAATTTTTTGGGGACAGCTATTTGAATCCTTTCCGGTTGCGTGCCATCCGCCAAAACATTAGCAAAAACCGTATCCTTTATTACACTCTAAACCAAGTTCGTTTAGGCCTACCCCTAAATTCAGCAGCTCCTTTGACCAATATCCTATCACTCCTTCTAACCGGGACATCTATCCCCTCGTCTTATCCTCAATTGGTGCCACCTCCTACTTCCCACAAACACGCTCGTCTATGATAAAGCCAATTTGAAAGTAAAACAATCACATTGATTGTGGGTCTGCACAACGTGCATAGACAATCTAGTTTGCTTACAGATCATTACGTATTGCCGACTGGTATTACAAAGTAATCAAAATACTACTAGAAGCCTTTAATTTACCATGTCAAAATTGCACAAACTACACTTAGCATAAAAAACAAAACTTTATTCACTTAATTCGTTAAACTAAACAAACTCGAGATTTATAAACTAAGCCCATTAGCAACTTTCCAAGAAAAGGAACATAAACAATGTTTATGGAATGGGAAAACCCAAAAATGAATTAGTGAATACCATCTCCTGAATCCTCAATATACTCTTCTGCTCCTGCTTCTGCCTCTATTTGTTCATCGTAATCTTCTTCTATTTCTTCAAATTCTTCAGCAGCTTCCACTTCTTCTTCTTCTTCTTCAACGGTGGTCTGCTTGAGGACTGGCTGGCCAGGAGAGCTCTTCTTGTTCTTCTTCTTGGCGTGGGTGACGATGAGAGGGGCATTTCTGGAATATAGTGAGGACGAGGAGGGGTATTTTGGGAAGTACAGGGCATTTGGTGGTGGGGGAAAAGTGGGCTTGAGGAATGGAAGAATGAAGCCTCTTCTTAAAACTATTCTCTCTCCTCCTGGTATCGCCATGCCCTTTGTCGAAGAGGAGAGGATATATTTAGGAGGAAGACAGGATAGACTAGTAGGCCTGCTATCGGATCGGGTCGGGTCCGCATAATGAGAACATAATCCTACCCAAGTTACAACTGCGCACAAGGGCTATGGGCTATATTTTATCCTATTTGTATTTGTTCAAATATTCATTTACAATTACAATAGGAAAATTTACATAACTATTCATTAATTCATATGTTTGGCACTTATTACATAAACCATCCTTATTTTGAAGCTAATTATATGGACCACCTCTATATTGTATATTTTCTATAAAAAGTAATAACACTAATCTTTTTTATTTTTAAAATAAAATATAAGACATAGAAATGGTCGGTGTAATTATTTTCAAAATATGAACGGTCCCTATAATACCCATGAAACATAGGAAATTTAATGCATTTTGTTTTTTTTACAAAATGCTTGCTGAACTAGGGTTACCAACATATCCAATGGAGTACCAAAATGAACAATACTTTTTAAAGAAATATTTGTCCGTAATGAAAAATCGTTTGGTACGTGCATTAGGCTTGGTATTGAACCAACAAATTGGATAACGAAAGTTATAGCAAATTATCTAATTGCAGCATTTGGAACTTGGATTTGTTTATCTTGCTAGAAAGTTTGCAACCCATTTACGGACACCCAAAGTATTGTATTTTGTAATACCATTTGCATATACGCCCCTTGCAATTATCATACTTTTACATAAGATCCCCAACGACAACAAAGTCTTTGTCTTAAAATATTTTGAGCCGATTGTTTGAGTCTTCTTTCATTCGGTTATGATAGGTGTCATATTCTTTATATTCAGTAAATTATAATACGTTTATATAGCAACACTTATGGTAGGATATAATTGCATAAATTATCAATAAACAAAAAATATTTATGTATAGCCTCGTGTGGTTAAACAATCTGACTGATCTTTTATATCGTAAGCTGACTCATCATCATGCTTCGACAAATTTGAACAATAGCTCGCTTCTTTAAAGATTCTTCATAGTTAGAACAATGACAAACGATCTTTAAACTAGATATTTAACAGTTCTCTTCTGTACTGGTGAAGAGCTCTCTTAGAAATTAATACTAGATAATGGCCCACTCAATAACCTTATATATACCCATTGAGAAGGTGACTCTTTCTTAAAGTTTGTGCTATCATAATCATGTTAATGAAATGAGTACTCAATTAATTGATTACGAATACTTTCATCTAAGTGGCACTTCTCTCGTATAGAAACCAAACTATAAAATATCTCCTATGGTTGGTCTTTATATTTATTCATATCCTATGTGACATTAAACAAAACAAAATAATAATAATAATGATGACTTTTCATTATAATATAATAACTAAGTATTCATGCGGGACTAATTTTTATACATACTCTACAACTACAAAACATAAAATCTATATTATAATTATAAGAAGGCCTTAACCCACTAGTGAGATGTATATATGTATATACGTACACAAACACAAACATCTATTATCTTCAACTATATAATGAGGCTTCAAAACGGCTCAAAAGTGAACCGTCTAAGCCGTATAAATATTATCAACCATTTAAATAAATTAAAATAATAATAATAAATAACTATTTAACTACCTAAATACTCTACTAATTATTTAAAAAATTATAACTAAGTATTTAACTATCTAATATGATTTATTTATAACTAAATAGTCTAACTAAAGTGCTTAAAGTAGGAGGCCGTTTTCTTATTTACTTGAATTCAAATAATAAGTTTGATAAATTTTTATAATTAATTATTGTGTATATTTTTTTACACCTTTATTCGCACGTGCATATTACTAGTAATTATAGAAAGAGAGTAGATCTGCTTTCTCATTTAATTCTGTCCAATTCTGACCCCTCCCTATCATATGTGGATTATAGAAGTAGATATATAAATTGTGGTCCACATGTAATAGAAAGGAGAACAAAATTGGACATAATTAAATGAGACAACATATCTGCTCCCTTATAAAGAAGCAAATTATAAGGGCACATAACATTTTGATCGAGGCTAGCCATGATTAGGGCTAGCCAGGATTTGAGGAAATTTTACTCGGGCTATCCAAATATTCCACTCAGGGGGCTGTCCAAACCCCACACCCCCCAAATCCAAAAAATCAATCTCATTTCTAAATTTCACTCTTTCTCTTCCAAAACCCTTCTTCTTCTTCTTCTTCTTCTATCCATCTTCTTCTTCTTCTCCACCATTTCCATTCTCACATCTCCATCAAAACCCTAGTTTTCTTCTCATCTTCTTCTTCTTCTCCACCATTTTTTCATCACCATCTCCATCAAAATCCTAGTTTCCTTCTCATTCCCAATTTCGATAGCACCCCAAAAATTAAATAAACCCTAAAATACATGGAAATAAAGCTTAAAAACTTATTTCCTCACAAAGAATGCATGAAAATAAATCATAAAATACATATTTCACTCTATTATCAAGATTGAAATAAACCCTAATATATTTTTTATTCGAAAATTTTGACTTTAGGACTGCAAGAAATTGTGGCAGTCCTGAAAGGAACTTGCTGTACAGCAAGTCCCTTTCAGGACTGCCTCAACTTCTGGCAGTCCTCAGCCAGAAATTGTGACAGTCCTGCTGTAGAGCATGTCTCTTTCAGGACTGCCACAATTTCTGACAGTCCTCAGTACTTCTAGGACTACCAGCAATTGTGGCAGTCCTGTTGTACATCGAGTCTATTTTAAGATTGCCACAATTTCTGGCAGTCCTCAAGGACTGTCAGAAATTGTGACAGTCCTGATATGAACCCAATTCTTCTACAACTAGGGTTTCTTCCATAGTTTTCTTCTACAACTAGGATTTCATGCATAATTCTTCTATTAATAAAGAAAAATTGGTTAATAGACTAATAGATTAATGGATTTGATAGATTTGATAACCCAATTTCTTCTACAACTAGGGTTTCATCCATAATGCCCAAACAAGAAGAAGAAAAATAAATTAGGGTTTGGAGAAAGAGATCTAAAAAATTAGAAGAGAGCAAAAAATTAAAATAAACTAGGTTTGAAAAAATTGATGTTCTTCTTCTTCTTCTTGTTCTTGTTCTTCTTCTTGTGAGGAAAGAGAGGAGAGCAAAAAAAAATAATAAGTTGACTTATATACTCACATGTTGGCTAGCCCTGAGTAATTTTTTTTAATGGCAAACTTGTAAATAAATTAAAATTTACTTTTGGCTAGCTCCGATCAAAATGTTATGTGCCCTTATAATTTTATCCTATTTGTATTTGTTCAAATATTCATTTACAATTACAATAGGATAATTTACATCAAACTATTCATTAATTCATATGTTTGGCACTTATTACATAAACCATCCTTATTTTGAAGCTAATTATATGGACCACCTCTATATTGTATATTTTCTATAAAAAGTAATAACACTAATCTTTTTTATTTTTAAAATAAAATATAAGACATAGAAATGGTCGGTGTAATTATTTTCAAAATATGAACGGTCCCTATAATACCCATGAAACATAGGAAATTTAATGCATTTTGTTTTTTTTACAAAATGCTTGCTGAACTAGGGTTACCAACATATCCAATGGAGTACCAAAATGAACAATACTTTTTAAAGAAATATTTGTCCGTAATGAAAAATCGTTTGGTACGTGCATTAGGCTTGGTATTGAACCAACAAATTGGATAACGAAAGTTATAGCAAATTATCTAATTGCAGCATTTGGAACTTGGATTTGTTTATCTTGCTAGAAAGTTTGCAACCCATTTACGGACACCCAAAGTATTGTATTTTGTAATACCATTTGCATATAAGCCCCTTGCAATTATCATACTTTTACATAAGATCCCCAACGACAACAAAGTCTTTGTCTAAAAATATTTTGAGTCGTTTGTTTGAGTCTTCTTTCATTCGGTTATGTTAGGTGTCATATGCTTTATATTCAGTAAATTATAATACGTTTATATAGCAACACTTATGGTAGGATATAATTGCATAATTAATCAATAAAAAAAAATTATGTATAACCTTGTGTGGTTAAACAATCTGACTGATCTTTTATATCATAAGCTGACTCATCATCATGCTTCGACAAATTTGAACAATAACTTGCTTCTCTAAAGATTCTTCACAGCTAGAACAATGATGAACGATCTTTAAACTTGATATTTAACAGTTCTCTTCTGTACTGGTGAAGAGCTCTCTTAGAAATTAATAATAGATAATGGTCCACTCAATAACCTTATATATGCCCATTGAGAAGGTAACTCTTTTTTAAAGTTCGTGCTATCATAATCATGTTAATGAAATGAGTACTCAATTAATTGATTACGATATTACGAATACTTTCATCTATAAGTGGCACTTCTCTCGTATAGAAACCAACTCTAAAATATCTCATATGGTTGGTCTTTATATTTATTCATATCCTATGCGACATTAAACAAAATAAAATAATAATAATAATAATGACGACTTTTCATTATAATATAATAACTAAGTGTTCATGCGGGACTAATTTTTATACATATTCTACAATCTACATGTCACGCCCCAGAACCAGAATACTGGAGAGCGGGGGCGAACATAGCCAGCTACGTATATTGAAATGAAGTCCATCTCGCTATACGGTCACGGCTGTCTAGATATGAGGATTTACTACAAGCCAACAGTCTCTTAAGGTCAAGCCTACTGTCTCAATCTCAAGCAAATAATATAATCACAAGATGTTTGACCACCAAATATACAATAAAAGGCGTCCCAAATATTACATATCAGCTGATCATGAAGCTAGTCGTACAAAATGCAAGGACTAGCAAGAGTTAAGTCATACATGATCAACCCTAGGATTTGTTAATCATGTTTACAGCCCGTAGGCAGACAGTAAGTAAAAGTGCATCGAGCTAACAGGTGCTCGTCGGCTAAACGTCTCAAAAGAATAACTTTACAATAGAGTGAGCGAAACAAAATAGAAAACCCACTCGTAGTCCGGGTTCCTTCTAGTCGCCACCATCGGGCTGGAGGTTCGGAAGATCCTCGGGAGCTGCTCCGAAATCTGGCCACACAAAACCAGCTGGGTCAAACACCAGAAAGAGCAAGTGCCACAAAGGAGGCCACAAAATAAGAACAAAACCAGCATATCAGAACATAAGAAAAGAAGAAAAGAAGGTACAAGTAAATAAAGAGTGCAACAGGACAATAAACGACTAGGGACGTGGAACCATTCCGGGAGCCAGATTATAACTCGTAAACCAAACAAGGACCGGGGTTGTAACCCTTCGCCTGAATAGCACTCCGTCTCTACCCATTTATTGTTAGAGATAAGTAAAACAAGCATGTACAAGAGTTCCAGGTACAGGGGCTAGACAAGACTTAGACAAGGCTGGACTCCATCCATTCACAAGCGGCCAAGCAATTACTACGGCTTACTACTTAACTAACTAGGGTTATCACAAGCCTAATTACTAACAAGATGCAAGTGAGAATTTCCCAGTCCCAAGCCCTACAGACCATCCAGTTATCCTTCCGCGGGTTGAGAGTATGGTTGGGTACATCGCCCCGGAGACGATATACCCTTAGGTGACTTAGAGGGTGCAACACATGACAGTGCGCTGGAAATGTGCTCTACTCGTCGGCAAGCTACAAGTCCAATTAAGAGCGCCCAGATAACGAGATTGCCTGTGACTGAAAATTCTCCATGAACTATAATTTGATCTAGTCATTAGCCTAATCCATATTCAGTATGAATCCCTGACCGTGGGAAACCAGGGAGTCACGTCCTAGACATGATGCAAGACAAGACAAGTGGATTGTACAAGCAAGCAAGCAGGAACACCCACGGTGTCAAGTTGATTATACGAGTCAAGTTACAAGTTACAAGTTACAAGTCAAGTCAGGACTGCGCCGCCACGGGCCACTATCAAGTTATCAAGATAAATCATGTCAGGGTACTTGTCAGGAGTGTGCCACGACGGGCCACTATCATGTCAGGTTGGTCATGTCAGGAGTGCACCACTACGGGTCATTGTCGTATTATGCTAGTTCTTTGTCATACCATGCCATGTACAATAGTCATTCCAAACATATTAAGTAAAATCAAGTTCATGACAAAAGGCGTAAGGATATAAAATAGGCGTAAAATATCTAATAAAATATCAATATACAGGGCTATAGAAGAGCCAAGCTTAAAGAAATAAAACCAAAACTCCAAGAGCCAATGGATTGCGCAAGGGGTCAGGGGGTTGGATTGCGCAGGTGTCAGCTGCGCAGGGTGCCAAGTGCGCAGGGACACAGGGCGCAGGGGCAGATGGCGCATGGGTCAGATTGCGCATGAACAGACTGCGCAGGAGTGAACTGCGCAGGAATGGATTGCGCATGAGCAGACTGCGCAGGAGTGAACTGCGCAGGGGTGGATTGCGCATGAGCAGACTGCACAGGGGGAAGTGCGTAGGAATGGTTGGCGCATGGGGCTGAGCGCAGTTCACCATAGGGCAAGCTGCGCGGTCGGCACTGCGCTAAAGAGCGCAGGCCGAGAGGGGATGCGCAGTCCAGCACTGCGCTAAAGAGCGCAGGCTGCAGGCTGCTACTCCAGGCCGAGAAGAACACCAAGAACACTAAGAATTCAAATTTTTATATCTTTGTCAAATCAAAGCCAAATCTAGATTTTTAAAGTTCTAACTTGAGTAAAATTGAATTCTCTTCCACATGGAAGCATCAAAACCCACAAAAATTCAACCAAAATAGATCAAAACCATATAAATCCAAAAATAGTTAAAACCTAGATCTAGAACAATGGAGACTCCAAATCACAAAATGTCAAGTTCTAATGTTGATCACCATGGCCTAATCTAGCTAATGAACAAATAAAATGTGGTTCTCATGTGGTGGCAAGGTGTACTTGCCTATGGGTATTGGTGAGTTGTGTAGAGGAAGGAAGAAGAAGGAGATGGAGAAGTAAATGAAAAATAAAGAGGAGAGAGAAAAGTTAGGTGGGATTTAATGGAGGTGGGTGTGTTGTGTTGAGGGTGGAGCATAGGCTAAAGTGTTCCAATGCATTTAAACCAAACCAAACCAAATCAAACCAATTCTCCTCCACAAAATAAAACCAAGTCATGTAAAACCCAATTACGAGAACCAAAATCTGCAAGTCAAGCCAATTACAAGTACATGCCAAAATCCGAGAAAATAAATACAGGTCTGAAATACATGCAAGCTTGACAAAATACGTATTCAGAATATGGGTGTTACAACTCTACCCACCTTAAAAGAATTCCGTCCTCGGAATTTAATTAAGAGACTAGAGAGACAAGGACAAGCTATATTAATCACAGGCAAGCTATAACCAGGCAAACAATCAGACAATCATACATGCAAGCAAGGGATGGAAAACATAAGGCATAAGGAAGACATTATACCTTACGAGTCAAACAGGTAGGGATATCGCGATCGGATATCATCCTCATGCTCCCACGTTAACTCACCTAGAGAGTGATGACCCCAAGCAACACGGACTAAACTAATAGTCTTGTTCTTGAGTATCTTCTCTCTCCGGTCCAATATAGACACGGGCCTCTCCTCATACGAAAGGTTGGTACCAACAACCAATTCCGAATGGTCTAGGATATGGCTCGGGTCCGGGATATACCGTCGTAATTGGGACACATGGAATACATCATGCACCTCACTTAGCGACGACGGAAGAGCAAGACGATAGAATACATCTCCTACTCGCTCCAGGATGTCGAACGGTCCTATATACCTAGGACTAAGCTTTCCCCGCACGCCAAAGCGAATGACGCCGCGGTTAGGCGAGATCCTAAGGAATACATGGTCGCCGATAGCAAACTCTAGGGGTCGCCGATGAGCATCGGCCCAATGGCGCTGGCGATCTTGGGCAACTCGAAGACGATCTCTGATCCTTCTGACCACTTCAACTGTCTGGGCAATCATTTCTGGACTGAGCATCTGCCTCTCTCCAACATCATCCCATGCTAGCGGGGATCTGCACTTCCTACCTTACAGAGCCTCGAACGGAGCCATCTGGATACTGGCCTGGAAACTATTATTGTACGAGAATTCCACAAGATGCAGGTGATCTTCCCACGAACCACCGAAGTCGAGCGTACAAGATCTCAGCATGTCTTCAAGAGTCTGGATTGTGCGTTCTGACTGACCATCTGTCTGCGGATGATATACCGAACTGAACTGGAGACGAGTTCCCAAACTCTCTTGCAAGCTACGCCAAAAGTGCGATGTAAACCTTGAATCTCGGTCCGAGGTGATACTGACGGGCACACCGTGAAGCCTGACAATCTGCCTGAGATACATCTCTGCCAACTGAGCCGTTGACTGCCCAACTCTAAATGGGAGAAAATGAGCCACCTTCGTGAGCCGGTCAACTATAACCCAAATAGCATCTCGACCAGCTGGAGATCTAGGCAATCCAGTCACAAAATCCATGGTCACATGCTCCCACTTCCATTCTGGAATCGGCAAGGGCTGAAGAAGTCCAACGGGCCTCTGATGTTCAGCTTTAATCTGCTGGCAAACCAAACACCGAGAGACAAACCGAGCTATCTCTCTCTTCATGCCATTCCACCAGAAGTGCTGACGGATATCACGGTACATCTTCGTGCCACCGGGATGAATAGAATACTGCAAACTGTGAGCTTCTGCCATGACTTCCTGTCTGATATCTCCACTGGGTACACAAAGACGAGAGCCGTGTCGAAGTGTACCATCTTCATGAATGCACAACTCTGGCCTTCTTCCTGCCTCACACTCTGCTCTGAGCCGCTGAAGCTTAGAATCTGTAGACTGCGCCATCCGGATCCTCTCAACTATGCTGGACTGAACTTGTAGGCTGGCCATCAACGCCACGTTGGAAGGAAGAACCACTTCAATTCCCATATTCTGAAAATCTGTCAATAACTCTAGTTGTGCCATTAGGAAATAAACTCCGGCTCTCCGACTCAACGCATCTGCTACAACGTTGGCCTTCCCTGGGTGATACTGCAAATCCACATCGTAGTCCACCAATAGCTCAAGCCATCTTCTCTGCCGCATGTTAAGATCCTTCTGGGTAAAAACATACTTCATGCTCTTGTGATCAGTAAATATCTCCACTCTATCTCCGTACAAGTAGTGCCGCCAAAGCTTAAGTACAAACACTACTGCTGCTAGCTCCAAGTCGTGGGTCGGGTAATTCTTCTCATGATCACGAAGTTGACGCGATGCATAAGATATTACCTTCCCATGCTGCATCAAGACACACCCCAATCCTCTACCTGAAGCGTCGCAATAAACTGTGAATCCTCCGGTCCTATCTAGAAGTGTGAGAATGGAAGCCGTTATCAAACCTCGCTTCAACTTCTCAAATTATTTCTGGCACTCTGCTGTCCAAATAAACTGCACATCCTTGCGGGTCAACTGGGTCATCGGCGCTGAAATCCTTGTAAAATCTGAAACAAATCGCCGGTAGTAGCCGGCCAATCCAAGGAAGCTGCGAACTTCTGCCACTGAGCTGGGTACTGGCCATGACTCGATAGCCACAATCTTCTGGGAATCCACTTCTACTCCTCCTCGGGTAATGATGTGACCCAAGTACGAAATATGATCGAGCCAGAACTCGTATTTGCTGAACTTGGCGTACAACTGGTGCTCTCTAAGCGTCTGAAGGACGACTCTGAGATGCTGCTCATACTCTGCTTTGCTCTTGCTGTAGACCAGGATATCATCCAAGAACACAATCACAAACTGATCCAAGTAAGGCATGAAAATGCGATTCATGAGGTCCATGAATACTGCCGGCGCATTGGTCGCTCCAAAGGGCATAACAAGGAACTCCCAATGCCCATACCTCGATCAAAAAGCTGTCTTCGGGATGTCCTGCTCTCTGACTCTGATCTGGTGGTATCCTGACCGCAAGTCTATCTTCGAGAACACTGAAGCCCCTTTGAGTTGATCAAACAAGTCATCTATCCTCGGGAGAGGGTATCTGTTCTTGATTGTCACTGAGTTCAAGGTACGATAATCTACACATAGCCTGGACGTACCATCCTTCTTTTTCACAAGAAGCATCGGGGCTCCCCAAGGCGATCCACTTGTACGAATGAATCCCTTGGTCCGGAGTTCTTCAATCATCTTGTACAAAATCTCCAACTCTGAAGGCGCCATTCTGTAGACTCGCTCTGATACTGGTGCTGTCCCGGGGATCAAGTCTATAGTGAACTCGATCTCCCGCTCTGGCGGCATCCCTGGAAGTTCCTCTGGGAAGACATCTGGAAACTCTTCAACTATCCTGGGCAACTGCACTGCTGCTACTGCCATCCGCAATACTGGAGAAGATGGCTCCACCGCGCCTCTGGAAAATGAAAACTCTGGCTCGCCTGGAATACTAAAGATAACCCTGCCAACATGGCAGTCTATCCTAGCATACTGGTTCCTCAACCAATCCATGCCTAAGACTACATCATAGTCTGCCATAGGGAATTCTATGAATCTAGCAGGGAACTCTCTACCGCTAACTACGATCCGATACGAGGAAAATACTCGATCTACTCCCACAAGACCATTACCAGTAAGTATATTGAGTCTCACTGATAATGACTCGGGCTCCAATCCTATCCGTGTCGCGAATCGTGCAGACATGAATGAATACGATGCACCAGAATCAAATAATACTGAAGCTGAAAAGGAGTTGACGAGAATAGTACATGCCACTACCTCACCTGGTGCAACTTCTTCTTCCATAGCCATCATCATGGCCTGACCTCTAGCTGCGGGTCCCCTCTGCTGGAAACCTCTCTGCCTGCTCTGCACTTGGGCTTGGGTATACTGCTGCTGGTTCTGCTGATGAAATGCCTGGGCCAGGGGCAACAATGGCCTCGGGTACTGCTGCTGTTGCACAGGTGCTGGTCCCCTAACCGATGGACTGGTTAGGTTGGAAGAGGAAGAACTACCCCTATTCGGGCAGGCTCCTATCTTGTGATCTGCCGCTCCACAAGCCAGGCACAATCCTTGCGCCCTACGACAATCTGCCACTACATGGCCTGGCTTCCCGCAATAAGAACATCCCATCGCGGAAGTCTGCTTCTGCTTCTGCTGCTACGGGTACGTCGGGGTCGAATGCTGAACCGACGTCACTGAGGCCGCCCGCCTCGGGGTTCCAATGGTCAAACTTCTAGCTGCTGGGGCTGGAGCTGATGATTGCTGCATCTGGCTATGGGACCGCTTCCTACCTCCGGTCCTATCCACGATTGTCACGACCCGTACCCGGGTATACGGGTACGAATACGTGGGCCACGCCCAGCCTACGCCGCGGTATCGGCGGTAAAACGCTGTCAAGTGTACTATACTAACTACAACATCTAAGAATCCATAACTAGAAATGTACTCATGTCACATCACGAAACTAAGGAAGATAAGACAAGAAATAATAACAATATCACTAGAACAACTAGAATCTACAATAATCATAAGACAGAAAGATAATGAAGGAACAACAAGACTAACTAAGGAATAACTACCAGGCAACTCACATAGGGGAACAGTGTGAACCACCTCAGCTAGAATCATTCTGCAGTCCAACAAATGTAGCACAACTACTCCTAAAATTTTGTCAACATATCCAGTCAGGATGGAACGAGCACAAATCTCAAATAACAGTTCTAGTTATACGATATTGAACATGTAGCAGTAAATAGAGAGAATATATGAGAAATCATGAAATGTACATGTGAGTATCATGGCAAGGTAAGCTGTAAATCTAGAGCTAGAATAAGGCAAGTAAAACTGATCATGGCATGTACAAGAATCAAGAATCATCTATCTAAGTGTGTGAGTACTAGCTACAATATGTGGCCGACTTGGGTCTGCACAAGGTTATGATCAGCCAATCCTGCGTGGAGTGTAGGATTGGTAGCATTCAAGGTTTACAAGAATAAACAAGGTGGATAATGACCACACATCTACACTAATACTTCCCGTCCCCGACTGGTAGAGTGGATCCAAACAGGACACGTCACTGCACGGGATTCTAATGAGAAGGTCGCGAACCTTCTCTAGAATCAGTGACCACATATCGAGCAAGAGCTACAAGGGTGCTTGCACAATACATCCCAACCTAAGAAGGAGAAACATCTCTTATCGGGATCCATGAATACCAATCCGTGTGACCAATGTGTCGAGAACAAGCATATCTACACTAAATACAAGAAACATAGACGATATCATAAAACAGAAATATTATCAGAGAATGTACTCGCCTGGGGTCCTGCTGTCAATATGAATCAGGGTTCAGAGTAAAACCACAGACCTAAAGATAAAATAATACAAGAGCTGATCAGGGTCAAAAGACATACTAAACATCTAGGTCAAACTAAGTCAAACTAAGACAAACTGGGTTAAGATTGACGTACAGCTGACTTTGGTCAACTGGTCAACTCTAAGTCTAATCTAGGTTAAATAGGTCAATGGTTGACCTACAGTTGACTTTGGTCAAAAAGTCAACGTTTGTCAAATCTGGTCAAACCTAGGTCAAATATTGACTCTACTTCGACATCTAGTCAAAGTAGTCAACCATGGTCAAGCTAGTCTCTATAACCATCTACAAGGTCAACTTATGCATTTCGGTGATTGTGAAATCACCGGAATCGATGGATCTCAAATACCACAAAAGGAGAAAGATTATAATGATAAGGTAAAAACCTACAGATATTGTCGGATGATGAAACTAACATCACCAACGTGTCCAGAATGGTCAAATCAGCTAGGATAGCCTGTCCAAAAGTCCAATTTGGACACAGGGGCAAAAAAGTAATTTTGGACCAAAATAATGTCCGCCGTTGGACACACTTTGCACCGAAAAATGTGCCAAAATAAAAGTGCACAAAACCTAACAAATTATATGTCCACGAATCCAGAATGACGATACGAACCCAACGGTATATCCAGAATTGGATTCCGTTGACCCGATCTCAAATTGGTCCGTTGACCCGGACATTGGAAACCGATTTGCACGGAAAAGCGTGTCGGAGCCAATGTCCTCAAAACTCAGCAAATTATATGTCAACGAGTCCAGAATGATGATACGAACTCAACGGTATATCCGGAATTAGATTCCGATGAGCCGGCGTCAAAAAGTCCCGTTGACTCAGAAAGTGGGACCCGCTTTGCACCGAAATGCGTGTCAGGGCCCACGTTCTCCAAATCAAGCAAACTTTATATGAAAGCATACCAGAACGACGCCACGAGTCTACTGGTGGTGTCAGAAATTGAATCCGGAGTCCCGGGTTCAAAAATGGAATTTTACAAGTGTAGGATGTGGAAAATTATGACACGCTGTCATTTTCATCCATACGCTTAAAGACAGATGTCAGTTGAAGCCATACGCTCATTCAAAAGCCATACGCTCAGTAAATATTTTATTATTTACTGAAGTGACAGCACAGCATATGTTTAAATGAGGAATGAATCTGACACTTCATCTTTCGTGCAAAGACAGCTGTCACGAGAAAAGTAACCGTCGTATAGGTTTTCGAAGAGCCGGTTTTATCTTTTACGAGGACCACTCAGCAGCCTTCATAAATACAAAAGCCATCATTACTGTCAGTTTTGACAGTCTGTCAGCCGTCAAATCCGCAGTCACGACGCTCGAGAAGATTTTGTCAGTTATGGGAAGCTATGGTATACCAAAGAAGATTGATGATAGCCACGTGGCCACTTCTCCAGCGAGCGTATGGACCTCACATGACTCCTTCTTCATCCAGTCAAGTGAGCGTATCGACCTCACATGACTCCTTCTTCACACAGTCAAGTGAGCGTATGGACCTCATATGATTTCTTGTTAACTAAGCGAGCGTATGACCTCACATGACTCCTTGCCCATAAAGTGAGCGTATGATTTTCCTATGGCACTACGCTATCCAAGTCAGCGTATAAACTCTCCTTCAACAAGGCAGCGTATTACAACAACCATATCCAGGATTACAGTCAACACACGTTCTCACGTGTCCTGTACCAGTTATCTACTTCTCTAGAAGTTATGCAACGTGGCATCCAGGCCATCAATCTCTCCTGAACATGCTCCACTACTTTCAACCGCACGCTAATGTGTCTCCATCAGAATTCGCCATGCGTCCCTGCAGTTATGCACACGTCAAGTAACTACCTGAGCGTATGCTTAAGGACAGTTATCCTGAACTCTATAAAAAAGAGTTTTCTTCATCTTCATCAGAGACTACAAGTCATTTTTCAGAGAGAACAGAGAGATTGCCCAGTTGCTGTCCAAGTTCTTCAAAGTTCGAGTTTTCTTCATCGCATCGTCCAAGGGATAAAGTAATCGTCTTCTAGATTAGATTCCTACAGTTGTAATTTTCTCAGATACAAAATAAATAAAGTGAATTTATTTATGAAAAACAAATTGGCGACTCTGCTGGGGAAAGCTGTCTCCTCCAATGAGATAGCAACAACTCAATGCGATACTTCGTCGATCGGCTTGACGAAGAAGACGATGGTTGTACAATTCGACCAATCGGCTTATGAAGAAATGCTCAAGGCGAAGGAGGGCCGCACTGCTTCCTCCGCTCTTCCTGTTGCCAAGAAGAAGAGACACTCCGTCTATGTCCCTAAGTCTTCTGCAGCAATTCGAGACGCTTCTGTCACTTCTCATGCTGATAAGAACACGTCTTCAACTTCCATGAAGTACACTTCGGCTTCTCGGAACACGGCAACAGTGGTTTCCCCTAGTCACGCTGACAAAATTGGTTCTTTAACCAAGTCAGCGTGTACAAGGAAAACCATCTCTGGACATGTCAAGGTCCCTTCTCCCTCTATTCTTACGACAGCAGTCGGCTCTTTAGCCATTGATGACTCTGAGCGTATGGCATTCAAAGGGCAGCGTACGGCAAAGGCAGTGTACAAAAGCCAACATCAGGCAGCGTACGCCGAGCCAAAACCAGTGTATGCTAATAAAAAGGCAGCGTATGACCAGAAGTCCAAACTGAAGTCAGCATATGCTAACAAATACAGTCCTTTGACTGTTTCTGAAAATCAGATTGGGGGTTCTCTTCCACAGAACATACAAATGATTCCCCCTCAACTTGCTCATCTTGTGCCAACCAAGGAGAAAGACTCTTTAGTCAACTCCTCTACTCCTAAGGTCTTTACCTCTGGAGTTAATTTGACTAGTAATCTTACTAGATCAAACAATGGAAAACGCCTTTTGGCTAATTCCTCCAAAGATGGATTATTACCGACTCCTAGTCAGAATAATACTCATCTTCCTTCTCTCAAAATTTCTCGGTCTGAGAAAGGCAAATTACAAGTATCCAAGACTGATATCAAAGTCAAATCTCCCACGGATCTTCGTAATAAGCTTAATCAGAATCGGTTCAGTTCCACTGAGACAAGTATATTAGACCCTGATGCAGAATATGCTAAGAACTATGTGGCTCAAATTAATCAGTCTTTATACACTCAGGAACCAAGAAGACAGAAGAACAAAAGACAAGTTTCTACACAGAAACTATCTTCAAATACTTCCCAATCTGTTCCTATAGATCTCCGAGAATATTTGCAAAATAAACAGAGAATTGACACTTCATCTGGCTATGACATTGCCCATATTCGCCATGAAAAGCATGGTTGTGACTTCCAACCTCGGGTTGTCATCCAATGTTGTTGTTCACCAAAAAGACAATCTGTTTTTGAACGGATTCAATATGAACCAATGTTGGATGAAGATGAACCTCTTTATGCTTCTATCAACATGACTTCCAGAAATATTGGGGGTAGCATACGGTCTGATGCTATATCAGACTCTGAAGATGGTGTTTATCTCGGCACTCGATCCAGGACCGGAGCCTTGACCAGAGCTTCTTCTTCTTCTCATCCAAGTGGTAATCCGGAGATCACAGAAGACTTCCTTGGAGAGTCCAATTTTCCAGTATTGACTCCTGTAAAAAGCCCTGGGAAAGATACTGATTCACACAGTGATGATTCAGAACAGACTGTTTCATCATCTATTCCTCGAATGATTACCACTTACATGGCAGAAAGTGATCATAAACCTTCGACTAGCAATGAGGCTCGTGAACAGAGGATTTCTTCTTTAGAACAACAATTACGAGCTATGGCAGATACATTGAGTGCTATGCACACTCTAATGCAGGCTCAACAACAGACAGCACCACCAGTGGTATTGAATACCCCTGTTGTTCCAAACCCCGAACCCTCTACTATTCCGGGGGTACAATCTAATGTTCCTGTACAAACCACACCAAGTCACTCTGGAGCTGGGGGTGGTACATATGCTGCAGTCCCTCCTCCCAATTATACTCTACAAGCCACAACTCCACAATCTTCGGGAGTTGTCTCTGAAGAATTGAAGAATCTCAAAACTCAATTCGAGGCATTCAAACAGAAGGATGGTTTACAAAGGTTAGGCATCAAACAGCCTTATCCGATAGAATGAAAGCAGGTATCGTATCCACCAAAATATAAACCTCCGACCATCTCTTTCTATGATGGGACAACCTCTCCAAGTCAGTTCATTAATCATTTTGAAGTAATGACTGATCAATTGCAACCAAGTGACGCCCTCCTTACTCGGGTGTTCATTGGATGTCTCAAAGGAACGGCTTATGAATGGTATAGAAGTCTCCCTGATGGGTGCATTACCTCATTCGTCGATTTTAAGCAAATGTTTCTTGAACGATTCTACGAAGGGCTCAATGATATGACCATGTCGGCCCTCATAAGAATCAAATAGAAGAATAATGAGACCACTGAGGAATTCATTGAGAGATTCAGAAGAGAAGCCCTCAAAATGCCTCTTGGAACTCCCGATGCTGTTACGATCGACACTTGCAAGTCAAACCTCTTACCAATTATCAGTATGTGGACAGGGTCCACTCAGTTCCAAGATTGGCCTTCTTTCATCGTCAGTGCCAAGGCTGCCGAGGTCAGTGCTGAGACCTTCAAGGGTCTGGGGGTACAAATGGCTCCCAAAGAATCAAATCAGAGTGCTAGCAATAGTACTCGACCCAACAATCGCAAAGGGAAAGAAGCTCTTGAAGTCAATCTCCAAAACAGTAGTCAAGAAGTAAAGACTACCCAAGCTACTTCAGCTCCAACAAATCAACAACAGAGATCTCCTCGGCCGAAAGAAGAATATTCTTTCGATGATGACGATGTTCAGGGTATCTTTGAATGCTTACTCAAAGGTAATAAGATTCAATTGCCAGAAATTAAAAAGCCTGATGAAGCCAATAAGACAGATCATCCAAAATACTGTCCATATCATAGAATGCTGGGTCATACAATCCGGTCTTGCTATATATTAAAAGGGAAGATTCAAGAGATGATTAAATCAGGAGCTGTGACATTAACACCCAAAGACAAAACAGTCACAGCAAATGTAATTTCAATGCAGTTCGGTGACTTCCCTCCCTTAATGGTGGAAAGTGGGATTGTTCCTATCCCCAAAGCAACTCTCGAAGTTATAAACATCCCACCAGCACAGAATGACGGACTTGTTCCTGTCACAACCAAGAAGGAAGAAATCATGTGGATTCACCCAGACTTAAAGACAGAGTTTGAGACGTCTTCCTTTTCTCCTCGGAAGATTTCCTCATCTAAAAAGAAGCTCGGGAAGACTAAGTCATGCAATGTGACTTCTAGTTTCACACCCGATTTTTATCTAACCTCTATTTTCATCTCAGCAGGAAATTCATTCTCTACGAAGATAAAATCTGTACCTCAAATTGAAGATAGATACAAACCTGCTTTTCATTTATACAGTTCACAATCTCGTGAATTGATGGCGAAAATGGGTTATGATCTAGCCATTGCCCCAGGTTTGAACTCAAGCAAGGGACTCCGAGCACCTTTGGCCATCACCATGAGACATAATCAATCTCGTGTTGGCCTTGGTTTCTGGAATGAAGCTTTCATCAAACATAAAAGAACCAAGAGCAAAATAAAGAATTGCAGCATGGTTTCCATAGACCTTGAACCAGAATCTGAAGTTGAAGTTCATGCTGGAACTCGGTCTGGAAAAGTATATCTGAAAGATTATGCTGAAGTTCCTGAAGAAATTTCTGACGTTCCTCCGGTTACAGCTTCAATTCCAGTCTCTACTGAAGAGCCTTTAAATGTTCCTGTTGAGACAGTTCCTTCTAAACCAACAGTAGCTGACAAAGGCAAACAACAAGTCCGCTTCGACAAACCATTGAAGAAGTCATCTCCTACAGGACTTAAAAAGCCTTATAATTTTGATATATTGGCTCAACTAGCCAATACCCCAGCTAAATTATCAATCTTCGAGCTCTTACGCCTCTCTAAAGAGACTCGAGAAACTTTAAGTGAAGCACTGCTGCAAGCAGAAACCTGCTTAACTTTTCTCAAGAAGTTGGAAACAGAACCTGTTTCTCATTGCCATAATGTATTGGAATTTATTCCAAACATTACCTTTACGCAGGACGATATGCTGCTAGAGGATAATCGACATGACCGTCCTTTATATCATACAGGATATATTGATTCTATGAAGGTTGATCGTTTACTGATTGATCCAGGATCCGCTCTCAGTATTATGCCAAAGGCTATGTTAGATGTATTGAAGATACCTGTGCATAGTCTCTCCAGCACTATCACTACCATCTTGGGATTCAATCAAGGAAAAAGTGAGCCTTTAGGCAAGATTCGCCTTAAATTTCAAATAGGCGATCTTCGTACTAAGGTTACCTTTTACATCATCGACAATCATGGTTGCTCATACAATGCTCTATTGGGGAGACCTTTCTTGCATGAACATAATGTCGTTCCTTCAACCCTTCATCAGTGCTTCAAATATGTTGATGATAATGGAGAGGTTCAAAAAGAAGTGGCAGATCTTTACCCATTCAAAGGAGTCGAAGCTTACTTCAATGACGCTCGCATGTACAAAGATGAATACTCGAAAGTCTTGCAAGCTATGGATAATGAAGATGAGACATCCAAAGTTGACACTTTTGTTATTCCTGTAAAAGGGCGTATCACTCCTCCGCAGTCTGTTAGATCATCTGAAGAAGGCTCACTGATAATTCCGGTCAGTGGACGTACTACTTCATCATCTGCCCAGGGCTCATTGATAATTCCTGTCAGTGGACGCACTACTGCACCATCTTCCCAAGCTTCACAAAGTTCGCTGATCATTCCTGTCAATGGACTCATCACTCCCCCTTCATCTTCTCAGGCTAGATCAGATACTCTAGTCATTCCAGTCAGTGGACGCATTACTTATCCACGGTCTTCTTTAAGGGAGCTCACCTCTTCTGAGCCTTTTGTTATCGATCTTAATCGAAACAAAAATTCTAACTGTTCTTCTTCCTCCCCCTTTGTCATTAATCTGACTAAGTCTGATAAGGCTCAGCCTTCTGTTGTAAATACAGCATCTAGTATTAATGAAGCATCTCCTTTGCAGTATATTGATGTTTGTGGTTATGTACAAAGTTATTTACAATTGCTAAATAGCTTAGAGCCACTAACTATAGGGGTTGTTCAAGCTCTTCATACAGACATATCATTAGACTCTATACAGAAATCATACTTTGTGGTCCCCAGTCGAAAGAAGGGAGAAAATCCAATATTTTTCTATAAAGGACCTCAGAATCCTCCTAACTTGGAAGAAGATGATATAAATGACGATACTGGAAGGTTACAACTGCGTCGCTACAGTCAGCAATCCAAAAATATCATCAAAAATATGGGTTATGACTTTAGAACCAGTCTCAATAATGGAAAAGGAAGAAGAATGCATGTTCGAATTCCTCCATTAAAATACGGAAGGACAAAATGTGGTTTAGGTTATATTGCTCCTACCCCTTTTATCAACATAGTCCATGAAGAGTCAAAATTCAATAAAGACGAACAATCTGAAGATGAACGATCTGAGTCTTCTGATTCTCTCTCTTGGGATTCTGACACGAGTGTTGGCGATCTTTATCGCTCTATTCTATCCATCAATATGGTCTCTGTTGATGGCCCACAAGAAAATAATGAAGATGAGGATGATTTTGAAATATCACCCGAATCGGAACGATGGGCTCAAAGATTAGAGAATCAATGGGAATTCAGGTTCGAACAGAGGGAACCTCCTACTGAAGATAAACTGATCCAAATTGATGTTGGTGAAGAAGGTTCTCCTAAACCAATATTCATCAGTGAGAGTCTTTCAGAAATAGATAAGCAAGACATGATCAAGCTTATTCGTGATTATATCGATGTCTTCGCCTGGAGCTACGAGGATATGCCAGGACTAGATCCGAAGATCGCAATGCACAAACTCAATATCATGCCAAATGCTAAACCGGTCAAACAACAACAGCGACGATTTCGTCCAGACATTATGGATGCAATTGAAGCTGAAGTCAACAAGCTTATGACTTCTGGATTTATTTGAGAGGAACAACATCCTGACTGGGTGGCTAACATTGTTCCTGTCCTTAAAAAGACTGGCAAGATCCGAGTCTGTATAGACTTTCGCGATCTCAATGCAGCTTGTCCCAAAGACGAGTTTCCTCTTCCAATTACTGATGTCATGATCGACAATACATGTGGTTTCGAACGAATGTCATTTATGGATGGGTATTCGGGATACAACCAGATCAAAATATTTCCAGATGATGAAAAACACACTTCCTTCAGAACGTCGATCGGTACATACTGTTATACAGTGATGCCATTTGGTCTCAAGAATGCAGGAGCAACATATCAGCGAGCAATGAGCACTATATTTCGTGAACATCTTCGAAAAATAGTCGAATGCTATGTTGATGATATTGCAGTCAAAAGTCGACGAAAGGAGGATCATATCCAAGATTTGAAGACTATCTTTGATTTAATGCGTCAGCATCAACTTAAAATAAACCCTACTAAGTCCTTCCTGGGCGTCTCTAGTGGTAAATTTCTCGGCTTCGTCATTACCGCTAAAGGTATACACGTGGATCCCGAGAAGATCAAAGCCATCCAAGAGATGCGTCCTCCACGCACCTTAAAAGAGCTACGAGGATTTCAAGGAAGAATTGCTTATATCAGGAGATTCATTTCCAATTTATCAGGACACTGCAGACCATTCCACAAACTTCTGAAGAAAGGTGTATCTTTCATCTGGAACGAAGAATGTCAAAAAGCATTTGATGACATCAAACAGTACCTCATGAACCCTCCAGTTTTGGTACCTCCCATCTCGGGAATACCATTTCTTCTATATGTTCGAGCTATGGATCATTCTCTTGGTGCATTACTCGCCCAGAAAAATAAAGATGGTCATGAACAGGCCATTTATTATCTCAGTCGTACAATGACAGGCGCTGAACCGCGTTATTCTCCAATCGAGAAAGAATGCCTAGCATTAATGTTTGCTGTACAGAAAACGCGACATTATATTATCGGTCAAACGATTCATGTCATTTCCAGAGTGAATCCCATCAGGATTATGATGAAGAAACCTGGTATTCTCAACTCCAGACTGGCTAATTGGGGAATCTTGTTAGCCCAATATGACATGCATTATATTCCTCAGAAGTCAGTTAAAGGACAGGCTCTTGCTGATTTTCTAGCAGCTCATGCAGTCCCAGAAGATTCTAAATTATATGATGAGATTCCCGATGAAGTTTTAGATTCAAATCTGGTTTCTGAAGAAGTTCCTACCTGGCGTCTATTCTTTGATGGAGCATCTAGAATAGATCCTAACGGCGATATTGTCGCCGGAGTTGGAATTGTTTTTGTATCCCCAGAGGGATTAACTATTCAGAGGGCTTATTCTCTGGATCAATCATGTTCAAATAATGTTGCAGAATACAATGCGTTGCTCATTGGTCTTCAACTCGCTAAACATCTGGATGTTCAATATTTAGAAGTTTATGGAGACTCTAAGCTTATCATCAATCAGATCAGAGGAACGTATGAAGTTCGTCATCAAGATTTGATACCTTATCATCGAATAGCACTCTCTATGGCCTCCTTCTTTGAAGGTTTCTTTATCGAACATGTTCGACGAGCCTATAATGCAGAAGCTGATGCTTTGGCTAATCTTGCTGCTATATTAGCCATACCAATCAGACGTCAACAAGTGATAGTGGTTTATAACCGAGAACTATTCTGCGTTGAAAATAATCTGGCTTTAGTTTTTCCCCATAATCCAGACGAAGATTCTCTCAACTTTGATGCTGAATTAAAATTTGACAAAGTGTCCTTGTCTTCTTCCAATTCTACTATAGAATATGTCTTTTCTAACAAAATAGACACCGTAACTGAAGACTGGAGACGTCCGTTTCTGGACTTTGTGTTGTATGACATACTTTCTGATAACCCGAGTGAAGCAGCATCTATCCGGCGCCGGTCTCTCAGATTCTATTATAATCATACTACGAAGACACTATATCGTCGAGCCTATGATGATCTTCTCCTTCGATGCATCGCTGGTGAAGAAGCACAACAGATAATCCGTGAAGCACATGATGGCGTCTGCGGAGCTCACCAGCCAGGTCCAAAACTTCAAGATCGTATCCGACGTATGGGTTATTATTGGCCCACGATGGTAGCTGATACCATTCAATATGCTCGGAAATGTAAAGCCTGTCAAATTCATGCAGACTTTATCCATCAACCATCGGAGTTCTTACACCCAACAGCGGCATCATGGCCCTTTGAAGCTTGGGGCATGGACGTCATCGGTCCTATCAATCCACCATCATCAAAAGGACATCGGTTTATTCTAGCAATAACTGATTACTTTTCTAAATGGGCTGAAGCAATCCCGTTATCTGAAGTCAAGACTTCTAATGTTATCAACTTTGTCAAACATCATGTCATCTATCGATTTGGTGTTCCTCGGCATATTATCCATGATAATGGACCACAGTTCGTCAGCCAGAAATTTACTCGATTCTGTGATGATCATCGGATTAATAATCTGGCTTCTACAGCATATAATCCAGTAGCCAATGGACTAGCAGAGGCTTTCAACAAAACAATCATCAAACTCTTGAAAAAGTTTGTTTCTTCCAATAAACGTAACTGGAGTGAGAAGCTTGGTGAATATTTATGGGCTTATCGTACCACAGTTCGCAATACGACCGGATGTACACCTTTCTCTTTGGTATATGGGTGTGAAGCTGTTCTTCCCTTAGAGATTCAAATTCCTTCTTTAAGGATAGCAATCGCTAATGAACTCACTGCAGAGAACAATGATCGTCTTCGACTTCAAGAGTTGGAAGCTCTAGATGAAAAATGATTGTATGCGCAACAAAATATCGAGCTATATCAAGCCCGAATCTCAAAAGCTTTTAATCGGAAAGTCAAAGTCAGAACATATCAAAAGGGAGAATTGGTCCTTACTGTCAGACGTCCGATGACCATGACACATATGAGCAAAGGCAAATTTGACGCGAAATGGGAAGGCCCATTCGTAGTAAACAAAGTCTTCTCTAATGGAGCATATCAGCTTGCCTCTATGGACGGGAAAGTCACGATGATGCCTATCAATGGCAAATTCTTAAAGAAATATTATGTATAAATAATATTTTCATTACTCCCCAGCAAATGTAAAATCAAAAATTTATTCTTCTCTACAAAAGCTATTTCGATGTCATTATCCCCAGCGAAAACTGATATTCTACCATGTATCATTTTCCCAGAGAATTTGATATTTTGTCTTATTAGATTCCCAGTGGATTTAATAAAGATCTTGTATAAGAAAATCATGTCCATATCACCTCTGAATTTTCTATCTCAGTATGTACCATATTCTATGGAAATGATATCTCGTCCTTTTGATTTTTTGAGTCTAAAAGATCAGTGAATAAAGGCAAAATAATATAAAGCAGGAAGGATACATCATAAACAAAGTTTCCTTAAACAGAGTTTATTTGAGACAAATTCTTCAAGAAATACATCATCATGGAAGATCACTGTAATCCCTTTCGTATTTGGGACGAGGACCACATACATAATTAGCAAAAGAATTGAATACATCATTTCCTGACCGCACCAAGAACTGACAGGCAGCCAGCCTCATTGCTTCTTCTTCTTCGGTTTCTCCTTGTTCGACCAAGAAATCCAAGATATCTTTCGGCAGCTTGGGAGCAGACGAGCTTTCGCCCGTCTCCTTCTTTTGGGGAGTCGAATGCTCTTTAGCATTTTCATCAACTTTGGAGACGACTTCGCCTTTCTTCATGTTCTCTTCGGAAGACATTTTTTTTAATGTGTGATCCTTCTACTCAAACAGATGCTCTATTTATAGGCATATATTTGCCAGGATCGATGGGACGTATTCTTTCCCGATATTCAGTTCATCCATTCATTTCTCACATTCATCCGACGTTTCACATGTTCATTAATACTTGACGGTTCGTCCGTTCATTTATTATATTCACTCGACAGTTCATCTATTCTTCATTTTCCTAACGGTTCATCCGTTCATAATCTTCTATCAGTTCATTAAGCGGGGATTCGTTATTGATCACGTTTTCATAACCTCTGAATCAATTCCGAATCTACTTACTCATTTGTCATGTTTTGACTTCTGCATAGACATCAATCTATTTTCTTTCGAGTTCCTATATATTATCATGTCCATAATACCTCTGATAATATCATATACTCTAAAACAGAAAAGATGATTTTTATTATCTATCATGTCCACAATTCACCCACAAATACAAATCATTGAGCGAAGAAGAATTGTCATTTCCATTCCCATTTTCATAAAAAGTCTATTACATTTCTTAGACTTTCCTACAAATCATAATGGAAATCTATTACAAATCTTGGATTTTCATTCTATGTACAACTGAGATCTATTTCTTCTTGGATCTTCTCTGGCAATCTCGTTGTTTGTGGCAATTCCTGGGTGTCCAGCAGGAATCAAACTCTGGTCTTATCTCTCAGACGAGAGGAGAACCACAGAGTATGGCAACACGATGGCGTGTTGCTGCCAATACAGCGCGTGGAGGAACGGCGGCACCTCAAGCAGATAGGAATGTATCCAAACCTTGGGATACAATTCCTAGTTCTGCCGTAAAAGGAACTCTACTACCCGATTTCTCGGGGTAGAGTTGACTCCACCATCCAACTCTCGTGTATAAAGGCTCTTCCTACCATCTGAGGAAGACCCTTCTATCACACGAAGAGTTCTGAGTTGTCTGATATACGCGTCAAAAGCGTATGAGCTCCCTGATGTAGATGTCAGAAGAACATTGTCCACAGCATCCATATCACCAATGCCAGTTCTGAAGAAGGTTTTCAGCCAAAATTCTGCAAGAAATAGTAAAGAAAAATCAGTTAACAGAAACTGGCCAAGCAAAGACAGATGCATTCTGTTCATTTCGGGAAGATGAATTTGTCCTTAGCAAACAAAAATTTCGATGCGTGTATATTGAACTTACCGCTGAGTTTGCTGCTAAGGATTGACAGATCCATGTCTGGTAGCGTGCACAGAGATTTGACATCAGACAACATGGCTTTCCTATTTTCTTCTCATAGAAAATTCATTCTCAGAAGAGAGGAAGAAGAATGGGAAGATGAGTTTGCGTGGAGTTCATCCATCTATTTAAAGTATGGAGCATGAACCTATTCTTGGAAAGGATCCGCATGAATAGCGCTCGTAAACATGGAATGAATGACACGTGTACTTTGGAAACCAGCACAGCCTTGGAAATATTCAAAGAATGCTTTCCAAAACGTTGGAAGATAGCGTAACTTACGGGCTATTTATTGGTGCACGCTATTCATTGGTGTACGTTATTTAACGTAAATCACAATGTTAAAGGATAGCGTAATTTATAGTGTAACATACGCTGATATACGCTATTCAGTGGAATTCACAAAACATTGGAAAATAGCGTAATATATGCTATTTTATTGGCATACGCTATCTAGCGTAACTTACAACTTGGAAGACGGCGTATTCGACAGTTATTCATCGGTGCATGTTAGTTTTCAACACAGAAAATTCTTGAATATTCATTTTCATTAAAGGCACTGATGGCCCTACAAAACAAAAAGGGGTGCAACAAAGTCACGCTCTATTTTCCAGAGCGACTAAGCTTGACGCCTAACTCTTCTACGCTTTGGACCCCCATGCGGTGTAACAGAGCAACGAACATTTTACGCTTCTCTGCGAGGCTCTGCCCATCAGAAGAAGAGGAGCCGTCCAGACCAAAGTAGTCCAAGAAAATCTTGGCTAAATGCATAGGGTCGTCCTTGAGCTCGATGACGACAGGTTCGGGTTCTTGGCCCCCAAAAGTGGGGTCACCATGGGAACAGAATCCCAACTTACGTGCTTCTTCTTCAGCAGCTTCCTTTGGAGTCATGGTTGCAAAAGATGAAAGCCAAAAATTGAATTCTCTCGGTTTATATAATAGAGCTTGCTGGCTGTTCATATTCTTCTATCAGATTCAATCAATCTCGAAAAATGAAGAGTCATCATGACATTTAATGAACTCATGCCAGCGTGTCAGGACTCATTCCCACTTTCTGTTCAAAGTAATTTCGAACTTTTGAAACTCATAAAGTTCAAAAACTTTGAAGGGGGTCTTGTAGGATGTGGAAAATTATGACACGCTGTCATTTTCATCCATACGCTTAAAGACAGATGTCAGTTGAAGCCATACGCTCATTCAAAAGCCATACGCTCAGTAAATATTTTATTATTTACTGAAGTGACAGCACAGCATATGTTTAAATGAGGAATGAATCTGACACTTCATCTTTCGTGCAAAGACAGCTGTCACGAGAAAAGTAACCGTCGTATAGGTTTTCGAAGAGCCGGTTTTGTCTTTTACGAGGACAACTCAGCAGCCTTCATAAATACAAAAGCCATCATTACTGTCAGTTTTGACAGTCTGTCAGCCGTCAAATCCGCAGTCACGACGCTCGAGAAGATTTTGTCAGTTATGGGAAGCTATGGTATACCAAAGAAGATTGATGATAGCCACGTGGCCACTTCTCCAGCGAGCGTATGGACCTCACATGACTCCTTCTTCATCCAGTCAAGTGAGCGTATCGACCTCACATGACTCCTTCTTCACACAGTCAAGTGAGCGTATGGACCTCACATGATTTCTTGTTAACTAAGCGAGCGTATGACCTTACATGACTCCTTGCCCATAAAGTGAGCGTATGATTTTCCTATGGCACTACGCTATCCAAGTCAGCGTATAAACTCTCCTTCAACAAGGCAACGTATTACAACAACCATATCCAGGATTACAGTCAACACACGTTCTCACGTGTCCTGTACCAGTTATCTACTTCTCTAGAAGTTATGCAACGTGGCATCCAGGCCATCAATCTCTCCTGAACATGCTCCACTACTTTCAACCGCACGCTAATGTATCTCCATCAGAATTCGCCACGCGTCCCTGCAGTTATGCACACGTCAAGTAACTACCTGAGCGTATGCTTAAGGACAGTTATCCTGAACTCTATAAAAAAGAGTTTTCTTCATCTTCATCAGAGACTACAAGTCATTTTTCAGAGAGAACAGAGAGATTGCCCAGTTGCTGTCCAAGTTCTTCAAAGTTTGAGTTTTCTTCATCGCATCGTCCAAGGGATAAAGTAATCGTCTTCAAGATTAGATTCCTACAGTTGTAATTTTCTCAGATACAAAATAAATAAAGTGAATTTATTTATGGAAAACAACAAGTGCAACACTAAGAATTCGAACGGCCAACTTTGGCGTCGAATTCGACCGACCTAACAAGCTCAAACCGAAATGAAATCTAAAGGGGGCAGGAAGAGGGTTATACCAGCTGTGCACCGGAACTGGTGGCACGCAAAACGGAGCTGCGACGACGAAGATACGAACCCGCGAAGTTGGCGTCGCGAAACTGTCCAAAAATATTACAAATTAAAACGTCAACTTGGTGGCCGGTTTTGATGTATCAAACGACAGAATTAACGGTTCAAATTTGAGAGGGATGAAGGGGTATATACTGAGATTGAGACGGAGCGAAGAAATCGCCGATCCAACGGTCGGATTGTCCAAAAAATCGACGCGAAGTTGCTGCTCCGAAGCAAACTTTCTGAATTTCGAAATCGCGCGTCACGGCGGGATCCCGTACAAAACGCACGAATCGCCCGTTTTCCCGCGTCGGGGACGACGGAGGCGGCAAGGGGGGCCTCGCCCGAGGTCGCCCGGCCATGGGGGGCCGGCCACGGCGACCACGGCCGGCGGCGGCGGTGCCGGCACGCGTGGCCGCGCGCACATGCTGCGCTGCGGCTGCTGTCTGCTGCAGCTGCGGTTGCGTGCGCTTGCACGAGCGTCGGGGCGGGCCAGGCCTGAGCACGACGGCGGCGGCTGCGACTTTGGTGAAGAGTGGAGGTGGTGGTGATGATGAAGATGATGTTGATAATGGAGGAGGAGGAGGAGAAGAAGATGAAGGAGGTTGTGGGAGTGTACGTGATGGTGGTGGCTCTGGAGAAGGAGGAGAGGGTGTCGGCCATGAGGGGCTGAGGTGGTGTTGCTCATGGTGGTGGTGTGTGTTTGTTAGAGAAGAGAGAGAGGGATATAGTATCATATAGAAAAGAGAGAGAGAGAGAGAGTTGATATTAAATGGAAGAGAGAGAAATGATGATGTAGAGGGGAAGGGGGGCTGTACCAGCATGGGGTGTGTGGGTGTGCTCACGTGGGGAGAGGAGAGTGAGAAAGAGATATTTGAATATGGAGAGAGAGGGTGAGTGTTATATATATATATATGTGTGTGTATATATATATATCTACAAGAGAGAAAATTAGAGATACTTTTAGAGAGAGGATGATATTTTGGAGAGAGGGTGGGGTAGGTCGGCTGCCAAGGGGGGGTGTAGGTGTTAGTAAAAAGAGAGAGAAAGATATTTGCTTATATATATATATATATGTGTATATATATATATATAGGAGATATTTATAAAGTAGAGAGAGAATAAATAGATATTTAAAATAGGAAAAATAGGAAAATTATGTAGAGTATTTGGGCAGTTATGAAAGAACAATGTGGAGCTTGGGCTCGGGTCCGGTCGAGCCGGGTCGGGCCAAAATCGGACAAGAGGCAATATTCGAATTAAAAAAATAGGGATTTCTAATCATGGGTAAATAAATAATATACGGGGACTCCAATAAATGGGACACAAGTTTCATGTGGGTAGTAGGCTTCGTGTGGACCATGTCCATATTTGGGGTCGACTAGGTTGGATCGATGTCGGGTCCCGAAATTAAATGGGAAATTAAATCAGGTTTTACGGCAGATATTTAATTGGCCTAATTTGAACCGAAAGTTGTGCGAAGAAAATGGAGCACAAAATGGAGTGTCTGAGTGGGACACGAAGGTCAGGGGTGAAGAGCGTCTCGAGTAGATCAGGCATGACAAATTGGTTTCGAGAGAATGACTGGTCTGGTGCTCCTAAATTAAAAGCCACGGTAACGTGCTTATGGGGATCAAGAAAAAGAGTGGGAAATCAATTAATAATTAAATGGTCTAATATTGACCCGAACTTGCGCGAAGCAAAAAGAGTACAAGGGAATGAGTTCAAGTGGGACAGGATATATCAAAATGAAGATAACCTCGTCTACTACAAACTCCAAGAAGGAAGTTTCCAGAGACTGGCATCCCTGATGCTCTAGAATTCCAAGTCATGGTAAAGAGCATTAAATCAAATAATAATCAAATAATAATATTCTAATTAATTGATTATTAAAATTAAAAAAAATCAGCCCTAAATTCAGGGGCTTACAATCCTACCCACCTTATAAAAATTTCGTCCTCGAAATTGAAGGTTGGTAGTGGGGTTAAAACATGATAGAAAATTTAGGCAATAATTTAGGCACGATCCAAGAGTGACGAGTTTGAACGATCAAGAAAATCGATTTACAATTGTTCAGGCACGATGAGAGATTTGGCACGATAGAATCATGATACAAACAAAATCATATGTGCATGATTTCAAAATAAGTCAAGTCATTGGGGCACGATTTTAGAGACGATTAGGAGAATTGAAGATATAATGAAGTTCAAGTACGGGGTGATTTGTGTAATCAAGACATAGCTAAACAAGGCAAAGGAAATGACGGTAAGATGAGAAAATCATCATGCGATGGGAGAGAAAATAATGATAAACAAGAAATAATGGTAGGAATTATCTTGCTCAATTGGTAAAAGAAGTGAATCAATTTAAGATACGACCTGATAACCATATACGTCTATCCCAAATCATGTTGCCAGAATTTTCGCCACGCCAGTAAGCATAGCGGTAATAAACAATGAAGTCCATAACTATGGTATACACCCTATAATCATGTCATCTAGATTCCTTACCACGCCAACCGGTATGGCTGCAAGAGAATCTAAATGACATAACTAGGATAGTATATCCAAATCAGGCTCCATGTCCTTGTCTCGCTAGCTAATATGACTGCGATAAATTCTAAACTCCATAAATAAAGTAGACACTTACTGTTCTCATCGTCCTCGTCCAAAATATGTTTATCAGGATATCTTAACTCAATTCTTAAAAGAATTTTCCTAAACAAAATCAAAGGTCAACAACGAATAGTAAGATTTAAAATTCAACAACAAGTCAAGGGTAAGTTAATAGAGACAACGGAAACAACTTCCGAGATAGGGTTCAGAGGAAAATCTCAGGAAAGTCCCGAAGGTACTACCTAGGTCAAGATAGAAAATGGTGGAATATAATCTAAAACAAACCTCGACCATGATACGAGGTTGGTAAATCATATTCTCTCCCCAACCTAGATGATATACAAGTCCAACTTATACCTTCCCTCTGGGGTCCACAAACTCATCCCAAGAAGGAATAAAGTTTGACACGGACAGATATTTCAGAAATCAGGACGGACAGGAATGAATGGGAAAAAGTTTTGAAAAATTCGAAATAAGATTCCCAGGGGTCATCCCTGGAATCTACCAAGAATTCCTAATATGTGACTGAGTACCAAAATCCTAAAATATTCCATGACTCAACCTTAATCCTAGGGCAGGCTCGCAGTAGTACAGATATGCTCAAGTACTACCACGACTTCGCACTAATTGCAAAGACTCACCTGCTTGGGCCACCACTAAAAACGTGTCACGACCCGCACCCGGGTATACGGGTACGAATACGTGGGCCACGCCCAGCCTACGCCGCGGTATCGGCGGTAGAACGCTGTCAAGTATACTATACTAACTACAACATCTAAGAATCCATAACTAGAAATGTACTCATGTCACATCACGAAACTAAGGAAGATAAGACAAGAAATAATAACAATATCACTAGAACAACTAGAATCTACAATAATCATAAGACAGAAAGATAATGAAGGAACAACAAGACTAACTAAGGAATAACTACCAGACAACTCACATAGGGGAACAGTGTGAACCACCTCAGCTAGAATCATCCTGCAGTCCAACAAATGTGGCACAACTACTCCTAAAATTTTGTCAACATATCCAGTCAGGATGGAACGAGCACAAATCTCAAATAACAGTTCTAGTTATACGATATTGAACATGTAGCAGTAAATAGAGAGAATATACGAGAAATCATGAAATATACATGTGAGTATCATGGCAAGGTAAGCTGTAAATCTAGAGCTAGAACAAGGCAAGTAAAACTGATCATGGCATGTACAAGAATCAAGAATCATCTATCTAAGTGTGTGAGTACTAGCTACAATATGTGGCCGGCTTGGGTCTGCACAAGGTTATGATCAGCCAATCCTGCATGGAGTGTAGGATTGGTAGCATTCAAGGTTTACAAGAATAAACAAGGTGGATAATGACCACACATCTACACTAATACTCCCCGTCCCCGACTGGTAGAGTGGATCCAAACAGGACACGTCACTGCACGGGATTCTAATGAGAAGGTCGCGAACCTTCTCTAGAATCAGTGACCACATATCGAGCAAGAGCTACAAGGGTGCTTGCACAATACATCCCAACCTAAGAAGGAGAAACATCTCTCATCGGGATCCATGAATACCAATCCGTGTGACCAATGTGTCGAGAACAAGCATATCTACACTAAATACAAGAAACATAGACGATATCATAAAACAGAAATATTATCAGAGAATGTACTCGCCTGGGGTCCTGCTGTCAATATGAATCAGGGTTCAGAGTAAAATCACAGACCTAAAGATAAAATAATACAAGAGCTGATCAGGGTCAAAAGACATACTAAACATCTAGGTCAAACTAAGTCAAACTAAGACAAACTGGGTTAAGATTGACGTACAGCTGACTTTGGTCAACTGGTCAACTCTAAGTCTAATCTAGGTTAAATAGGTCAATGGTTGACCTACAGTTGACTTTGGTCAAAAAGTCAACGTTTGTCAAATCTGGTCAAACCTAGGTCAAATATTGACTCTACTTCGACATCTAGTCAAAGTAGTCAACCATGGTCAAGCTAGTCTCTATAACCATCTACAAGGTCAACTTATGCATTTCGGTGATTGTGAAATCACCGGAATCGATGGATCTCAAATACCACAAAAGGAGAAAGATTATAATGATAAGGTGAAAACCTACAGATATTGTCGGATGATGAAACTAACATCACCAACGTGTCCAGAATGGTCAAATCAGCTAGGATAGCCTGTCCAAAAGTCCAATTTGGATACAGGGGCAAAAAAGTAATTTCGGACCAAAATAATGTCCGCCGTTGGACACACTTTGCACCGAAAAACGTGCCAAAATAAAAGTGCACAAAATCTAACAAATTATATGTCCACGAATCCAGAATGACGATACGAACCCAACGGTATATCCAGAATTGGATTCCGTTGACCCGATCTCAAATTGGTCCGTTGACCCGGGCATTGGAAACCGATTTGCACGGAAAAGCGTGTCAGAGCCAATGTCCTCAAAACTCAGCAAATTATATGTCAACGAGTCCAGAATGACGATACGAACTCAACGGTATATCCGGAATTGGATTCCGATGAGCCGGCGTCAAAAAGTCCTGTTGACTCAGAAAGTGGGACCCGCTTTGCACCGAAATGCGTGTCAGGGCCCACGTTCTCCAAATCAAGCAAACTTTATATGAAAGCATACCAGAACGACGCCACGAGTCTATTGGTGGTGTCAAAAATTGAATCTGGAGTCCCGGGTTCAAAAATAGAATTTTACAAGTGCAACACTAAGAATTCGAACGGCCAACTTTGGCGTCGAATTCGACCGACCTAACAAGCTCAAACTGAAATGAAATCTAAAGGGGGCAGGAAGAGGGTTATACCAGCTGTGCACCGGAACTGGTGGCGTGCAAAACGGAGCTACGACGACGAAGATACGAACCCGTGAAGTTGGCGTCGCAAAACTGTCCAAAAACATTACAAATTAAAACGTCAACTTGGTGGCCGGTTTTGATGTATCAAACGACAGAATTAACGGTTCAAATTTGAGAGGGATGAAGGGGTATATACCGAAATTGAGACGAAGTGAAGAAATCGCCGATCCAACGGTCGGATTGTCCAAAAAATCGACGCGAAATTGTTGCTCCGAAGCGAACTTTCTGAATTTCGAAATCACGCGTCACGGCGGGATCCCGTGCAAAACGCACGAATCGCCCGTTTTCCCGCGTCGGGGACGACGGAGGCGACAAGGGGGGCCTCGCCCGAGGTCGCCCGGCCATGGGGGGCCGGCCACGGCGACCACGGCCGGCGGCGACGGTGCCGGCACGCGTGGCCGCGCGCACATGCTGCGCTGCGGCTGCTGTCTGCTGCAGCTGCGGTTGCGTGCGCTCGCGCGAGCGTCGGGGCGGGCCAGGCCTGAGCACGACGGCGGCGGCTGCGACTTTGGTGAAGAGTGGAGGTGGTGGTGATGATGAAGATGATGTTGATAATGGAGGAGGAGGAGGAGAAGAAGATGGAGGAGGTTGTGGGAGTGTACGTGAGGGTGGTGGCTCTGGAGAAGGAGGAGAGGGTGTCGGCCATGAGGGGCTGAGGTGGTGTTGCTCATGATGGTGGTGTGTGTTTGTTAGAGAAGAGAGAGAGGGATATAGTATCATATAGAAAAGAGAGAGAGAGAGAGAAGTTGATATTAAATGGAAGAGAGAGAAATGATGATGTAGAGGGGAAGAGGGGGGGGGGGGAGGCTGTACCAGCATGGGGTGTGTGGGTGTGCTCACGTGGGGAGAGGAGAGTGAGAAAGAGATATTTGAATATGGAGAGAGAGGGTGAGTGTTATATATATATATGTGTGTGTATATATATATATCTACAAGAGAGAAAATTAGAGATACTTTTAGAGAGAGGATGATATTTTGGAGAGAGGGTGGGGTAGGTCGGCTGCCAAGGGGGGTGTAGGTGTTAGTAAAAAGAGAGAGAAAGATATTTGCTTATATATATATATATATATATGTGTATATATATATATATAGGAGATATTTATAAAGTAGAGAGAGAATAAATAGATATTTAAAATAGGAAAAATAGGAAAATTATGTAGAGTATTTGGGCAGTCATGAAAGAACAATGTGGAGCTTGGGCTCGGGTCCGGTCGAGCCGGGTCGGGCCAAAATCGGACAAGAGGCAATATTCGAATTAAAAAAATAGGGATTTTTAATCATGGGTAAATAAATAATATACGGAGACTCCAATAAATGGGACACAAGTTTCATGTGGGTAGTAGGCTTCGTGTGGACCATGTCCATATTTGGGGTCGACTAGGTTGGGTCGATGTCGGGTCCCGAAATTAAATGGGAAATTAAATCAGGTTTTACGGCAGATATTTAATTGGCCTAATTTGAACCGAAAGTTGTGCGAAGGAAATGGAGCACAAAATGGAGTGTCTGAGTGGGACACGAAGGTCAGGGGTGAAGAGCATCTCGAGTAGATCAGGCATGACAAGTTGGTTTCGAGAGAATGACTGGTCTGGTGCTCCTAAATTAAAAGCCACGGTAACGTGCTTATGGGGATCAAGAAAAAGAGTGGGAAATCAATTAATAATTAAATGGTCTAATATTGACCCGAACTTGCGCGAAGCAAAAAGAGTACAAGGGAATGAGTTCAAGTGGGACAGGATATATCAAAATGAAGATAACCTCGTCTACTACAAACTCCAAGAAGGAAGTTTCCAGAGACTGGCATCCCTGATGCTCTAGAATTCCAAGTCATGGTAAAGAGCATTAAATCAAATAATAATCAAATAATAATATTCTAATTAATTGATTATTAAAATTAAAAAAAATCAGCCCTAAATTCAGGGGCTTACAACGATCCTCTGGGAGGTGTACTCATGCCTCCTAGCTGCCCTCAATACTGTATCGAACGTCTGGTGCTCGAACTGCTCGACTGCCAACAAGATCTCCAAATGCAGTCCCTGCTGGAACCGCTGGGCCCTATCAAACTCGGTTGCCACCAAGGTGGGGGCAAACCTACTGAGTCTAGAAAACTCAGTCGCATAACCGTCGACCGTTCTGCCTCCTTGCTTCAGGTTGGTAAATCTGGTCTGCAAGTCGTACTGAGCCACAGCATCGAAATACTTCGTCTGGAATCTCTCTCTAAACACTGCCCAAGCAATGGGTGCCACTAATCCCATGGCCTGAGTCGCCCACCAACTGCGAGCTAAGTCCAACAACTGCAGGCGTACCACCGCCACCTTCTCATTCTCAGGTGTCCTAGCAGCTTCCAGAACCACCTCGGTATCCTGAAGCCAAGCGTCCGCGGCAATCGCATCCTCGCTGCCGTCGAAGAAAGGAGGGTTCAAGCGCTTGAAGCTGTTGGCCGCGCTGTTCCCTGGATGACCGCCTCTGGTCAAAGCATCTGCCACAGTCTGGTGCAAGGCGTCTCCTCTGCGATCCTGGGAAGCTATCAAGGTCCTGATGAGACCTACCAAGGTGCCATCATCCGGCTCGGCAGGCTGAACGGGCTGAACTGGGGGCTCTCCTCCAGTAGGTATAACTCTGGAGGCTACTCCGGAGTGCTGGGCTTGATCTCCAGGTTGCTGCTGGTCCACGGGAGGTGCTCCTCTTTGCTGATCGGCAGGGTCAGGTATAGTGCCGCTGAAGAAGACGACACAGGAAAACAATAAGGAAGGACCAGGACAGATCAACGATACAAGCAGGTATTCAGGACAAGAATTTCAGGGATTTGAAAATACGGGCGGAGATCAAGGGCGAATACTGATTGAGACATCTATTCGGTAAACCCTCACATTTCTTGATTGACAAGACCTGCATGGGCCACCACTTAAACCATGTCACGCCCCAGAACCAGAATACTGGAGAGCGGGGGCGAACATAGCCAGCTACGTATATTAAAATGAAGTCCATCTCGCTATACGGTCACGGCTGTCTAGATATGAGGGTTTACTACAAGCCAACAGTCTCTTAAGGTCAAGCCTACTGTCTCAATCTCAAGCAAATAATATAATCACAAGATGTTTGACCACCAAATATACAATAAAAGGCGTCCCAAATATTACATATCAGCTGATCATGAAGCTAGTCGTACAAAATGCAAGGACTAGCAAGAGTTAAGTCATACATGATCAACCATAGGATTTGTTAATCATGTTTACAGCCCGTAGGCAGACAGTAAGTAAAAGTGCATCGAGCTAACAGGTGCTCGTCGGCTAAATGCCTCAAAAGAATAACTTTACAATAGAGTGAGCGAAACAAAATAGAAAACCCACTCGTAGCCCGGGTTCCTTCTAGTCGCCACCATCGGGCTGGAGGTTCGAAAGATCCTCGGGAGCTGCTCCGAAATCTGGCCACACAAAACCAGCTGGGTCAAATCCCAGAAAGAGCAAGTGCCACAAAGGAGGCCACAAATAAGAACAAAACCAGCATATCAGAACATAAGAAAAGAAGAAAAGAAGGTACAAGTAAATAAATAGTGCAACAGGACAATAAACGACTAGGGACGTGGAACCATTTCGGGAGCCAAATTACAACCCGTAAACCAAACAAGGACCGGGGTTGTAACCCTTCGCCTGAATAGCACTCCGTCTCTACCCATTTATTGTTAGAGATAAGTAAAACAAGCATGTACAAGAGTTCCAGGTACAGGGGCTAGACAAGACTTAGACAAGGCTGGACTCCATCCATTCACAAGCGGCCAAGCAATTACTACGGCTTACTACTTAACTAACTAGGGTTATCACAAGCCTAATTACTAACAAGATACAAGTGAGAATTTCCCAGTCCCAAGCCCTGCAGACCATCCAGTTATCCTTCCGCGGGTTGAGAGTATGGTTGGGTACATCGCCCCGGAGACGATATACCCTTAGGTGACTTAGAGGGTGCAACACATGGCAGTGCGCTGGAAATGTGCTCTACTCGTCGGCAAGCTACAAGTCCAATTAAGAGCGCCCAGATAACGAGATTGCCTGTGACTGGAAATTCTCCATGAACTATAGTTTGATCTAGTCATTAGCCTAATCCATATTCAGTATGAATCCCTGACCGTGGGAAACCAGGGAGTCACGTCCTAGACATGATGTAAGACAAGACAAGTGGATTGCACAAGCAAGCAAGCAGGAACACCCACGGTGTCAAGTTGATTATACGAGTCAAGTTACAAGTTACAAGTCAAGTCAGGAGTGCGCCGCCACGGGCCACTATCAAGTTATCAAGATAAATTATGTCAGGGTACTTGTCAGGAGTGTGCCACGACGGGCCACTATCATGTCAGGTTGGTCATGTCAGGAGTGCACCACTACGGGTCACTGTCGTGTTATGCTAGTTCTTTGTCATACCATGCCATGTACAATAGTCATTCCAAACATATTAAGTAAAATCAAGTTCATGACAAAAGGCGTAAGGATATAAAATGGGCGTAAAATATCTAATAAAATATTAATATACAGGGCTATAGAAGAGCCAAGCTTAAAGAAATAAAACCAAAACTCCAAGAGCCAATGGATTGCGCAAGGGGTCAGGGGGTTGGATTGTGCAGGTGTCAGCTGCGCAGGGTGCCAAGTGCGCAGGGGCACAGGGCGCAGGGGTAGATGACGTATGGGTCAGATTGCGCATGAACAGACTGCACAGGAGTGAACTGCGCAGGGGTGGATTGCGTATGAGCAGACAGCGCAGGAGTGAACTGCGCAGGGGTGGATTGCGCATGAGCAGACTGCGCAGGATTGAACTGCACAGGGGTGGATTGCGCATGAGCAGACTGCGCAGGGGGAAGTGCGCAGGAATGGTTGGCGCATGGGGCTGAGCGCAGTTCACCATAGGGCAAGCTGCGCGGTCGGCACTGCGCTAAAGAGCGCAGGCCGAGAGGGGCTGCGCAGTCCAGCACCGCGCTAAAGAGCGCAGGCTGCAGGCTGCTACTCCAGGCCGAGAAGAACACCAAGAACACCAAAAATTTAAATTTTCATATCTTTGTCAAATCAAAGCCAAATCTAGATTTTCAAAGTTCTAACTTGAGTAAAATTGAATTCTCTTCCACATGGAAGCATCAAAACCCACAAAAATCCAACCAAAATAGATCAAAACCATATAAATCCGAAAATAGTTAAAACCTAGATCTAGAACAATGGAGACTCCAAATTACAAAATGTCAAGTTCTAATGTTGATCACCATGGCCTAATCTAGCTAATGAACAAATAAAATGTGGTTCTCATGTGGTGGCAAGGTGCACTTGCCTATGGGTGTTGGTGAGTTGTGTAGAGGAAGGAAGAAGAAGGAGATGGAGAAGTAAATGAAAAATAAAGAGGAGAGAGAAAAGTTAGGTGGGATTTAATGGAGGTGGGTGTGTTGTGTTGAGGGTGGAGCATAGGCTAATGTGTTCCAATGCATTTAAACCAAATCAAACCAATTCTCCTCCACAAAATAAAACCAAGTCATGTAAAACCCAATTACGAGAACCAAAATCTGCAAGTCAAGCCAATTACAAGTACATGCCAAAATCCGAGAAAATAAATACAGGTCTGAAATACATGCAAGCTTGACAAAATACGTATTCAGAATATGGGTTTTACACTACAAAACATAAAATCTATATTATAATTATAAGAAGGCCTTAACCCACTAGTGAGATGTATATATGTATATATATATATATATATATATATATATATACATACACAAACACAAACATCTATTATCTTCTACTATATAATGAGGCTTCAAAATGGCTCAAAAGTGAACCGTCTAAGCCGTATGAATATTATCAATAATTTAAATAAATTAAAATAATAATAATAAATAACTAATTAACTAACTAAATACTCCACTAGTTATTTTAAAAAAATATAACTAAGTATTTAACTATCTAATATGATTTATTTATAACTAAATAGTCTAACTAAAGTGATTAAAGTAGGAGGCTGTTTTCTTACTTACTTGAATTCAAATCATAAGTTTGATACATTTGTATAATTAATCTTTTTTTTTTTTTTTTTTTTTTTACATCTTTATTCGCACGTGCATATTACTAGTAATTATAAAAAGGGAGTAGATCTGCTTTCTCATTTAATTTTGTCCAATTCTGACTCCTCCCTATTACATGTAGAACAAAATTGGACAGAATTGAATGAGACAACAGATCTGACATGAGATGTATATAGATACATACACAAACACCATAAATACTTGTACGAAATAAAAAAAGAAGAGGAGAAATTATAATGACTAAAATAGCCTTGCCTTGTATCTATCTCCTCCCCCTACCCTCGCAAAGCTAGCTTTTCCCGCATGCCGATGGCGGTAGTGCGCCACGCCACCCCTCCATCTCCCACTCCCCACACCCGTGACCCCCCTCTTTTGTCCTCTCTCTCCCGCCCCTCCACTACCGAAATGCATAGAAAACCCCCTCCAAAATCCCTCCTGATCTCCAAACCCACATTCCTCCTCCTCTTCCTCCCCATGGCTTCCCTCCTCCTCCTCCTCCTCCTCCCTCTCCTCCTCCTCCTCTCCCACTCCCCCCTCCCCCTCTCCTCCTCCCAACAAACCCAAACCACCATAACCCAAGCCTGCAAGTCCTCCCTCTTCCCCGCCCTCTGCGTCTCCACCCTCCTCTCCCAGCCCCCCTCCTCCGCCGACTCCCCCTCCTCCCTCATCCTCTCCCTCCTCTCCGCCTCCTCCCAGTCCCTCTCCACCGCCCTCTCCCTCTCCCAGTCCCTCCTCCTCTCCTCCTCCTCCGTCCCCTCCCGCGCCAACGCCGCCCGCAACTGCCTCGACCACCTCACCCTCTCCTCCCTCCGCATCAACTCCACCCTCCCCCTCCTCCCCACCCTCGCCGACCAACCAACCGCATCCCGCGCCCGGGCCCTCGCCGGCGCCGCCCTCCTCTACCAGTACGACTGCTGGTCCGCCCTCAAGTACGTCAACTCCACCCGCCAGGTCGCCTCCGCCATGTCCTTCCTCCGCTCCCTCACCCAGGTCACCAGCTCCGCCCTCTCCATGATCGCCGCCGCCCAGCGCTACGGCCCCGACGACCCCTCCCTCTGGTCCCCTCCCCAGACCGAGCGCGACGGCTACTGGCCCCCCCACGCCGACTCCGACCCCGACCCCCTATTCCCCTCCGACCTCAAACCCGACGCCACCGTCTGCAAGCCCCCCGGCGCGTGCGACCACGCCACCGTCCAGGAAGCGGTCGACGCCGCCCCGGACTTCGGCCCGTCCCGCTTCGTGATCCACATCAGGTCCGGGACGTACGCGGAGAACGTCAGGGTGGCGTTCGAGAAGACGAACGTGGTATTCGTCGGGGACGGGGCGGGGAGGACGGTCGTCACCGGCAGCCTGAACGCCCAGATGCCCGCCGTCACCACGTACAACACCGCGACCGTCGGGGTGTTCGGCGACGGGTTCATGGCGAGGGACCTGACCTTCCGGAACACGGCCGGGCCCGGGTCCCACCAGGCAGTCGCGTTCCGCTGCGACGGCGACCGGTCGTTCCTGCAATCGGTGGAGTTCCTGGGGCACCAGGACACCCTGTACGCCCGGTCGCTCCGCCAGCTGTACGTCAACTGCACCATCTCCGGCACGGTGGACTTCATATTCGGCAACTCGGCGGCCGTCTTCAAGGGCTGCCTCATCCAGGTCCTGCCGCGGCAGGAGTCGCCGGAGAAGGGGGAGAGCGACGCGGTGACGGCCCATGGCCGGACCGACCCGGGGCAGGCGACTGGTTTTGTGTTCGAGGACTGCACGGTGGACGGGAGCGACGAGTACGTGGAGATTTATAAGAGGAGGCCGACTAGGCACAAGGTTTATCTCGGGAGGCCGTGGAAGGAGTACTCGAGGACGGTGTTCTTGAACTGCTACCTGGGGGAGATGGTGCGGCCCGAGGGGTGGATGCCGTTCCGACCGGGCTTCGGACTGAAGACTCTGTTCTATGGGGAGTACAGCAGCTCGGGGCCCGGAGCGAATGTGAGTGGGAGGGTTGGGTGGAGTAGTCAGGTGCCCGAAGAGCATTTGGGTATGTACTCTGTGAGGAATTTCTTGCAAGGGGATGAGTGGGCGCTTACGAATCAGTAGAAGGGTTGGTGATCTTGGAGAAGTGGGGAGTTGGATTGCACGTCTTTGGTTGAGGTTTACAGAGTGTGATATTATAGCTTCTGCTCATTGTGATTACAGTATCAAGGAACTGCTTGATTGTAAAAATACTAAATTGGCTTCAGGATGAACTTCAACATCGAGTCAATGAACTACTGGTTCTCTTGAGGTATCGATCTCTTTACTGTTGTTTAAAATAACAGAGCCCAATGCAATGCCATCTGTTCATAATCTAGTAGGTCTAACTTGGCTGACTTATGAATTCTTGCTCACTTTCCTAGTAACAGTGGTTTTCATTACCAGACCGGACTTGTTTGTTCTTCTAAATCTGGTTTAGTTAAATTACGAGCGATGTTTGTTATAGTACATTACACTGTTGCTTGGTACATTCATAAGGACACAATTGGAACACTTGCCATTTGGAAATTATGCAACGCAAGTTTTTGGTGGTAAATGAGGAATGACACGCGAATTTAAGAAGTTAAGATAACCCGTCTGAAGAGGGACCTCCTTGATGCCTGGGAGTGTCACACAGTTGTTTAGATCACTTCATATCCTAAATGATCAGCACTTACATAAGTTATAGACTATGTGGCTGCTTGGGTGTCTAGATTCATGCTTATTATAGTTCATACTTCATAGGCGCCTATTGCCACCATTGCTTAGGAGGCTCCTAATGTAACGATACCATACACCTAGTCGTCTAGTCTCTCTTGGAGTTTGTCGTGTCTGACATGACACCAACTTTGGAGTATTTGTGCTTTCTAAAATAAATTATATACATTCCATGAAAAACATATAAAACCAACTAGCTTTGCATTTTTTTTCCACATGCTGACGTTAACATAAGCTACATACAAATATGATTAAAACCTAGTAGAGTGGGGGAGTAAGAGGAGAAGACGTGGACGTAAGCTTCATAAAGGTCAAATAACAAATTTTTTCTCTCTCGCGAGTAGATTCAAGCTGCTCGTGAGCCTAGTCTATTTCAAGCTTGAACACAGTTTCAAGCTCAAAAAGCAAAGCTCAAGCTCGGCTTAATAATTGTGAGATCGGACGTTGAGGTTGGCTCGATAGTTTTGAAGTTGAACTTGAGCTCGGTTCAATAATTTCGGGCCACAAACAAACAGAGGTTGAACTTGTGAAGGCTCCGCTCAACTTGATTGCAGCCTTGCGTGCAAGAATTGGAAGGCTTCTTGGCTAGAATTGGAGTCACATAGTCAGATTCTTGTGTATGTACTCTGTTAGTAATTCACTCCAGGGGATGGGTGGGTGCTTGGAAATCTTTAAGAAGATTGTATTGTTTTGGGTTGTGTGCTTCTTTTGGAGATGCACATGTTTAGTTTGCAACAACTGGTGGGTTTCAATTTGCACAGTGAAGGGTGCACAATTGAGTTAATCATAAACATGGTTGCTATGATGAATATAATTTTATGCTTGTGAAATTTCTTCTTTTTCTCAATATTATTGCAATCTTTTCACATGAAGTGAGGTTGGATGCGGGTACTATTCTGAAGTAGGGAAGAATCCATGTACGGATCAACCTAAAACTTACATGTGGCTGTTGAACTTCATGTTAGTCCTATGTTAGCCAACAAGTTCTGGCCAGTTAGGCTGCAATGAGCAAGAGGTTTGCTTCCCGCTAAATGAGTTGGTAGGAAATGGTTACTCAAAGAGATCTTTGACACTGGCTTGATTTATTGAGCTACCATGTTTGTATATGTGAGTCTTTTCCAAGCCATTAATCTCTTAAAAGTCCTCTCACATAGCGAAAGATTATCCATCCCTTGCTTTTCTTATGGAGCATTTATTTGTGTTAAAAGTATTTCTGTAATTTCCTGGTAGTAGTGGAATGCTTCTTTGTATCCTTTGATATGAAAAAGAGTGATCTGTGCATGTTCTATTTATATCATTCTTCCTCCTTTTGAGCAAAAACAGACACTCTTCATGATTCTACATTTGAAAGCAACACAATCATATTGTTTACAAGTATTTATATATGGGCCTTACAAACAAACGTGGCAAAAATTTCGGATGTGAAGTGTCCAAAAACCTTCAAGTAACTTGCATGTTCTGCTCACAGTCAAATGTCCTAATGGAAGCCCAATTAGCAAACTAAAGCAATTTGCGAAATTAAGCATCTCACTGTAAGCTGGAAGTTGATTGCTTTGGTGTATGGACAATTTAGCCTAGGTTTACAACATAACTGAGCCACGGGTTGAAAAAGGATTATTTTTGTATAATATCTTGCTAAGTTTGCATTAATGGCAATATTTCATAATTCACTTGTTTTATCTTCTCCTCTGCATCTTGCTGTTTCTGTATCATATCTTGCTAAGTTCGCATCCATGGCAATATTTCATAGTTCACTTGGTTTTTCTTCTTCTCTCTGTATCTGCTTTGTATACATGGTCAGAAGCAACTTCTAGTCTTCAATCATTCTGTTTAAAGCATGTCAACTTGAAGTACTAGAGCATGGCAGACATAATTGAGGTAATATTTTTGTTGGTAAAGCACACTGTTCAAAAATAGAGACTCAATAGATTCACCAACTTGATAATTTTTTTAAGAATAAGTAGATGATATTTTTGTGTTGCATCTACCTGGCCTTGCAGACTTCTGTATCTGAACTTGTTTTTCCATAAAAACAACTGAATGGCTGTGGCACTGGATGTGGCATAATTTGCTTCTAATAAGAAGTCTCGACTTTGTAAGGAATCTTGATTTCAGTTGGCTCACTTGTGAATTGTAGCACAGACAATACAAGCATGGCAAGGAAGCAAGAGGCTGGGACCATTACCTTGCAATTTTCACATGGTTCTGAAAGTTCCTAGTTTTTTATGGATTGCAATCGGCTGAAGTGTGGTTATTCTTTGCTAGTTTGCTGGTACCTAGGGATGCTGCAACAACTTAACTTCGAGATTTTCTCCTTCCTAGGTACCTTTGGTTATTACAAAATCTCCTTGGTTCCTGCATTACTTGTAGGTTATTTGGTTTTGTTGCTTTTACCCTTGTTGAATATTGTTGTAATAGTTTCTTTTTGTACCATATAAATTTAAGTTTGTTACTTCTATGCTGATATTGTGTAAGTGTTCTAATTTATCTTGTCACCTCTAATGCAAAATGTGTTTGTTTGTTCTTCTATACTTTCATGTTCAAGTATGCCGAGCTCTATTGGCCTTTAGAACAACAGCTGCTCTACTTGATTGCTAGTTTGCTACCAACCAGTGTTAGCTAGCACAGTCTTTAAATAGACTATTGGCACTAATACTGATTTCTATGGTTTAGTTCACTCTCTGATTTAATTCAGGGTGAATAGGATTTATCTATTTATATGCATAATTTGGATCCACTGTTGGTTATATTGGGTTTTATTGAAAATATGTCGGGGTTCCCTTGTTTCTGTATATCTCAATCTTCCTAAACAAGAGGGAAAAAACCCAGATTGCTTTATCAGGGGTAGTATCACAAAAGTACTTGATTTCTCTAAGGTTTTTCATAGTTGGGGGATCTGGGTTTTCTATCTTGCTTAGGAGGTTGCAATTAATAATACTCTTGTATTGTTCTGTCATTGTGTAGTGTCTACTTCTCTTTAGTAGTTTGACAACAAGAACCTTCCTTTTATCAGTGTGCGTTCTCTAGAAAATTATTTGGTTGATGTTACTGCTGGCCACCCTCCCAATATGAGCAAGTTCATCAACAAGCTGATTTGTCAATCGTCGCAGAAACATCAAGCTAGTGGTTAAATGAAATCTACCGTACTGGAGTAGATGATAATGTTGAGGTTGTGAAGCTGTCTCAAACTGCAAGATGCCGAAACCAAAAATGTTAATTCGCTGATGATGCCAAGTTATATGCAGAGGCATTCTGTCGCAAAGATTTTTTTAGGTCAAAACTGGTATGGATGGATGATTGGATTCATGGGTCAGGTTTTTTAGTACTAATTGTTTGGCAAATTTGGTGAATGCAACTGATAACTGCAACTTCCAACTCTTGCTGATACTGGTAACTGAATACATTCTTAGGTAGTACCTATTACCTGCTACTTTTGAGTGTAACTTATGGGTGGTTAGATTGGCAAAAATTCTATTAAGTCGTGGGTTTGCAACTTTACTTTCCAAAACTCAAACATGAACACGAAGAACAGTGAAAATAAATAAAATGGAAAAATATAATTCAATTCAATTCTTACTCAACTCCTTGAAAGCAACTTAAAGTATAATTTACTTAACATATAAATTGGTGGCTGGATCTCTACTTTTGTTCCTCATTTTTCCATTACAAAGGCAACAGAAATGGTTCTATATATAATGTACTTTATATATATATATATATATATATATATATATATATATACTTCTTTTATCGGAAAATTTCAACTGAAGCATAATACTTTATTAAAATTGCAGAAAAGACATTAAGTTTAGGAAATTTGTGAGAAGAGCACAGTCGCGCCCAATTTTTGGGCGTGAAAAAGTAGTTCCCGCTTAATTTCTTAATGCCCTGCGTAATTTTCTTAATGCCCTGCGTAATTTACTTAAGCAAAAAAAAAAAGGGCGCCCAAAATTGGGGCGCCAAATCTACGGAATTTTTTTTTAAAAAAAAAAAGTGCACCCAAAATTGGGGCGCCTAATTTGCGGATCAGTGAAAAAAATAAGAAAAGAAAAAGGGAGCCCAAAATTGGGGCGCCAAATTTGCTCTGGTGAAATTCGGCGCCCTTAAATGGGGCGCCCATTTTTTTAAAAATACTTTTTATTTCTTTTTCTTTCTTCTTTGATTCATTCTTCTTTAATTCTTCTTTCTTTAATTCTTTGTTCTTTAATACTTGTTGCTTTCTGCCAGGCTTTAAATTCTTCTTTCTTCTGACAGACTTTAAATTCGGCGCCCCTAAATGGGGCGCTCTTTTTTTTTATTTTTTATTTTCATTAAAAATTGGCGCCCTTAAATGGGGCGCACATTTTTTTTTAAATTATTTTTAATTTCCGGGGATTAAGAGCAGGTGATGCTGTGGATTAACGGGAGATTAATTTTTCACGACCTAAACTAGGGCGTGAAAAATTTTCACGCCCCATTTTTGGGCGCGACGATGCTGTTCTTGCAAATACCCCAAACGTAATGCCTTTTGCGCAATTTTCTATAACTTTTATGCTTCTCGTGAAATTTTCCGTTCTTTTATACCATTCTCTCTCTCTCCGTGCACAAAAATTCAACGGACATCAAATTCCTATTTACAATAACAAAAAGTTGCAACCAATCAACCTATCCCTAATTGCGCCATGAATTTATAATCTATCAACATTATTTACAACCAACAAGAAATTGTATTTGTAATACTATATGTAATACTAGCTACATCAACAAATATTACACGTAGCAAAATGTTGGAAGATATTTACATTTACAAGCAACCGAAATAAAACAACAATCTCTCATTTTGTTGGAGTCCAGTCTGAATTTGGTAACAATATATTTGTAGAATCCAAATCTAGTTAAATATTTGATTTGATTAAATTTGGATGTCTTGTGCTTTTTAAATATAATATGATTTTTATTTTTAGGAAATCCTAATCTAAAATAGGATGTTGATGAAATATTGTAGGCATATGATTCATATTTTATTCCTATTTAGGAAATAGAATATGATTTTCTTATCATATTTATATGGGGTGAGAGTGGAGACACAAAGCAGAGCACAAAGTGAAAATTCGGGTTGCTCGTTCACAAGAAAATCTAAAAAAAAGTTCTTGCTTTACTTTTAGGACTTCACTATTCAAGACAGAAGGATGAATACTTAAGGAGTTGTTAACTTTGTTAGGAGATTGCTACTAGTTGGTGAGTGATATCAATTGTAATATTTTGTTTTTCTTCTTGAGAGTGGTGAGGGGGGTGAACCTATTAGGACAAAATGTTCAACATTAGTTTTTGTCAATCTTGTATTTTTTATTTAGTTATAAAGGTTTGTATTTGTCTAGGTGACGTAGTCACCGCCGTATACTTTTTTTTATCTGTGCTTGGTGTCCGTTAGACGGGGGTTGGTTGATCAGGTGGGTTGGTAAACGCTTTCGCACGCCCAACACATTTGATTTCAAAAGCTATCCTAAATTGGAATTAGCTTTTCAAAAAGTTTTTGTTAAACAATTATTAGCAAAGCAACCGTGGTAACCAAACAAAGCTTTAGTTGGCTATTACACTACATAAGTGAGTGCAAAACTTGTGCTAGATGGCTGTATATATGAAGATATAAAAAATGGGTTTTATAATATACTGATAAATGTATATATTTATAAGCGAAAGGTGCATTGATAAATGTGCTATGAGAATATCTATATAAATTACACATTATTAACATGTGCCCTTAGGCCTCGTTTGGTTCGCGGAATCTTCGAATTCGAAAAGGAAAGTGATTACTTTCCTATGTTTGGGTGCCAAAGAAATTGAGAAGGAAAGGCCCGGAAGAAAAATTAGAGAAAAAAGTGATTCCATCCATCCAAATAAAGAATTACTTTCCCACATTGAAGTATTCACTTTCTTTTCCAAATTTTTTGGCATTTCCAAACATCGGAAAGGAAAATCAATGAGAATTAAAATTTTCCAAAGAAAAAGAAATGACAAGAAATTGATTTACTTTTCCTTCAATTCCGTGAACCAAACGAGGCCTTAGTACACACAAGTTTTTTTTTTTTTGTTAACCAAGATGGGAGATAAATACACCCTAATTAGATTTTTTTTTTTTTGAATTTTTAAAATTATTTAATGGAGGATATACATAAGACTTGGATGGCTCAACAAGCTGCATTATAATAGTAAGAGATGCTAACAAAGCCCTTAAAAAATTTATTGTTAAGTTGTTGACAAAGTTGTTAAGTTTGTATAAGGCTAAATTTAGATTTAGATACCTCTAACTTTCACACTTTTATTGCTTGCTATTTGCTACTATTTTTACTCCATGCTATTTGCTCCCTTGATTGTTTCCCCCCCTTGATATCATTACATTTCTGTTTTCTTTTTTGTTTATTTTAGAGGAAAAGAAATCCACAACTGGTCAGCTGCTTATGCAAGTAACCTGTAGATGTGGTTGGTGGTGGCTAACCTCTCGTTTGGAATTGCTATTGCTTTTTAAAAAAAAATATGAAAAAACAAATTTCTGGAGTAATTTACTGACTGAATATTAGAATAATTTTTTAAAACATTTTTTGATCAATTACTGTTACTTAATTATTCTAAGAATTGTAAAATATAAATTAAGATAATATAGTCTATCCAGGTATTTGATTGCTATTTAGTCTTTGAAAAGTCTTTAAATAATGGTATCATAACTATCTGTAGCCACAATTTTCACATAATAAGTATCATTATCAAATTAGTTATGAAATTGTAATTGTCAAAGAGATTAATGTCTTCGGATTTTTAAGGTAGGTTACCAAATATGTTCTTAGTTTATTACATTTTAAAAAATTAAATTTATAAATTTCTTATAAATTAAAAATAATTATAATAACTCTCTTTTAAAATTCGTAAATATTATAAAAACTTTCTTGGTAGTTCCCATTAATTATCCATATCTAAATTTTACATTATTTTAAAACAAGGTCAAGGCAAAACAAGAAAAAATAAAATAAAATGAAGTATTGCAATTTTGGATACCACCATATTTATACACGTGTCCCTCAAGATTCGTGAACCTTCGTCTCGGAGTAAGGTGTTCGTTGCTCTCTACTTCCTCGTTAGAGAAAACAAAACAAAATGAAAAGGGGAAAAAATCCCTAATTTCCAAGAAGAAGAAGAAGAATCCGTAGGTACAGCTTTCCCCAAAATCTCGAGTTTCTACTCAATTACTACTCAAATTCTGTTGGTTCTTCGATATATTTCGAGTTCAGTAAGGGATGAAGGAAACAAAATCCGATTTTTTTGTTTTAATTTTGCTGTTGTTGCGTATTTAGCAACGAGGAAATTGGGGTTTCTGCTTGACAAAGTCGAGGTTTGAATGGAGTTTCCTCAATCATGATAGAAGTAGCATTGTTGATTGAGCAGTTTGGGTGAAGGAAGTCAAGTTGGTTGAAGTACTCACTTGGTTGGTGGGAAATTAGGGTTTTGGTAAACAACGATGGAGTTGGCTTCTTGATCGAGTTTCTCTACTGCAGTGGAAGTAGCATTGTTCATGGATCAGTAGTATTAATATTGTCACTGGTTGTCTTTGGATCAAATTCAAAGAGAAAAGCTGATTTTTCAAAGCATGGATACATGAATACAACAGTGATTTTGGCGTGTCTTAGTTTAGCTGTGTGTGTATTTGTCGTGTATGATATGACACGGATACGACACTGATTTTTGGAGTGTTCTTGCTTTAGGCCTTCTATTGTCAATGTTTGATAATAGAAGTTTTTAGGTCAAAGTAACAGAATACAAGCAGAACTGTTCACTGGCGAGATTGACTTGCAAGAAATTCTATTTCCGGTATTATTTTTTGATAAGTTATTGTTCATTTGGTTTTGTGTAGTAGATTTATCTGCACTAGAAAATGTGATGGGATGCATTATGTTATATTAAGTGGCTCATAGCAAAAATGATCTCTGCAACTTTTTGGTACGGAACTAGGGTTCTACTGCATAAGGAAGATCTTGTTTTTCTAAGTACTAAAGTGCATTATTATATTTCATCTCCTATGAAGGTGGAAGTTTTAGGCTTTATTGTTCCGTGCTCAATTCACAGATTATGTCTTTGTGGAGTTTCTCCATCTCAAGCTTAGAATAGAAGTGACGCTTTCCGATAACCGGTTTGGCTTGCAAGAAAAGTACTTTCAAGTCGAGAGCTTTTCATCCAAATTAATTGAAGTATTACTTGGTTGTCTTTGGATCAAATTCTTTGTGTGACTGCTATGGTTGTGATTGACATGTCACTTCTGTTTGTTATATGGAATTGAGAAATGCAGGATTAGACTTAGAAGAGGTGATGGGTTGGTTGGAGATTAGGGTTTACTGCATAAATTAACTTATTCCTTTAAATTAATAGTAGAAGTCGTAGAAGTCGCTTGGTATTTCATTTCCTTTGAAGTTACTAGTTTATGCTCTATTGTTCCATACCTACTTTTTTTTTTTTTGTGGAGTCTCTCCATCACAAGCTTTACAGTTTATACTGGAAGCAGCTTTCTTCATTTTTCAAGTTGGAAGTATTACTTGGTTGGATTTGGAAAAAATTCTGTTAGCGAGTATTATGAGCACTATTTGTTGTGTCACTTTTACCATATATGCAATGGAAAAATTGAGCAGGGTGTATATAGAGTAGGTCATAGCAAAAATCATCTTTTCCAATATTTAGTACTGGACTTTATCTGACATGACCTTTTTGTTGGTCTTCAGGACTTGTCAAGACTTGGTGTGCAAATTGATATTGGTGCAAGTCATACAACAAACTATATTGGTCGGGTGAAGAAAGTATTCAGCTGCTAATTTATAGTGTATATAGAGTGTCTTGGCTGTAAATTCTCATAGTGGCTTGTTATGAGCAACAACTCTGTGATCTGATTATCTTCATTAAGTTGTACAGTTTTGTAGCAGAGAGCAGCATACCTGTTCCGAGCTTTGGGTTCAGTAAATTGTCGGACTTTTGAGTCTGAGCATGCCTTTTCTTGTTTTGGAATCAGAATTTTGATAGTTGTTCCTCTAGAATGGCGTGGAAAGTTCTTTTCTGTTTACTGCTGCTGTTTATTTTGGCCGAGTCGTCGAGCCGGCCAATGAAGATTTTCATGCACGGCTTGGGTGTGCAGTCAAATATATTATCAAGTTGGCCAATTTTGAGTGCAGGAATATTTGTAATGGCTGCAGTTCTGCTATCTTTGTTTCTTATTTTCGAGCATCTTGCTGTTTATAATCAGCCCGAGGTAATATTAATTTTAACCCTTAAATGTCTTTTTCGTTTTCATCTATTTGTTCTTGCATTAATATTTTTATGATATCATATTTTGCACATCCATAAAATTGTCATCTTTTGGCTATTTGGTTCCCATCTCAAATGGAACGATTATTGTTTCTGCCGGTATCTTGGTCAAAATGGCAAATGAAATATGTTTGGTTCTCAATGTTATCCTTTTCACCATGCAAAAAAGGTCGAAAATAGCAAACACCAAAAGGGAACCAAACTAGCCCTTTATGTAGCAGTAGTCCCCTGCTTTCTGTAGATCATGACCATTTCTATGGATGCAAATACGTTTAAGATTATAACTTGTTGGTTATACATTTTATTTGGTACTTGGATGACTAATGCCTGGTATTCTTTTCAGGAGCAGAAGTTTCTTATTGGACTCATTCTAATGGTTCCTGTATATGCAGTGGAATCGGTACGTTGAATTTTACCCGTATATCTTGGCAGAGCCTAGTTCTTGTAGGTTAAGCTTTCCATTTCATTTCAAGGATCCCCGAGTATTGCAGTGAACATTCATGTCCATATAATTTACCAACGGGATATTCTAAATTGAAGAACAACCTGATTGGATCACACATTGTTAGTTTTGTTTTGATATCCTTTGGATCACAAAGTGTGTCCTGATAAAATCATAAGTTCTCAAATTAGATTATGCTGCCTTCAGCTATGTATTTAGTTTTTTTTTCTTTTCTTTTGATCATGATCTTTGTTAAGTGCTTATTTGAAATCGTTCCATGTAGCCTTCAGCTATTTATCTATATGTTGGTCATGATGCTCATAAGTTATTTATTTAAATCGAAACATAACCTTATCAAGTTTTTATGACAGTATCTGACACATCCAATGGTTGCTGTTCTTTCAACAGTTTTTGTCATTATTGAACTCAAAGGTTGCATTCACTTGTGAAATAATGCGGGATTGTTATGAGGCCTTTGCTTTGTATTGCTTTGAGAGGTATCTGATCGCGTGTTTAGGTATGTTTAGTGTCTCATCTCATTTTCTTTCTTGGTTCAGTTTAAACTGAGTTAGCTTATGCTCAAACTTTCACTCTGATGCTTAAATAGTTTCACAAAATAACTTATAGCCACTAGGTTTAGTTTGGTAAACATCCCTTTTTGGAGAGCTTTTTCTGCTTATGTTGGTCACTTTTGAGGAATAAATCCATGTCATGTGCAAAAGTAACACTTCTGCTAATAAAAGTCAATACAAAATGAGGAACTGTCGTGGAAGCTGCAGTGATATTTGATTGCTTTTCACTTATTCTTTCTATAAAGCAGAAACAAATTTATGTTTATTATCAGCTAGAATCTCTTCTTCTTTCTGAAGCAAAAGATTATATCTAGATTAAGGGAACGGCAATATACAGCTTGTTTTGTCAAAGATGAGTTGCGGTGTGTCTTCAAATGAAATTAAAGTGTTTCCATGTTACCTAGAACATGGAACACTCTAGAAGGGGATGAAAACAAGAAAGCAGTAGGGGGGGGGGGGGGGGGGGGGGGTTGTTGGAGATACCGGTAGCGGTACGTTGGAAGTAGGCTTCTTGGGAATACTACACGGTTATCCTAAGCGTGGAATGTTTGAAGGAACAAGTATGCAATGCAATTATAACGTACATTAAAGCTTCAAAAGTAATCAAATACCATGACATAGCATGAAAAATTCAAAACTATATTTTTTTGTAACTTCCAAAGAATCCTAGCAATAATGTCTTGTAAAGAAAGTAGCGGGTCATGGAAAATAATCTTTTTTAACGAAAATAACTAAAACAACATCTTCCTTTAAAAGCTTGGCTGGAAACTCAAGTATATGTTGAGCTCGCTTGTCGAAACATGGATTTCCATGTTCGGATTCATCGGTGTTCCATGTTCTGGAATGTGGGTTCCTGTATGGATTCCGGAATGTGTCTTCATGGATGGCTTCCTGAATGTGTGTTCCCGGAGGGCAGAACACTGCATACATGGTGAATCCAGTAACTTTGGTTGGATTTATGATGATAAAATTAGCGACTTGTCTTTTAAGGAGCTAACAGGTCTAACATGTGCTGCTGTTGCTATTCCATCTTGTAAGTCCCCATAATGAATGGTGTAGGTGGACTCAAATCAACATGTCAGTGTTTTTCGCTCACTAATAAGTGAAAACACAATAAATAAGCTGGAAAGTTGACTTCTATCCTTTTGTCTGTTTATAATGCTTGCAACATTATCAAAGTAAGAGCATTGGTGATAACCATACTTGCTTTTAGAGCTCATAAGGATAAAGAATTAGAGTGTGTAGGGGTCATCTAGATCAAGCAGCATGTTGACCAAGTTTTTAGTTAAGTGTGGGATTGGCATTGGAGCGTCCTAATGTGGTTATACATTGGAATATGATAGGTTTTAAACTCATTAAGATTAAGATTTTGTGTGTGTGAGATGTTGGATGCAGTCTGTTTTTCCTTCTTCTGAGAATGACCAGAACATAGTATGGTGCAAAAACTTCTGTTTAGTCTCAAGGAGAACCAGGTTATTATATCTTTACTTGTTTGGATATAGACTTGAATGCTGCATTTTACTTTTTTCCTATGTTGATTGTAAGATTTTCATTCTTACAGGCGGTGAGGAAAATACTATTAAGTTTATGGAGAAGCAGGCTGAAATCACTTCAAGCATGCCACTTTTGGAAGCTCAATATGAATATGAAGACAGTATTATAAGACATCCTTTTCCATTGAATTGCTTGTTGAAACACTGGTACCTTGGTCCAGATTTTTATCACGCTGTGAAAATCGGAATTGTTCAATATGTAAGTTTCCTATATGATCTTGTTGGTTGGTTTGCCTTTTTCGCTTGCAATTTTTCTATGATTGTTATAAGCAGCGTTCTTTGTCCAGATGATATTGAAGACAATATGCGCTTTATTAGCAATTATTTTGAACTTTTTGGTGTCTATGGAGAAGGGAAATTTCAGTGGAATTATGGGTAAGACTATCCTTCTATCTTGTACAGGCATATTGTCTTGAAGAGTGTATCTATGCAGTAATGAATCATATCATATCCATTTGTTTAGCAAGTGTCTTAGCTGATTTTTGACTCACATTCTAACCATATAATGAAACATATGAATATCATAAATTCAGCAACTTCTTTCACGACATTTGTTTTTTTTGTTGTTGTTGGCAGATATCCGTATCTAGCAGTTGTTTTGAATTTCAGCCAGACATGGGCCATATATTGCCTTATACAGTTCTATTCTGTAACCAAGGAGAAGTTGGATCCTATCAAGCCACTTGCCAAATTTCTTACTGTCAAATCTACTGTATTCCTAACATGGTGGCAAGGTGTTATTGTTGCTTTCCTTTTTTCAACTGGGTTCTTTAAAGGCCATTTAGCCCAACAGCTGAAAACACGGATCCAGGACTATATAATCTGCATTGAGGTCAGCGGTATATATATTTTTGTCATTCGTCCCTTTGAAATTCTTGGGGTTTGAAAATCATTTTTTACTAATCATTTTTAATACTTGCGTCTAGTTTGCCTTACAAGTCATAGATATAATTGTATTATTGATACTTAGATGGTTTTTCAAGTGGCATAGTTCTACTAGATCATCTCTGTTTGATAAACTAAAAGAACACATGCCTAAGACACCAGAAGATTTTCTTGTTGAAATTGGGTAATCTTGTGCTTGTGAATAACAGTCAAGTAAATTGTATAATGAAGTTAAGAAAAATGAACAACTCTCTCTTTAGTGGGACACATTTTTTCAAAGATTTGTTCCTGTGAATAAATGAGTCAATACGAAACGAAAATTAGGTAATTTTCCCTAGTTTCTTGGTGCATGTTGTTCACTTTGCCTTTGCAATTAAGTTCCTGAACTATTTGCATGTATGAACTCTTGTTGACCTTTTTATGTTTTTTTCCATATGTTATAAGCATGACTTCTTTCCAAAATTTGGGGGAAAGGCTTGTTGTTGTATAAACATGACCACTTGCAATTTTGGTTTCTTTTTCATTTTCCCCCTGTATTATTGTATTTCTCCTCTTTATCTTCTGCAATTTCATATACTCAAGACTGAAGCGGATTGATTTCAGTAATATATATGATCTACACTGCTAGAGAAATTACTCTGACCAATCTGCTTTTCCCGTGAATGTAATTTATCACACCCTACTCAATAGAAACTGGAACCATTTTTTATTCGTAGCTTGGTGCAAACTGAGGCATATATGTAGTTGGTCATTGAGTATGATCGAGCTTTTAGGTATTCTTCCCATACTCTGACCAATTTTTTTGTTTCTGTTTTCAGTTTTAATTTGAATATGTCGGGGGCACTTTGGTAATTCATGATTACTTCTCTAGTTCAGCTCATTGGATATGACCTTGTATTATAAATTAATAATTCTGTATTTTTGTTTTTGAAATCAAATTCTTCAATTTTTTTAATGTATAAACTACATAGTTTTAACCAAAATTCATTTGATGACTATGGTGAAGAAATTTAGGCTCTTAGTTTTAGTCGTGAATTTATGAAGAGTGTTAAAGTATTGAAGGTACCCCAATGATCATTGATATCCTCAACACGTTTTCAGTTTTTCAACTTGATACCCTATACTTTTATATTATACAATTGAATACCTCAATTATAATTAGACATCTTGATACCCTAACCGAGTTGACAAAAAAAAATGAAATAACAAAAATACCCTCCACTTAATACCTCAACAATAATAATAACTATTATTATAATAATTATTTTATTATTATTAATTATAATATTATTTTTATTCCTTTCTTTTCTTTTTCTTCTTCTCTCTCCTCTCCAATTATTTGGAAAGGAAGCAACAACTCCCCTCCTTCCTCCTCCTCCGTATGGAAACCACCACCACTATTCCTTCCTCCGTTCAAATCGAGTTCCCATCACCATCACCTCTCTTCTCTTTCCTCCTCCCCACAACCGTGGGCACCACCACTATCAATGTCATTCCCATTATGATCATCATCGTCATCCCTCTCCTTTCCTTCCTACTGCTTTCCATTTTCCTCCTTCCTAGAAAACCATCGCCCCCAATAGCCTCGAGCTCCATCTCCATCACCACCTCCACATTTCCTCCTCTCTATTCAAGCTTGACTACCGCCACCATCTTCGCGTCTCCCCTCTCCACCGTCATCGCTCCCAATGGCCTCCAACTCCATCGTCATCATTGCCTCCACTTTTCCTCCTCCCTATTCGAGCCTGACCACCGCCACCGTCGCCACGTCTCCCCTCTTTGCTGAGCTCCCCCCTTTCTCTTCTCCTCTTCTTTGTTTTTTATGTAGGGAAGAAGGATAATTAGGGTTAGAGTTTTATGTGGGTAAGGAAAGGTGGAGATGAGGTTGAAAAAGAGTGATGGAACGGAATAAATTAGGGTTAGGGTTTGCTTGAATTTGGAAAAGGTGGAGAGGAGAAAGAAGAGAAGGGGACTTCATCTCATGGTTGCTAGTGGGAGAAGAGGATCATGGATATTTTGGTCTTAAAACACTAACTTTTGTTTGTTGGGACATAAAAACTAACCCCCGACTAACGGAGGGTATCGACTTGAAAGTATTCAGTAGTTGGAGGTAGTGATTTGTATAATATTAAAGTTTAAGGTATCAACTTGAAAATTTTAAATAGTTGAGGGTACCAAGTTGAAATAAGCCATTCTTAACATAAATTTGTAAGTTTTAATCTCACTATAATATTTCTTTTTTTTCTTTTTTCTTGTATGTCTGCGTGCATACCTGGGTGTGTGCAAGATTGTTAGAGATGGCTACCTAGGCAAACTTACATTGGCGATGAGATCCTGTGGAAAGAAAAGAGTAGAGCCCCAAACCACAATGCGAACTATGAGTCGTAAACCACAAGCATTAGTCTTGGGACCACCAGCCACCCGCTCCCCCAACCCCTCCCAGGCACCTCGGTGCAGTCCGAGTCATAAACCTCAAGCATGTCTATACTCTAACTACTACACACACCTAATATTAGTCTTGGGACCCCGCCTCGTTACCTTGAGAACCCCACAACACACACACACACAAAACACACACACAGGGCTTTTGGTCTTCACTGCGTTGCGCCGCCTTCACAAGCTTGGTGCAAGTGAACTTTGTTTTCTGATAGTTCGTTGTCCATGTGAAGAAAAATTGGTTGAGATGAATTTCTTTATTTTTATGCATCAACTAGTTACAGATGTATCTCATTCCACTGTATTGCTTATATTTGACCAAGAAATTCTTGTTAACAGATGGGGATCTCTGCCGTGGTTCACTTGTACGTATTTCCAGCTAGACCATATCAACGTGGAGAAAGATGTCTCCGTAATGTTGCCGTTATGGATGATTATGCATCACTAGGAGCTCCTCCAGATCCAGAAGAAGTTAAAGAAAGTGGTAGATTATCAAGGATGCACATTGCACGCTCTGATGATAGAGAGCGGCGGTTGAGTCTCCCACAAAGTGTTCGTGATGTGGTCTTAGGAAGCGGTGAAATTGTATGTGCCTTGTCCTTGTTCCTTTTAATAGTTCCTGTGTCCAATTCCATTTTCAAAATTGCACCTTTATTTCCACTTTTGGTCATAATCCATCCATTTGTTTATTTGCTCAGGTTGTCGATGATGTCAAGTATACCGTCTCACATGTTGTTGAACCAGTGGAGCGAGGAATTGCAAAGATAAATGAAAAATTTCATCAGATATCAGAAAATGTGAAGCGGCATGAGGAGAGGAAGAAGAAAGCCAAGGATGACAGCTATCTTATTCCTCTGAAATCACGGGTGGAGGAGTTTTCAGGTGTATATGATTCTCATCTAGAAGGAAGTGTTAGTGACAGCGGATTGACAAGGAAGAGACATCAGGTGCGAAATAGGGGCCTAGTTGCATCTTCACGCAGAGGTCGAGCCAGATGGTCTTAAATACGCTGCTCAACGCTAATTAGATTTGACAATATTAACAAGAAAAATTATCATACAGAAGTGGTCAATGCGAATCCTGAACGTTTTAAACAGTATATTTAGACTACAGTTTAATAGGTCAGGCAGTTTTACTCCTGACTTGTGCACAGTATATATGTGCATTTTTATAGGCAGGGCAGTTTGACCTTTAGGCACTTTGTGATTTTGGTATAGAAGAGCAGCCTGACAATGTTCACACCTGACATAATGATACAATCAGTGGTTTGCTTTCTTCCACAGCTGGTGCGGATACATAATTTACAGAGTTAGAGATGGGTCTATGATCCCTCTGTTACGACCACGAACTTGGATAATATAGAATGGTGAGAGACATCTGAACTGTAACTTCAGGAATACTGAAGTTGTCTTACAGACTTGAATAGTGTTTTTTTCACCCCTTACAACCATGTTGCACGGTTAAGGTTATTTGTATTCTTGATAGGATTTGCTTATAAAAGTCGAAAGGTGTTACATATTTCTGTTGTAATTTGATAGGATTTGCTTACTTGTACCTGTGATGTGTGAGACTGCTGATGCTGATCGCAAAATTGCTTATTCAAGTCGGTCTCTTAACATTTCTTGTTTAGGTTCAGCTGCTTTGATACTGAGATCTCTACTTGTTGCTTGCTTGGTTTTTGGACAGCGCTTTTTCACATTGCTTTATTCAGAATATTGAGCTTGTGATCAGCGTCGTGCTCATATTGCTGCTTCAATTGTGATAAATTGCACAAACTACATATTGGCACCTTGTTTCTGCTTACTGTTCATGGAAAATTACCATGGCTTGATTTTATTCTGCAAGTCCATGGATTCATTGTCAGCCATCAATGTTAGGAAATGATGTATGACTTCTTTGTGAAGGACATGCTAGTATATGGTTTAGAGAAACCTGGAGCACGTGTGAAGTTGAAGATGTGGAAAATGGATGGAGAAATTGATCCTTTTTGGATGTCCTTACAAAATGAATGTTACAGATCAAAGGTGTATGACTGAATTGCTATACCTTTTGTTTAAGCGAAGGGCCGCAAAAGGAATTACCATCTTTGCAATGTCAACTACTGCAGTCCATAGTCTGATCTACTTCAAGCTATGGTCTTGAAAAATAAAAGACTTTTGCAAGAATGGTACTGAGCCCAATTTTAATGTCTCTACATGTTTAAGAGCTAGGTTGGGTTGCAGGTTTCATTCCAGCTTAAATATCAGTGATGACAAGTTTGGAAAATTGTCGATCCGGCTGGCTCGACATTTTGTGTTCGAATTACATTTTGTGAAAATATTCATGCTAAAAAAATTGTTTGGATCGTCCTGTTGTGGTTAACACCAAATGAAGTCCAAATGAAATCAGAATTCTGAAGATGCAAGTGTTGCAGCTCCCGCGTAGAAGATACGGTTTTGTGGAATACGCTGTTAGAGCATCTCCAACCCTATCGTGAGTTTGGAAAAAAATGGTTGCCACATAGGAATGACAAGCATTTTTTTCAAAAGTACTTCTCCAATGCAAATGTGAAATAAATTGTGAAGTTGACATGGCAATGATATGGCAAGGAGAATGTGAAGTTGGTTGTCTAGATCTAGACAATGCACTTCACAATGACTTTATGTCCACATCATCAATTATGAATAAAAAAATATATATATATATATAAAAGAAGTGAAAAAGTTGTCTTGGAAGTCGAAAAAAAAATAATTTTATTGTCTTCTCAAACTTTTGCATTGGAGAACACATTTTTATCTCATTGTCTTGTGTGAATGTCATCTTGCTACATAGGAAAGACACTACACAAAGTAAGATAATAGGGTTGGAGATGCTCTTATTATTATAAAGTATAAACAAAGTTGGGGAAATGAAAGTGGTAATAGAAAATAGACAGTAGTCATGGGCCGTCAAAGCCCAAACCCACGAAAAAGAAATAATGGGCCATCCGATTCACCCACAGGGGTACTTACGTCATTGAGTATGTAACTAGGGTTAGGCATTTCTCTCTATTTATAGAAGTACCAAAGCACCATAGGTCTTCCTCTTGTGTGCTCCACAGAGTTCCTCCTCTCTCTAATTTTTTTTCTTTCTTTCGTATCTTATAAATTTTGTTCTTAGTTGTATGTGGCAATGATGATTAACAAGTCATGCACCACTCTGATGATGGTTATTATTATCATCGGTTGCTGATATCTGACTTTTACCCATTTTATTTTCTGAGCCACCATTTGCTTTCTTGATGAAACTCTCCTCTGATTTCAAATTTCTGAATATATATATATGATTTTGGAAAACTTGGGGTTTGTTTTTTGAGTATATGAATTTGTATGTTTTGGATTTTAAGTTTTTATTTTGGTTGGTATTAATTTGGTTGGATGGAATGTGAAGAGAACCAGATGATGCGGGTCTTTAGAAGGACCCAACCATGATGCGGACCGATTAAGAGCACCACCATGTGTGGTGTTCATGTTGATAAAATTTTCTGGTCACTGATGGTTCTTTCTTTCCACTATTCTTAATTCTTTCTATATTCTTAATTTGATTCATTTATCAATTATTTTTTAGAAATATAATGGGTAGTTTTGATCTCCGTTATTTTCTGAATTCCATTGATGTCTTATTTTGAATTGTAACATAGATCAGATTCATATTTCGTCATAATGAGCCACACATAGTGGTCGTTGCTAGATCTGACAGGAGGGGTGGTGGTCATTTACTCGACTTCTTAACATCAATCAAATTAAAAAAAAAATCTTACTGAGTTGTTGAGAAATTTCAGGTATTTGAAAATATTTGGGGGTCGATTATGTTATTAATCCATCTCAAGCTTCAATTCATAATATGCAATCAGTCTTTCATGTGAAAGATAAATAAATACCAAAGTATAATTTTCCAAGGGACAAATGTCTCAAAGTTCATCAAACAATTGAGTCTGCACTCCTTCAGACTGACCAGTAGCCCAACCAAATCTAGCGCGAACATGGCAAAATGTTTGGTACAAACTGCAGGAGGTCCTCATATGATATGAAATTTTACATTGCTGACTGGAGAATGGGTTAAATAAACTACTTCCCTTGGGGAGGAGCACACAGATTTAATTGTGACGAAACCAGGAAGACTGGATTTGTTAAGGGTCTGTTTGGTAAACTGGAAGTACGAGAAGATTTGAATTTTCATTTTCTTATGTAAAAATTTATATATTTTTTTGTTCCACTAGTAGGGAACAAAGATAAATATGTTTGGTTGAAATATGAAAGTAAAATGTTGGAAGTGAAAGAATATATTATAATAATAATAAATTATAATTAAATCATATAACAAATTAATAAATTAAATAATTAGTTTTATAAATTAAGATAATTATTTACTAACTAATCAAAAATAAACAGTTTATCAACTCAAAATTAATTACTAAGTAATTAAAAACTAAGAATTTTTTTGACAAAAAATAATAATTAATTATTAATTAAGAAAGACAAGTTAAGATAATTTACTAATTAATTAATTAATTGGGGATGGTAGTCTGTTCATTCATCTAGACCGATTAAGAGTTGCCATTCATTTTTTCTCAAAACATTCATCTCTTTCTCAAACTATACGTCTCTTTTTCAAAGCGGCCAATTTTTCCGCTTCCTATCTGCCATCCCCTTCCCCTCGTCCCCGCTACCCCCTATCTCCTCGTCCTCGGCACCCTCGGGGGTCCACGCCTCCGCGGGGGTTCCCGTCCCACCTGCCATCCCTAGCTTCCATTGGTGATCTCCGGAAGTGGAGGAAGCTGCACGTGCACTCCCGTCCATCAACCCAAGTTTTTGTGTTTTTTGTTTTGTTTTCCTTCTTCCCACCCACATCATGACCATGGAGGAGAATGTGGAAGAACGGAAGTGGGAAGGGGACACCAATATCGATGTAAAATCCAACCATTTTTCCAGAGCAGCCAAACAACGGATTTGAACTCCCCCCCTCCACTTCCCAAAGAATCAACAAATCCAGCTCAAGTTCCTGTTTACCAAACATGCCCTAAGTAAACTACACTGATTTAATTGTGGCAAAACTAGGAAGACTGGGTTTCCTCGATGCACTGTGCTAACGAAAAACTGTCTGTTATCGTTAAGCACAAACACAGCTTTTGAATGCATTCTTTTCGATCACTCTTGGAGTGCAAGATACCTAGTTTGCTCTGCTCTCATTCCTGAATATAGATTAGGCCTTAAGAGACCCGGCCCCCTTTGAAATCTAAGGATGTGGAAGACAATTTAAAATAGGGGAAATTTATGAAATGCCTAAAAATTGTAAAAGTTTTATGTAAAACCCACAGCAAAATAACATTTCATCGCGTGCCCATAATTATCTATTAATATATAAAAGCGGGTTCCGAATGACCTTTTTGCCCTTCCTTCTTATTTTTTTCAAAAAAAAACCCGAACCCTGCTATTCAAAAACAAAAAGCAAAAAAAACGTTTCGTACTCTCTTCTTCGATAAGCCGATCAGTTTCTCCTCTAAAGTCTAGGGTTTCTCCAAAAATCTTCAAACGTTCTTCCAAAATCTAGGGTTTCTTCTCCAAAAATTTTCAAACGTTCCTCTCATTCGAGATATTCGCACAATGTCATCACCAGCGGAAACATTATCAAATCAAGAAGCAGATAATCAAAAAGGGAGTGGCGAAGAATAACCATCATCAAATCCAAAATAGAATGACGGAGGATCAAAGAAACGGATAAGTAAAAAAAATTGCATATAGGGAGAAGAAGCCTGCTACCCAAAAAAGAAGGTATAACTTTAACTTATTTTCATGATTCATTGATCATTCTTCGTGTTAAATTTTACTAAGAATGGTCTTGATCATTCTCCCTTGTAAATTTACACGAAGAATGACATTCTCCATGTCAATCGATTTAACACGGAGAATGACATTCTCCTTGTCGATTTACAGGGAGAATGACATTCTCCGTTTTATTTAACACGGAGAATGACATTTTCCTTGTAAATTTACATGGAGAATGACATTCTCTGTGTAATTTAAAACGGAGAATGACATTCTCCTTGTCGATTTATAGGGAGAATGACATTCTCCGTTTTATTTAACACGGAGAATGACATTCTCCTTGTAAATTTACATGGAGAATGACATTCTCTGTGTAATTTAAAACGGAGAATGACATTCTCCCTTCTAATTTATCAGGGGGGAATGTCATCCTCCGTGTGGAATTAAAACGGAGAATGTCATTCTCTGTGTCGATTGACACGGAGAATGACATTCTCCTTGTAAATTTACAGGAAGAATGACATTCTCCGTTTTAAATTACACAGAGAATGTCATTCTCCCTTTTATTTAACACGGAGAATGACATTCTCCTTGTAAATTTACAGGGAAAATGACATTCTCCGTTTTAAATTACACAGAGAATGTCATTCTCCGTTTTAAATTATACAGAGAATGCCATTCTCCCTGTAATGTCATTCTCCGTTTTATTTAACACGGAGAATGACATTCTTCTTGTAAATTTACAGGGAGAATGACATTCTCTGTGTAATTTAAAACGGAGAATGACATTCTCCCTTCTAATTTATCAGGGGGGAATGTCATTCTCCGTGTGGAATTAAAACGGAGAATGTCATTATCCGTGTCGATTGACACAGAGAATGACATTCTCCTTGTAAGTTTACAGGGAGAATGACATTCTCCGTTTTAAATTACACAGAGAATGTCATTATCTGTTTTATTGACACAGAGAATGACATTCTCCCTGTAAATTTACAGGGATAATGACATTCTCCATTTTAAAATACACAGAGAATGTCATTCTCCGTGTCGATTTAAACGGAGAATGAACATTCTCCGTGTCGATTTACAGGGAGAATGACATTCTCCTTGTAAATTTACAAGGAGAATGATATTCTCCGTGTCAATTTAACACGGATAATGACATTCTCCGTGTCGATTTAAACGGAGAATGTCATTCTCCGTGTCGATTTACATGGAGAATGATATTCTCCTTGTAAATTTACAAGGAGAATGATATTCTCCTTGTAAATTTACAGGAAGAATGACATTCTCCGTTTCGATTTAAACGGAGAATGTCATTCTCCTTGTAAATCGACACGGAGAATGACATTCTCCGTGTAATTTAAAACGGAGAATGACATTCTCCTTCATAACTTACACAGAGAATATCATTCTCCGTTTAAAAGTAAACGGAGAATGACCATTTTCTTCTTATATCAATGGATAACAGTTATCATAAACCTAATTTATTGTTTATGTTTTTTTTTCTTGTTTTGTAGAAAAAAACCACTATCAGGAATAAGGGTTCTAGAGTTTTCCGTGCTACTTTCAAAACAACTCTAGAACTTATGGAGGTTGTCACTGCAAATGGCAGCTGTTTACCCGTGCCAGTCATTGAATCTTTAAAGAATACCGATTTCTGGAATTTAATTGAGGTATTCTACAAAAGCAGAGTTGAGACAAAGGAATTGGCGAAGGCAACAGAAGGCCTTGAGAACTTGATAGGAACCTACAGGGAAGACAAAAAAGGTGTGGGTTACTTTCAGTTGAGCAACACTGTCCAAATAATGCCAAGCGTCGATGATGTGACAACCATCTTCGGTCTACCACTTAGGGAAGAGAGCGAGACTGATTTTAACTACAAAAAATTGATAATGGAGACACAGAAACAGCCACCAGCACCAGGATCTTATAGCCTGTGTACAACGTATTTTACAAGGTTGCTGACTAATTCCAAGGGCACACAAGCAAATGTCACTAACCAGGAAGTGAAAAATAAGTTCTTCCAAGTATTACAGCAGCTTCGTAGTGGAGATAAGACTGCTAATCCAGATAAGTTGGTCAAGTTGTTGATCTTCCACTTGTGCCAAACTGTATTCTTCACTAAATCTGGCGGTTCAAGTTTGCCGTACAAATTCTTCACCTTGGTGGACAGTGTAGCGCCCCGCTTTCAATAGACGACGGAACTTCATAATATGCTTGCGCCGAGTCAGATCGGCCGGGAACTTAGATGGCCATCTGACTCGATCGCTAAGCTTGGTAAACGATAACGCCTTGTGGCATCGATTCAAATCGATTTGGACGGAAGTTATGAGAATCGATCCAACTAATGGAACGACTTCTGTTGGAATAAGTCCTAGATGCAGCGGACTGCGTCTCGGCGCGTGAGTTCTCTATAAGAGTCCCTTCGACGGGACCGGACCGCTGTATGGTTTTCTTGGAGCTTTGCCGCTGGGCTTGATGAAGTGCTTTCGCGTGGTTTTTATGGATGTAATTACAATTTCGATGCAAGGAAAAAAGAAGGAATTCTAACAAAGCGTTGGTGCCATTGCAGGAGCTCGCGTAACTAAGGATTGACGTTGCGTAGCGCTTGGACGATCGGCACGAAGCAAAGTAATCGGTGGGTGATTCGACCCTTCTTTTCTACTCTGTCCCGCAAACTTATTCCTTGCTTCGAATTCATTCAAATCGAACGATGCCAAGTTAATTGCATGCCAATCCACTAAGGTCAAGAACTCGGGAAAAATGTATCGATTTTGAGTAATCTACTCTGAAAAATACAAGTTTCTCACATAAACGGAAAAGTTTAAGGTTCTAGTAAAAAGATAGACTATTTCAAGTGCTGCAAAATAATGTGAAACGTCGATCATGGGTTATGATGCCTCGGACAATTTGGTGCCCACGGGACGCTAAATCGGTATACGGCTTTGGGGAAAATGAATCGTTGCATGAGTTGCGAGAAATGATAATGCCGCTCGATACTATCCGCGATATACAAAACTATTGCATATATGAAACTGTTCGCACATAGGCATGGTCATGGACAGCTTGTGCACCAGTTCGTTTTCCTCGAAACGGTATCCGGGGCATCGGAACCGATTCGTCATAGGGGAATAATTTATCGTGCTTCGACGTGAGGCATGCGGGACCTTCAGTAAGGCTTGCAACCTAGGCTGAAAGGGTAGTGTCGCATGCCAACTTCGATTAAGTCCCTAGTGGTGCGTAGCACCAATGACCGCATAGAAGATAGTTGCATGCTCACCTATTGTCTTATGCAGGTGTAAATATTATCTCTGTTTTCATGCAGAGACGAGCACGTCCGCGGTAAGAAATATGAAAAACTGCGATGTTATACTGTGTGCTTATTACTCAAAGACGGCTATCGAATATGAACTGAATTCATTTAGTTCTAATAGAAAGACAACTCTAAAGTATGCCTACCCTAACAATCAGAGTCGGTTTAGACGAGTTGGTTCGTCTCGTCCACTTAGCAAGTGTGCTAATCCCCTCCCCCAATTTCCCCAGTGCGGCGGGCGCTCCAACCTAAAACGAAGCTGAAGTGCGGAGAGGCATTTTGAAGCTCTTCCTATGTTGAAGTATTTTGAAGCCAAATTCAAGTCGACGACTTATGTATAAAGGGGCGAATGTATGGAACGACAAGCGTAGTTCAGGCAACTTGTCGAATGTATTTTCTTTCTGTTTTCAATCAATGTACCCACAACGGCATCCAATGTAATTACGACTTGCACTTCATTGCAAGCTATAAATGAAAAGCATTTCTATCTTTCTATACTGCGTCTTAAATTCTGATGTGATTTGTGAAGTTTTAACTTGGCGTATTAATATCAAAACCAACGCAACATTCTGCCTTATACGAGTGCAATTCCAGACTCGTACGACATCACGCCTTAGCGAGGACGATCGAATCGACAAAATTAACATCGGGGACGAACGTTGCCGACTCGGGGCGTGACAGACAACATAGAAGTTATCAACAGTATATGCTGGCCAAGGTTAATATTGGAATATGTCATGGATAGCATAAAGAGGAGTACAAGTAAATGTGTGGGAGGGGATTACTCCAATGTTCACTCCAAAATGGAAGGTTGTACAATATACTTCCTATATTAGTTTGCAGAACATACTACCCTTGTGGAAAGGAAGTTTGAACCAATTCTAAATTATCCAAGATTTTTCACATGGGATGGGTACAGAATCTCAACCTTCCTCAAGATCGAATACCCCCAGAAAATGAATTCTCCGTACATATTCAAAAACTTGGTCATATCTGTTGGCCAAGAAAGAGGACACCTGGAAGGTGAACAACCTCTACAAGAAGATGTTCCACAAGAGGGAAGGGGAGAGACAGGGGAAGAAGGGTTACCTGGGGCTGAGGTTGCTGTCGAACAAGTCGAAATCAGCGACACGATTGGTGGCTTGGCACTGAAATTGGAGGAATTAAGAAGACAGAATTCTGATATTCAGGCATAGAACGAGAAGCCCCTCGAAAAGATTAAAGAGCTAGAGGCACAACTCCGTGCAGTCAAAGCTGATATGGAGAGCTCGGCACATGAACTAGAGGAAATCAAAAGACAGAATTCTGATCTGCTTGCACAGAACTGTAGACTTACGAAAAAGCTTCAAAAGCTAAACGCACAATAAGCCCATCAACGTGCAACCAAAAGCACAATGGAGGATTCAGTGAAGTAATTGGAGGATTTGAGATCACAGAACCTTGAACTTTTAGATGATAATTCAATGCTCAGCGACAGAGTTAAAGAGCTAAATGCACAAGGTAAAATCTTCTCTTTTTTAAATTTGTGATTTATAATTCTACATGTTTTATTGCAGTAAAATATCATTCTCCGTTTCAATATAGCACGGAGAATGCCCATTCTCCGTGTCATTTAATACGGGAATGATATTCTCTGTGTTAAATTAACACGGAGAATGGTCTTTTCTATTGTTAAACTAAGAATTCTTTACTTTGTTTTTTAATTGACATCGTACCTTTCATTCTTGTTTGTTTTATAACAGTGCAAATAACAGAGCTGCTTAGAAAAGCAAATAACAGGCTTGTTGAGGAGAAAAAAGAGCTTCAAGAGAAGGTTGAATTGTTGAATAAAGAAGCGATTGAAAATGATGCAGCACAAGGTAAAATCTTCTCTTTTTAAAATTTGTGATTTGTAATTCTCCATGTTTTATTGCAGTTAAATGGCCATTCTCCGTTTTATGTTGCAGGAGATTGTTCAATCTCCGTTTTAAATCTACACGGAGAATGTCATTCTTCGTTTTAAGTAACACGGAGAATGCCATTCTCCGTTTTAACATACACGGAGAATGTCATTCTCCTTGTTACATGTAGGAGAATGAACAATTTTCCGTTTATAATTACACGGAGAATGTTCATTCTCCGTGTTAGATTAAACAGAGAATGTTAAATCCTATTGTCACATGGGCATGATCATTCTCCGTATTAATTACACATGAGATTCTACATTCTCCGTGTCATTAGTACAGGGAGAATGATATTCTCCGTTTTAATTAACACGGAGAATGACATTCTCCGTTTTAATTAAAACGGAGAATGTCATTCTCTGTGTACTAATGACACGGAGAATGTCTTTTCCATTGTTAAAACTGAGAATGTTCTTTACTTTTTCTATTTTTTTTTTCCATTGACATCGTACCTTTCATTGATGTTTATTTTATATCTGTGCAAATAATAGAGCAGCTGAGACGAGCAAATAAAAGGCTCGCTGATGAAAAAAACAAGCTTCAAGGGGAAGTTAAATTGTTGAGTAAAGAAGCCATTGAAAAGGATCTAGAAATCAATAATAAAAAAGCCATAATTGATGCATTGCAGCTTACAGAGCCTCAACAAATTCCTCAACAACAACCTGACAAACCTGATGAACCAGAAGTATCCAAAAGAGGATTAGGAAGAGGGGGGGGGGGGGGAGGAAAGAGGAAGCCAAAACCATCAGATGTAATAACTAATGATGATTTTACTCCCTTGGAGAAGAATATAACAAAAAGGCAGAAGATTAAGGACGATCCGAAGCCAAAACCTCAGCCCAAACCCAGAGAAAAAAAAACAATAAGAAGTATGATTCAACATCAAAAGAAGAAGCCAGAATTGCAGAACTGGTAAAAAATGGCAAAATACTCAGGGAATGCAAGGACCTCAGACTTTGGAATGAGACAGATAAAGAGATGTAGAAGCTTTACAAGGACCTCGTATTAAAAAACAAGATGAATCCAGGGTATGTATTCTTCTATATTCCTTTCATCTTTTTTTATAATTATTTTTGTCCATTTCTATTGATTTAATCTAACTGAACTAAATTTATGTGCAGTAATCTTGTATATTGTTCTGCTGCAAGTCAAAATGAAGTTGGAATTATCCTGACAGCAATAGACATGCAAGACATATTCAACTATCAAGACATGGAGGCTGGTATACTAAACATAATAATAAGCAATATGAAACAAGAACAAGAAAAATCAAGAAGTGAACCACAATCAAGTTCACAAGAGGTGCAACATAAGTTGTCTGCATTTATGTTGCCCCACACATTGGTAAGAATCAAAACTGAAACATCCCTCCTATTCATGTGTACACCGATGAAACTAACTAATGATATTCTGTCTTTGTTTTTGGGAAACAGTCCATCGTTCGCCAATCTCATAGAGAAGCTGTAAAAGAGGGTGCCATTCAAAATTTCAAAATAGATGTCGAAGACCTAATCATGGGTTTACAGGACGATATAGAGTGGCTATTCATGCCTGTCTTTAATGAAGAAATAAAACACTATACGCTCATGACATTCAACTTCAGCTCGTACAAGTGGGCACACTACAACTCCTTGGTACAAAACACGTATGAATCGGGCAAGGCAGATGCAGAATATATGAGGGAGGTCTTAGAGCCTATCATAAGGAGAAAAATTGAGATGATGAGGCAAAAATGCAAGGCGACGATGGAGTATGAAAGCACAAATACAGAGTTTCATTCAAACTGCTCACAACAAAAAGCACCCAACTGCCTCTTGTACACAGCATATTTTATGAAGTGCTTGATGATTCATCCCTTCACAATACCAGCAAGAGGAAATGACGATGACATAATTCACAATAGGATTACAAAAGTTAGGTTGCAATGCTTAAGAGGTTGCTTAAAAGTCCAAATACATGTGATGAACACATTATGAAAATGACAATGTACTAAGAAAGAACTTTATATTACATTGTTCTGTATATATGAAAATGCAGTTATGTTCTTCTGTGTCTGTGTCGTTTTGTTACATCTGCTCTGTCTTATATTACATTGTTCTGTATATATGAAAATGCAGTTATATTCTTCTGTGTCTGCATCTTTTTGTTACATCTGCTGTCTTGTATTACATTGTTATATATATATATATATATATATATATATATATATATATATATATATATATATATATATATATGTATATATATATCATTTTTGAATGACCATTCTGTGTCAAGTTCACAATGAGAAATGACCATTCTGTGTCATTCTCCGTGTAATTTAAAACGGAGAATGCCATTCTCCGTGTTAAAATACATGGAGAATAGCCATTCTCCGTGTTAATGAACATGGAGAATATTCTTTCTCTATTGTACTTATAGGAGAATGAATATTCTCCGTGCTAAATAACATGGAGAATGGTCATTCCAGTTTTAAAACGCATGAGGATGGACATTCTTCGTGTTAAATAACACGGAGAATGACATTCTCTGTGTTAAAAATGCATAAGGATGGACATTTTTCGTTTAAAAATACGGAGAATGGCATTCTCCGTCTTACTTAAAACGGAGAATGGATTCTCTGTGTTAAGTATGACGGAGAATGCCATTCTCAGTGATTTTAAATGGAGAATGGTCATTTTAGTTTTAAAACACTGAGAATGGTCATTCTCCATGTTATTTACCACGGAGAATGTCATTATCCGTATCATTTAATACGGAGTGGTCATTCAATGCATAATAGACCATTGTCCATTTTAAATTACACTTGTAACAACTATTAAATGCCATCTTCTTTATTGGGGGGGTGGGAAGTTGAGTAGTTTGCGGAATGAACCTATTAAATGAGATTCATTATGCTGACTATTAGGTTCATCTGTATTTATTGGACAGTATGTCCTATATAAAGGGCTTTCTTGAGGAGCAAACTCCATTATCTTCATAGCATTTCCGTTACTGAAAATTGCTGTGAAACCCAATTTTTGGGTCTTTCATAAATTTTTCTTCCCATTATGCACGACCCTGACTTAGTTTTGAGAGGAGAATGGCCTGGCATCAGTTGGCTGTTGGCTGTGGATCTCTTCATTCAAAGTAGTTATGTCCTTGTAGAAGAGCACGTAGTAGTGAATCTTGAGATGCATTGGAAGACCTTGTTCGAACCTGAACAACATCTTGGCAGTCCTCGTGCTTTGTCAAAAAGTTGGGGTGTCGTGCTATGCCCTTCTCAGAAACGTTCTAGCATTCCCTTGGCAGAGCCACCCGTTATGCCGGAAGAGCCACAAGTTGTGCTTTTTCCTGCTCATTCCGGCATTCGGGGTTGTGGGTACAGGAAATGAGGAATAAGGGTTGCACTTCTGTGAAGATAAACCCGCTTGTATGCTTCTTTAGGCATTTCTGAATTTGTAATAGATGCTTTCTTTAAGAACAATATGAGTCTTTTAATAGATCCTTTGTAGAAGAACAGTATGAGTCTTTCTGAATCTGTAATAGATCCTTTGAACACATATTAATAAAAGAACTTCTTTCTATAATTTCTGTTTCAATTTTATTTTTCTCTGTCTGTATACTTTATAACATCTGCGGTGCATTCTATAATAAAATCACGGATAATATGATATTCACAGTACAAATGAGAATATTCATTCTCCGTGTTAAATTAAAGTACACATTGTTGTGGACAATTAGCTCAACCTCTCAAATGGTATCAATATATCTCAATGTGTTTTTTACAAGCCATCCCAACCTCTCTTTATATAGGAAGAGAGAGGTTGGGAGTTACAAAGGTGAAGAGTCACCATGATGATGAAGTCATTTGGGAGTTACAAAGGTGAAGAGTCACCATGATGATGAATTACAACACTCCCCCTTGGCTCTTCACAAACTCTGCTTGTAAACACCTCTGAGCTTCTTTGTCGGTCTGTAGCTTGCAGATTCAAAAATGACCACCTACTTGTGCCTCGTTAAAACCTTGCCAAAGAAAACCCAGTGGGAAAAAAACTTTGGTCGAAGGACAAAAGTGTACACACAGGTCAGTGTGATGGGGTAAACTTAACCATTGCAAAGGTGCCTCGTCAAAACCTTGTCAGGGAAAACCCAGTGGGAAAAATCGCTGATCGAAGGACAAAAGAGTACACGATGGTTTAGAGGTATACACTGGATACTCCCCCTGATCACAATAGTCCTTAGTGAATAAGAGATTTGAAATGTGTCTCGTTAAAAACCTTGCCAAGGAAAACCCAATGGGAAAAAACTTGGTCTAAGGGAAAAAGAGTACACAAGCATACATCAGGATGCTCCCCTTTTCACTCGCACTCGACAGGGCGCGAGATATACGCACAACAGGGCATTTGGGGGCGCTCGTTGGGGCGCTCCCCCTCACATGCACACAACAGGGTGCGCGAAACATGTTTCACTTAGGCTAGCTCTGAAAGCTTCCTAAGTCCAATCGCTCTGACATGTTTCTGGAACGAGTGTTTTGGCAGTGACTTGGTGAACAAGTCTGCACGGTTATTCTCCGATCCAATGTGTTGCACTTCAATCTTCTGAAGCGCTTGTTGTTCATGTGTAAAGAACAACTTGGGCGATATGTGCTTGGTAGCATCTCCTTTGATGTAACCATGTTTCGCTTGATCAATAACAGCGGTATTGTCCTCATAGACGACAACAGGTTCATCTGGGTCATATGGAAGATCACATGTACTTCGAATATGGCCAATAACAGCTCGAAGCCATACACACTCTCTAGTCGCCTCATAGAGCGCGAGTAGCTCAGAGTGGTTCGTTGAAGTAGCCACTAAGGTCTGTTTGCGAGACCTCCAAGAAATCACCGTGTTCCCAATGGTAAAGACATAACCAGATTGGGAACGCCCCTTGTGCGGATCAGATAAGTATCCCGCATCGGCGTAGCCAACAAGGGTCGCGTTGCTTCGAGTGCCAAGAGCGTTGGACTCACTCAAAACCGTGTAGGGATAGAACAAGCCCAAGTCCGTAGTACCCTTAAGGTAGCGGAAAATGTCTTTTATGCCATTCCAATGGCGGCGTGTTGGCGCGGTGCTGTGTCGAGCTAGACAATTCACAGCAAACGAGATGTCCGGTCTAGTACATTGGGCCAAGTACAATAAAGCGCCTATTGCACCCAGATAAGAGCACTCAGGACTCAATATCTCTTCGTCGTCCTCCTTTGGACGGAATGGGTCCTTAGTAATGTCTAGAGAGCGGACGATCATGGGAGTAGCGGACGGCTTAACGTCAAAATGACTAAAGCGTCTCAACACCTTTTGGGTGTAGTTTGCTTGATGGACAAGAATTCCATCTTTACGGTGCTCGATCTGCAGGCCGAGGCAAAACCGTGTCTTCCCAAGATCCTTCATCTCGAATTCCCTCTTCAGGATATCAGCAGTTTCTGACAAGTCTTTTTCGGTTCCTATGAGATTCATGTCATCTACATAGACCGCGATGATTGCGTATCCTGAAGTGGATTTCTTTATGAACACGCATGGGCAAAGTTCGTTATTAACGTATCCCAAACCGATCAAGTATTCGCTTAGGCGGTTATACCACATTCGCCCGGATTGTTTCAATCCATATAGCGAACGCCTCAGTCTAATCGAGAACGCGTTCCGTGGTCGGGAACTACTTGATTCAGGCATCTTTAGTCCTTCAGGGACTTTCATATATATCTCTGTGTCTAGATCCCCGTAGAGATAGGCTGTGACCACATCCATGAGCTGCATATTCAATTTTTCGGAAACTACTAAACTGATTAAGTAGCGAAACGTTATGATGTCCATTACGGGAGAATACGTCTCATCGTAATCAATTCCAGGGCGTTGTGAGAAGCCTTGCGCCACAAGGCGAGCCTTGTATCGCACAATCTCATTTCTCTCATTACGCTTCCTTAGGAAAATCCATTTGTGACCAACTGGTTTAACATTGGGTGGTGTTGGAGCAACAGGTCCAAACACGCTTCTTTTCGCTAAGGAGTCTAGTTCAGCCTGGATTGCTTGTTTCCATTGTGACCAGTCCGTTCGTCGTTGACACTCGGCAACACTACGAGGTTCCATGTCATCATTGTTCATAATGTCAGTGGCCACTGAGTATATGAACACATCATCGATGACAGTTTCGTTTCGCTTTAAAATATCGTCTAAGCTAGCATACTCGACGGATATTTCGAGGTTATCGGCATGATTAGGAATAGGCGTTTCATCTGGAACGCGCTCTTCTAATACATCGCCGTGATCCTTAATGATCTCATGTGGCAAAACGTTTTTAACAAGATTTCTCCGCTTCCGGGGCAGAACATCTTTGGAACCAACCGGTCTTCCCTTCTTCTTGGGAATAGCGGCGGACTGAACGGCCGATGGTAGCGTCCTTTGCTCGGCAGATTTGACCGGAGCAACATGTTTCACAGGAACATGGCGTCTCTCAGGGACGTCTATCCTTGCAGGCACATTTGCAGCAGGTATAATTGATCTCGTGACTTTTGCTAGGTCGCTAAATGCGTCTGGCATTTGATTTGCAATATCTTGCAGACCTAGAATCCTCTGCACTTCCTTATCACTATGTGCAGAGGGGGGATCATGATGAGCAAAAGCGGGCACATGTCACGCTAATTCACGTCGTTCCTCATCAACGTTAGCGTGCATTTCTCCCCCTAACGACGGAAAGATTGCCTCATCAAAGTCACAATCCGCGTGTCTCGCGGTAAAAAGATCGCCTGTCAAGGGCTCTAAATAGCGAATGATGGACGGGGAGTTATAACCGACATATATTCCCCGTCGCTTCTGAGGTCCAAATTTTGAACGCCTTATCGGCTCAATTGGAACATTGACTAGGCACCCAAACACGCGTAAATGTGAGATATCAGGCTCACATCCAGTAACCAGCTGGTACGCGGAAAATGGTTGGGTGGCCATGGGCCTCAGACGGACCAAATTTGCAGCGTGCAAAATTGCATAGCCCCATGCAGATAGTGGGAGTTTGGTGCGCATAACCAAGGTCCTCGCTATCACTTGCAGTCGCTTTATAAAAGCTTCCGCTAGGCCATTTTGGGTATGAACATACGCAACAGGATGTTCAAGATTTATTCCCAAAGTCATGCAATAGTCATCGAAAGTCTTCGATGTAAACTCCGCGGCATTATCAAGTCTAATAGACTTTATCGGATAATCCGGATGGTGAGCCCTTAACTTAATGATCTGGGCGAGGAGTTTAGGAAACGCTGCATTTCGGGTGGACAACAACACTACGTGTGACCATCTAGTCGATGCATCAACCAAAACCATGAAGTATTTAAATGGTCCGCATGTTGGTTGGATTGGTCCACAAATATCTCCATGAATTCTCTCAAGGAATTGGGAAACCAATCTCGTAGGTTTCACATAGAGTGGCTTGAGATTCGTCTTCCCAATCGAGCAAGCTTGGCATAGGCTTTTCGGATTTATAACGAAATTCTTTCCTCCAAGAGGATGCCCATGTGATGCATTCATAGTACGAAGCATCGTATTTTGACCCGGATGACCCAGCCGGTCATGCCATAGCATAAAAGTCCTTTCATCAACTGGCGCTCGGCGAATGATGAGATTACTCTCGATGTGTTGTATCGTAGTGAGATACAAACCACTTGAAAGATATTTCAACTTCTCCAAGATACGCTTTTGGCCGTACTGAGTGGAGGTAATGAAAAGATACTCGAAGCCATGTTCTCGAGCAGTTTCAACATGAAATCCGTTTTCTCGAATATCCTTAAAACTCAGTAAGGTACGACTGGACCTTGGAGAATATAAGGCCTCTGATACTTCAACGGGAGTACCATTGGACAACGAAAAACGGGCTTTGCCAAAACCTTGAACAAGGGTTGAGGGTCCCGAAATAGTTGTCACTGAGGTTACTTTAGGCGTATAGGAGATAAAGTATGATTTATCTCTCAAGATAGTGTGAGTCGTTCCACTATCAACCAGACAATCCACTGCCCCGTGGTCCATGCCTATAAGTAAAGAAAAAAAATTAAAGTTTGTCACACGTTTGAGGAAAGTGCTCGAAATAGAACTTTAATTTATCGAGAAAACAGAAAATACAAACCACCAAAAGTTTCATGACTTAAATCAAATATAGAGAAAATGGAGATTCATTCTTCCATTTCTGCTACAAAATCGGGGGTCTCAAGATTTAGATTTTCGCACTCGTTGACCAGATTTGCTTCGGCCCGGCGCCCCTTGTGATAGTTATTAACTTCTTGGGGGGTCGCCCTGCAAGTCCGTTGCATATGACCATAAGCACCACATTTGTAGCAAAGAGTAGGCGCTTGGCCTTCCACTCTCGCTTTGGGACGACTGGCCCGTTGGTTCTTACCATGAGACTGCCTAGGAGTCAAAGGTCCTTGGTTCTTGTTAGAACCTCGCTTTGGATGGCGAGACTTAAACTCGCCTCTGTTCCTTGGCTGGGACGACTGGCCCTTGTCTCGTTTCCATCGTGGATTTGGTCCACGGAGAGCGTTTGCATCAGGCATTGGAATTGCCTTTGTTCCAGCAGGACGCGAATTGTTGTTTCTCATTAAAATGAGACTGTTCTTCTCGTCTAGTAAAAGCTGGGTGATGAGCTCGGGAAACTTAGTGAACTTAGACTGACGGTATTGCTTCTGGAGCAAGTTGTCAGTGGAAGGAAATGTGGTGTATGTTTTCTCCAATAGATCACTGTCGGTTAATATCTCACCGCAGTATTGGAGAAGTGATCGAATCCTGCAGACTTCATTGTTGTAATCAGTTACACTTTTGAAGTCTTGGAAGCGCAGGTTCAACCAGTCATGGCGTGCTTCAGGTAGCCATATGGTCTTCTGGTGGTCGAAGCGCTCTTTCAGAGAGTCCCATAGCGTCTTCGGCGAGGAGATTTCAATGAACTCCGCCTTCATGGCGTCAGATAAATGCCTGCGGAATAGAATCATCGCTTTGGCGTTCATTGAGCGAGTGACTTCCACTTCACGCTCTTCCTCGTTATAGATGACGTCCAAGAGGCCCTGCGCATCTAGATAGTTCTGGATGTCTTGCGTCCAGTCCAAGTAGTTCTTGCCAGAGGCTTCAAGGATGGGAAAATCAATCTTGATCGACATTTTTCTACAACAGGAGAAAAAATCTTGATCAGTCAACATATAAAACGATAGGTTTATATGGATTTGGTTTGTATAAGCAACAACAAACAATCGTAAATAAAAACAACGGTTTTGAAAAAAACGATTTTTGTTTAAAAATTATCTTCTTATATCGATCGACGGGCCGATATAGAGAGTTCAATTAATTTCTTGCAAAAATGCATAATTATAAATACAATTTGAGCAAAAAAGTAATATTCGGTCAACCCCTTTCAGTAGCTCTACGTGAATATGATCAGGCGGGAAAATGGGGGAGGAGGGTCACCGGGGACCTCTTAAGAACCAAGCCCCAAGTTCTTTCTGACATCATACCCAAGTAGGTGAGCCTATTCGGAGAGACTTCGTAAAATTTTTGTCAAATGTAAGAATAAATAAGATTTTTCAAGAAATTCACGCTATTTGCGAACTGTGCAAAATAGGTGACAATTTAGTGCGTGCTCAAAATGAGCATTGCCTTTGAAAAATTATTAACCAAAAAAGTTATTTTTGGGAGGCCCAAATTTGGCGGTGCCAGAATTTGTTTATATAGCCAAAACCAATTTTTCAATTTTTACGCCATTACGCTAAAAAAAACGTACAACATAAGCAAGCAACATCACACAAAAGAATTGGTGCCTAAGCAAGCGGCACCAAAAAAATATCAACTATTTTTCCGACGTCTAATGAAGCGACGCCAAAAAAATAGCGAGAAAAAAATTACAATTTTTACTACCCATCTGTTACAATAATTCACTAAGTAACATAAACAAAATTGCTACTGAGTTGCTTGTCGGGACGCAGACGCTCGCCGGGACGATCCAAATCCATCATTACCAAAAAAAATGTTAGCATCTAAATTCTCTTTTTCAACATGAAAATTTGCTATCAAAAAATTATTTTCTCAGAAATTAACTAACAAATATGTTTTTTTTTTAAAAAAAAACTAGTATGCTAAAGGCTAGATTATAGCAAAATTATACATAAAAAAATTTACAACTGCTAACAGAAAATGAATATATCAATATATTCACATGTTGCAGCAGAGGGCTCTCTTCCCAACACACATGAATTACAACACTGTTAACATTTTAAGCATAGTGTTACTTATTTTTAAAAACCAGTTGCAAAGCTTTTGTTAAAAACAATTTGCAAAGCTTCTGATAAAGCCCATCTGCGAAGCTTTCTATTAACATCTCGTGCTGATAACGTGTTGTGGACAATTAGCTCAACCTCTCAAATGGTATCAATATATCTCAATGTGTTTTTTACAAGCCATCCCAACCTCTCTTTATATAGGAAGAGAGAGGTTGGGAGTTACAAAGGTGAAGAGTCACCATGATGATGAAGTCATTTGGGAGTTACAAAGGTGAAGAGTCACCATGATGATGAATTACAACACACATTAGAATATGACATTTTCTGTTTTAATTAAAATGATAATGCCATTCTCCGTTTAATTCAACACGGAGAATGACATTCTCCGTGTTAAATTAAACAGAGAATGACATTTACAGTGTTATAACGCATGAGAATGTTCATTCTCCATGTAAGTTAAAACGGAGAATGGATTTTCCAGTATTAAAACGAATGAGAATTCCATCCTCCTTGTTACTCGAAACAGAGAATATCATTCTCCGTCCTGAATTACACGGAGAATGGCACGGAGAATGAACATTTTCATTCGTTTTAACACTTAAAATGCCATTCTCCGTCCTAGATTAACACGTAGAATGAGATTTAACACGTAGAATGTCATTCTGTGTGTCACCTAACACACAGAATGTCATTCTCCGTGTCATCTGACACGAAGTATTGTTTTCCATAAATAAATTCACTTTATTTATTTTGTATCTGGGAAAATTACAACTGTAGGAATCTAATCTAGAAGACGATTACTTTATCCCTTGGACGATGCGATGAAGAATACTCGAACTTTGAAGAACTTTGGACAGCAACTGGGCAATCTCTCTGTTCTCTCTGACCAATGTCTGTTGTCTTGATGAAGATGAAGAAACTCTTTTTTATAGAGTTCAGGATAACTGCCCTTAAACATACGCTCAGGCAGTTACTAGACGTGTGCATAACTGCAGGAACGCGTGGCAAAATCTGATGGAGACACATTAGCGTGCGGTTGAAAGTAGTGGAGTATGTTCAGGAGAAATTGATGGCATGACTGCCACGTTGCATAACTTCTGAAGAGGTGGGTAACTGAGTGCAGGACACGTAAGAACGTGTGTTGACTGCACGTTGAAAAGTCATTCTGGATATGACTGCTGCTATACGCTGCCTTTTGAGGAAGAATCATACGCTCACTTGGACAGCGTAAAATTATGTGAGGTCCATACGCTCACTTGGCTGGGAAGGAGTCCTGTGAAGTCCATACGCTCACTTGGCTGGAAAGGAGTCCTGTGAAGTCCATACGCTTATTTGGCTGGAAAGGAGTCACGTGAGGACCATACGCTCACTTGACTGGGAAGGAGTCACGTAAGGACCATACGCTCACTTGACTGGCAAGGAGTCATGTGAGGTCCATACGCTCACTGGAGAAAATGGCCACGTGGCTATCATCAATCTTCTTTGATACACCATATCTTTTAATAAACTGTCAAAAAGATTTTCTCGAGCGTCGCGACTGCAGATATGACGGCTGACAAACTGTCAGTTTTGACAGTAATGATGGCTTTTGCATTAATGATCTGCTGGCTGTCTGCTGAGCTGTCCTCGTAAAAGACAAAACCAACTCTTCAAGATCCTAAATGACGGTTGCTCTTTTCCTGACCATTATCTTTACACGAAAGACGAGACGTCAGATTCATTCTTCACTTAGTGTATGCTGTGCTGTCATTTTTAAGAAATAAAATATCCACTGAGCGTATGGCTTTTGATGAGCGTATGGCCTTGAGAGTGTGACTTCTGATTGAGCGTATGGCTTCAACTGACATCTGTCTTTAAGCGTATGGATTAAAATGACAGCGTGTCATAATTTTCCACATCCTACAAGACCCCCTTCAAAGTTTTCAAACTTTATGAGTTTCAAAAGTTCGAAATTACTTTGAACAGAAAGTGGGAATGAGTCCTGACACGCTGGCATTAAGTCTGTTCATGCAAAATGAATTTATTAAATGTCATAATGACTCTTCATTTTTCGAGATTGATTGAATCTAATGGAAGAATATGAACAGCCAACAAGCTCTATTATATAAACTGAGAGAATTTAATTTTTTGACTTTCATCTTTTGTAACCATGACTCCAAAGGAAGCCGCTGAAGAAGAAGCACGTAAGTTGGGATTCTGCTCCCATGGTGACCCCACTTTTGGGGGCCAAGAACCCGAACCTGTCGTCATCGAGCTCAAGGACGACCCCACACAGTTAGCAAAGAATCTCTTGAGCTTCTTCGGTCTGGATAGCTCCTCTTCTTCTGATGGGCGGAGTCTCGCAGAGAAGCGTGCAATGCTCGCTGCTCTATTGCATCGCCTGGGAGTCCAAAGTGTAGAAGAGTTAGGCATAAAGCTTAGTCGCTCTGGAAAATAGAGCGTGACTTTGTTGTACTCCTTTCTTCTTCCCTTCTTTTTTTTGTTTTGTAAGGCCATCAGTGCCTTAATGAAAATGGATATTTAAGAATCCTTTGCTTAGTACCAATCTGTGTTGAAAACTAATGTGCACCAATGCATAACTGTAGATTACACCGTCTTCCAAGTTGTAAGTTACGCTAGATAGCGTATACCAATGAATAGCGTATGTTACGCTATCTTTCCATGTTTTGTGAATTACGCTGGATAGCGTATGGTAATAAATAGCGTATGTTACGCTATCTTCCAATGTTTGTGAATTACGCTGGACAGCGTATGCCAAATAAATAGCGTAGGTTACGCTGTAAATTATGCTGTCCCTTAACGGTGTGAATTACGCTAAATAGCGTACACCAATGAATAGCGTGCACCAATAAATAGCCGTAAGTTACGCCATCTTCCAACGTTGTGGAAAGCACTCTTTGAATATTTCCAAGGCTGTGCTAGTTTCCAAAGTACGCGTGTCATTCATTCCACGTTTTATGAACGCTATCTGTGGATCCTTTCCAAGAATAGGCTTGTACTTCATCCTTTAAATAGGTAGCTAAGTTTCACAGATACTCATCCCCTACTCTTTTCTTTCTTCTCTGAGGATGAAATATTTGAGAGATTTCATTCTCAAACAGGAAAGCAATGTCTTCTAACATTCGATTTCTGCATACTGCATCAAACATGAATCTGCCAATCTTTAACATCAAACTTGTAGGTAAGCAATTGTAGTACACGTACTTATTCTGTCACGCTTGATCAGCCAGTGCGTGTCAAATGATTTTTCTGATTTAAACAATACACGCTTGTCTCTGTTTGATAACTTCACGCTGAATATTCCTTGCTGTTTTCTGCAGAAGCTCGGCTGAAAACTTTCTTCAGAACTGGCATTGGGGATGCGGATGTTGTGGAGAATATCCTGCTGACATCTACATCAGGGAGCTCATACGCTTTTGATACGTAAATCAAACAACTCAGAACTCTCCGTGAGATATAACGGCCTTCCTCTGTTGGTAGGAAGAGCCTTTATACATGGAGAGTTGGACGGTGGAGTCAACTCTTACCCGAGAGATTGGGTAGTAGAGTTCCTTTCACAGCAGAACTAGGAATTGTATCCCAAGGTTTGGATACATTCCTATCTGCTTGAGGTGCCGCCGTTCCTCCACGCGCTGTATTGGCAGCAACACGCCATCGTGTTGCCATACTCTGTGGTTCTCCTCTCGTCTGAGAGATAAGACCAGAGTTTGATTCCTGTTGATCTGGTCATGACTGAGGCCCAGACAGTCAGGAGTTGCCACCAACAACGAGATTGCCAGAGAAGATCCAAGAAGAAATAGATCTCAGTTGTACATAGAATGAAAATCCAGGATTTGTAATAGATTTCCATTATGATTTGTAGGAAAGTCTAAGAAATGTAATAGACTTTTTATGAAGATATGATAATGGAAATGATAGATCTTCTTTATCCGAAGTGATTCTGTATCTCTCTGGATGTAAAGAGAACATGATAAATAGAAATCTTGATTTCTGTTTTTAGAGTGTACAATACTATCAGAGGTAATATGGACGTGATAGGATGTAAAGACTCAAAAAAAAAAGTCAGATTTGTATTTATGCAGAGGTCAAAGGTTATGAAAATGTGAAAGATAACGAATTCCAATCGATAGAAGATTGTGAACAGACGAACCACCGGATGAATATAATAAATGCACGGATGAACCGTCAAGTATTAATGAATGAATATCGGGAAAGGACACGTTCCTTTAATTCTGGCAATCATATGCCTATAAATAGAGCATATCTTTGAGTAGAAGGATCACACATCATTCTCTTTTATTCAAAATGTCTTCCGAAGAGAACACGAAGAAAGCCAAAGTTGTCTCCAAAGTTGATGAAAGTGCTAAAGAGCACTCGACTCCACAGAAGAAGGAGACGGGCGAAAGCTCGTCTGCTCCCAAGCTGTCGAAAGATATCTTGGACTTCCTGGTCGAACCAGGAGAAACCGAAGAAGAAGAAGCAATGAGGCTGGCTGCCTGTCAGTTCTTGGTGCGGTCAGAAAAGGATGTATTCAATTCTTTTGCTAATTATGTATGTGGTCCTTGTCCCAAGTATGAAAGGGATAACAGTGATCTTCCATGATGATGTATTTCTTGAAGAATTTGTCTCAAATAAACTCTGTTTAAGGAAACTTTGTTTATGATGTATCCTTCCCGCTTTACATTATTTTGCCTTTATTCACTGATCTTTAGACTCAGAAATCAAAAGGACGAGATATCATTTTCATAGAATAGAAAATATGATACATACTGGGATAGAAAATTCAGAGGTGATATGGACATAATTTTCTATACAAGATCTTTATTAAATCCACTGGGGCTCTAATAAAATGAAATATCAAGTTCTCTGGGAAAATGATACATAGTGGAATATCAGTTTCCTCTGGGGATAATGATATCGAATTATATTTGCTGGGGAATGATGAAAATATTATACATAATATTTCTTTAAGAATTTGCCATTGATAGGCATCATCGTGACTTTCCCATCCATAGAAGCCAGCTGATATGCTCCATTAGAGAAGACTTTGTTTACTACGAATGGGCCTTCCCATTTCGCATCAAATTTGCCTTTACTTATGTGTGTCATGGTCATAGGACGTCTGACAGTAAGAACCAGTTCTCCTTTCTGATATGCTCTGACTTTGACTTTACGATTGAAGGCCTTTGAGATTCGAGCTTGATATAACTCAATATTTTGTTGAGCATACAATCGCTTTTCATCTAGAGCTTCCAATTCTTGAAATCGAAGACGATCATTATTCTCTGTAGTAAGTTCATTGGAAATTGCAATTCTTAAAGAAGGAATTTGGATCTCGAGAGGAAGAACAGCTTCACACCCATATACCAAGGAGAAAGGCGTACATCCGGTCGCATTGCGAACTGTAGTACGATAGGCCCATAAACATTCACCAAGCTTCTCACTCCAGTTGCGTTTGTTAGAAGAAACAAACTTTTTCAAGATTTTGATGATTGTTTTATTAAAAGCTTCTGCCAATCCATTAGCTGCAGGATTATATGCCGTAGAAGCTAAATTATTGATCCGATAGTCGTCGCAGAATCGTGTAAATTTCTGACTAACGAACTGCGGTCCGTTATCATGGATAATACGCCGAGGAACACCAAATCGATAGATGACATGATGTTTGACGAAATTGATAACATTAGAAGTTTTGACTTCAGATAACGGGATTGCTTCAGCCCATTTAGAAAAGTAATCGGTTATCGCTAGAATAAACCGATGTCCTTTTGATGATGGTGGGTTGATAGGACCAATGACATCCATGCCCCAAGCCTCGAAGGGCCATGATGCCGCTGTTTGGGTGTAAAAACTCTGACGGTTGATGGATGAAATCTGCGTGAATTTGACAGGCTTTACACTTCCGAGCATATTGAATAGCGTCAACCACCATAGTGGGCCAATAATAACCCATACGTCGAATACGATCTTGAAGTTTAGGACCTGGTTGGTGAGCTCCACAAACACCGTCATGTGCTTCACGAATTATCTATTGTGCTTCTTCACCAGCAATACATCGAAGGAGAAGACCATCGTAAGATCGACGATATAATGTCTTCGTTGTATGATTATAATAAAATCTGAGAGATCGACGCCGAATAGACGCTGCTTCATTCGGATTATCAGGAAGTATGTCATACAACACAAAGTCTAGAAATGGGCGTCTCCAGTCTTCAGCTATGGCTTCTGTTTTATTAGAAAAGACATATTCCATTGTAGAGTCGGAAGAAGACGACGACATTTTGTCAATTTTTAATCCAACATCAAAGTTGAGAGAATCAGTATCTGGATTATGAAGAGAAATCAAAGCCAGATTATTCTCAACACAGAATAGTTCTCGATTATAAACCACTATCACTTGCTGACGTCTGATTGGTATGGCTAATACAGCAGCAAGGTTAGCCAAAGCATCAGCTTCTGCATTATAGGCTCTTCGAACATGTTCAATAAAGAAACCTTCAAAGGAGGAAGCCATAGAAAGTGCTGCTCGATGATAAGGTATTAAATCTTGATGACGAACTTCGTATATTCCTCTGATCTGATTGATGATAAGCTTGGAGTCTCCATAAACTTCTAAATATTGAATATCTAGATGTCTAGCCAATTGAAGACCAATGAGCAATGCATTGTATTCGGCTACATTGTTTGAACATGATTGATCCAGAGAATAGGCCATCTGAATAGTTAATCCTTCTGGGGATACAAGAACAATCCCAACTCCGGCGACAATATCACCGTTAGGACCTATTCTAGATGCTCCATCAAAGAATAGACGCCAGATAGGAATTTCTTCAGAAACCAGGTTTGAATCTAGAACTTCATCGGGAATTTCGTCATATAATTTAGAATCTTCTGGAACTGCATGAGCTGCCAGGAAATCAGCAAGAGCTTGACCTTTAACTAACTTTTGAGGAATATAATGCATATCATATTGAGCTAATAAGATTCCCCAATTAGCTAGTCTGGAGTTAAGAATACCGAGCTTCTTCATCATAATCCTGATAGGATTCACTCTAGAAATAACGTGAATCGTTTGACCGATAATATAATGACGCGTTTTCTGAACAGCAAACATTAATGCTAGACATTCTTTCTCGATTGGAGAATAACGCGGTTCAGCACCTGTCATAGTGCGACTGAGATAATAAATAGCCTGTTCATGGCCATCTTTATTTTTCTGAGCGAGTAATGCACCAAGAAAATGATCCATGGCTCGAACATATAAAAGGAATGGTATTCCCGAAACGGGAGGTACCAAAACTGGAGGGTTCATGAGATACTGTTTGATATCGTCAAATGCTTTTTGACATTCTTCGTTCCAAACAAAAGATACACCTTTCTTCAGAAGTTTGTTGAATGGTCTGCAGCGTCCTGATAAATTAGAAATGAATCTCCTGATATAAGCAATTCTTCCTTGAAATCCTCGTAGCTCTTTTAAGGTGCGTGGAGGACGCATCTCTTGAATGGCTTTGATCTTCTCGGGATCCACGTGTATACCTTTAGCGGTAATGACGAAGCCGAGAAATTTGCCACTAGAGACGCCCAGGATGGACTTAGTAGGGTTCATCTTAAGTTGATGCTGACGCATTAAATCAAAGATAGTCTTCAAATCTTGGATATGATCCTCCTTTCGTCGACTTTTAACTGCAATGTCATCAACATAGCATTCAACTATTTTCTGGAGATGTTCGCGGAATATAGTGCTCATTGCTCGCTGATATGTTGCTCCTGCATTCTTGAGACCAAACGGCATTACTATATAATAGTATGTACCGATCGGTGTTCTGAAGGAAGTGTGTTTTTCATCATCTGGAAACATTTTGATTTGATTGTATCCCGAATATCCATCCATAAATGACATTCGTTCAAAACCACATGTGTTATCGATCATTACATCTGTAATTGGTAGAGGAAACTCATCTTTAGGACAAGCAGCATTAAGATCACGAAAATCTATACAGACTCGGATCTTGCCAGTCTTTTTAAGGACAGGAACTATGTTAGCTACCCATTCAGGATGTTGTTCCTCTCGAATAAATCCAGAAGCCATAAGCTTGTTGACTTCAGCTTCAATTGCATCCATAATGTCTGGACAAAATCGTCGCTATTGTTGTTTGACTGGTTTAGCATTTGGCATGATGTTGAGTTTGTGTATGGCAATCTTTGGATCTAATCCCGGCATATCCTCGTAACTCCAGGCGAAGACATCAATATAATCACGAATAAGCTTGATCATATCTTGCTTATCCGTTTCTGAAAGATTTTTACTGATGAATATTGGTTTAGGGGACCCTTCTTCACCAATATCAATTTGGATCAATTTATCTTCAGTATGAGGTTCTTTCTGCTCGAACCTGAATTCCCATTGATTATCTAATCTCTGAGCCCATTGTTCTGATTCGGGTGATATTTCAAAATCATTTTCATCTTCATCATCCTCTTGCGAGCCATCAACAGAGACCATATTGATGGATAGAATAGAGCGATGGAGATCGCCAATACTAGTGTCAGAATCCCAGGAGAGAGAATCAGAAGACTCAGATCGTTCGTCTTCATCGGATTTTAATTCTTCATGGACTATGTTGATAGAAGGGGTAGGAGCAGTGTAACCTAAACCACATTTTGTCCTTCCATATTTTAATGGAGGAATTCGAATAGGCATTCTTCTTCCTTTTCCATTATTGAGACTGGTTCTAAAGTCATAACCCATATTCTTGATAATATTCTTGGATTGTTGACTGTAGCGACGCAGTTGTAACCTTCCAGTATCGTTGTTTACATCATCTTCTTCTAGTCCAGGAGGGTTTTGGGGTCCTTTATAGAAGAATATTGGATTTTCTCCTTTCTTTCGAGCATGAACTACAAAGTATGATTTTTGTATGGACTCCAATGATACGTCTGTATGAAGAGTTTGAACAACTCCTATAGTTAATGATTCTAAGTTATCTAACAATTGTAAATAACTTTGTACATGATTACAGACATCAATATACTGCAAAGGAGATGCTTCATTAATATCAAATACTGTATTTACAACAGAAGGCTGAGCCTTATCAGACTTTGTCAAATTAATGACAAAAAGGGAAGAGGAAGACTGATCATTAACTTTGTTTCGATTAAGATCGATAACAAAAGGCTCAGAAGAGGTGAGCTCCCTTGAAGAAGATCGTGGATAAGTAATACGTCCACTGACTGGTATGACTAGAGTATCAGATCTAGCCTGAGAAGATAGAGGGGGAGTAGTGCGTCCACTGACAGGAATCATCAGTGAGCCTTGTGGAGCTTGAAAGGACAATGTAGTAGTACGTCCACTGATAGGAATTATCAGTGAACCTTGTGAAGTCCGGGCAGACGATGAAGTAATACGTCCACTGACTGGAATTATCAATGAACTTTCTTCAGATGATTTAATTGACTGCGGAGGAATAATACGCCCTTTTACAGGAATAACAAAAGTATCGTCTTTGGATGTCTCATCATCATCATCCATAGCTTGCAAGACTTTTGAGTATTCGTCTTTGTACATGCGAGCGTCATTGAAGTAAGCTTCGACTCCTTTAAATGGGTAGAGATCTGCGACCTCCTTCTGAACTTCTCCATTATCATCAACATATTTGAAGCATTGATGAAGAGTTGAAGGAACAATATTATGTTCATGCAAGAATGGTCTCCCCAATAGAGCATTGTAGGAACATCCATGATTGTCGATGATGTAAAAAGTAACCTTAGTACGAAGATCGCCTATTTGAAATTTAAGGCGAATCTTGCCCAGAGGCTCACTTTTTCCTTGATTGAATCCCAATATAGTAGTGATAGTGCCAGAGAGACTATGCACAGGTATCTTCAATGCATCTAGCATAGCTTTTGGCATGATACTGAGAGCAGATCCTGGATCAATCAGTAGACGATCAACCTTCATAGAATCAATATATCCTGTATGATATAAAGGACGATCATGTCGATTATCCTCCAACAGCATATCGTCCTGTGTGAAAGTAATGTTTGGAATAAATTCCAATACATTATGACAATAAGAAACATGGTCTATTTCCAACTTCTTGAGGAGAGTTAGGCAAGTTTCTGCTTGCAACAGTGCTTCACTCAAAGTTTCTCGAGTCTCTTTAGAAAGGCGTAAGAGCTCGAAGATTGACAATTTGGCTGGTATATTGGCTAGTTGAGCCAATATATCAAAATTATAAGGCTTTTCAAGTCCTGTAGGAGATGACTTCTTCAGTGGTTTGTCAAAGCGGACTTGTTGTTTGCCTTTGTCAACTGCTGTTGGTTTAGAAGGAACTGTCTCAGCAGGAACACTTGCAGGTTCTTCGATAGATATTGGTGCTGGAGCTGTCATTGGAAGGACATCAGGAGTTTCTTCAAGAATGTCAGCATAATCTTTCAGATATACTTTTCCGGACCGAGTTCCAGCATGAGCTTCGACTTCAGATTCAGGTTCAGATTCTATCGAAACCATATTACAATTCTTCATTTTGCTCTTGGTTCTTTTATGCTTGATTAGAGCTTCATTCCAGAAACCGAGACCAATACGAGATTGATTATGTCTCATAGTGATGGCTAAAGGTGCTCGGAGTCCCTTGCCCGAGTTCAAACCAGGAGCAGTGGCTAGATCATAACCCATTTTCGCCATTAATTCACGAGATTATGAACTATATAGATGAAATGCAGGCTTGTACCTATTTTCAAATTGAGGTACAGATTTTATCTCATTAGGGAGTGAATTTCCTGCCAAGATAAAAGTAGAGGTTAGACAAACATCAGGTGTGAAACTAGAAGTCACATTGCATGACTTAGTCTTCCCGAGTTTCTTTTTAGACTTCCGAGGAGAAGAGGAAGATGTTGCAAACTCTGTTACTAAGTCCGGGTGGATCCACATGATCTCTTCCTTCTTAGTTGTGATAGGTACAAGTCCTTCATTTTGTGTTGGTGGGGTGTTTACAATTTCGAGAGTTGCTTTGGGAATAGGAATAATCCCACTTTCCACCATCAAAGGAGAAAAATCACCGAACTGCATTGAAATTACATTCGCTGTGACTGTCTTGTCTTTGGGAGTCAGTGTTACAACTCCTGACTTGATCATCTCTTAAATTTTTTCTTTTAATACATAGCAAGACCGAATTGTGTGACCCAGCATTCTATGATATGGACAATATTTTGGATGATCTGTTTTGTTGGCTTCATCAGGCTTTTTGATTTCTGGCAATTGTATTTTGTTACCTTTGAGCAAGCATTCAAAGATACCCTAAACATCATCATCATCAAAAGAATATTCTTCCTTCGGTCGGGGAGGTCTCTGTTGTTGATTTGTTGGAGCTGGAATAGATTGGGTAGTTTTTACCTCTTAACTACTGCTCTGGAGATTGATTTCAAGAGCCTCTTTCCCTTTGCGATTCTTGGGTCGAGTATTATTGCTAGCACTCTGATTTGAGTCCTTGGGAGCCATTTGTACCCCCAGACCTTTAAAGGTTTCAGCACTGACTTCAGCAGCTTTGGCACTGACGATGAAAGAAGGCCAATCTTGGAATTGAGTGGATCCAGTCCACATACTGATGATTGGTAGAAGATTTGACTTGCAAGTATCGATGATAACAGCATCGGGAGTTCCAAGAGGCATTTTGAGGGCTTCTCTTCTGAATCTTTCAATAAAGTCCTCAGTGGTTTCATTATTTTTCTGTTTAATTCTTATGAGGGCTGACATTGTCATGTCATTAAGCCCCTCATAGAACCGTTCAAGAAACATTTGCTTAAAACCAGTAAATGAAGTAATGCACCCATCAGGGAGGCTTCTATACCATTCATAAGCTGTTCCTTTGAGACATCCAACAAACATCCGAGTAAGGAGGGCATCGCTTGGTTGTAATTGATCAGTCATTACTTTAAAATGATTAATGAACTGACTTGGAGAGGTAGTTCCATCAAAGAAAGAGATAGTTGGAGGCTTATATTTAGGAGGATATGATACTTGCTTCCATTCTATCGGGTAAGGTTGTTTGATACCTAACCTTTGTAAACCATCCTTTTGTTTAAATGCCTCAAACTGAGTTCGGAGATTCTTTAACTCTTCAGTAACAATTCCGGATGATTGTAGATTTGTAACTTGTTGAGTATAACTGGGAGGAGGAACTGCAGCATATGTACCACCCCCATCTCCAGACTGACTTGGAGTGGTTTGTACAGGAACATTGGACTGTACCCCCGGAATATTAGAGAGTTCTGGATTTGAGGCAACAGGAATATTTAATACCACTGGTGGTACTGTTTGTTGAACTTGTTGAGTTTGATGCTGAGTTTGCATAAGAGTGTGCATAGCACTCAATGTATCTGCCATAGCTCGTAACTGTTGTTCTAAGGAAGAAATCCTCTGCTCATGAGCTTCAGTACTAGTTGAAGGTTCCTGATTGCCATCTACCATGTAAGTGGTAATTATTCGAGGAATAGCTGATAAAACAGTTTGTTCTGAATCATCGCTGTGAGAGTCAGTATCTTTCCCGGGACAGTTTATAGGAGACAATGCTGGAAAGTTGGACTCTCCAAGGAAGTCTTCTGTGATCTCCGGATTTGGATAAGAAGAAGAAGAGACCCTGGCTAAAGCTCTGGTCCTGGATCGGGTGCCAAGATAAACACCATCTTCAGAATCTGATATAGCATCAGATCGTATGCTACCCCCAATATTTCTGGATGTCATATTGATAGAAGCATAGAGAGGTTCATCTTCATCCAATATTGGTTCATATTGTATCCGTTCGAAAACAGATAGTCTTTCTGATGAACAACAACACTGAATCACAACTCGAGGTTGGAAGTTGCAGCCATGCTTTTTATGGCAAATATGAGCAATGTCATAGCCTGATGGAGTGTCAATTCTCTGTTTATTTTGTAAATACTCCCGGAGATCTGTAGGAACAGATTGGATAGTTTCTGTGTAGAAACTTGTCTTTTGTTCTTGAGTGTATAATGACTGATTAATTTGAGCCACATAGTTCTTGGCATATTCTGCATCAGGATCTGGTATACTTGTTTTAGTGGAATCAAGATGATTCTGTTTAAGCTTATTATGAAGATCCGTCGTAGATATGACTTTAGTCTCAGTCTTAGATACTTGTAATTTACCTTTCTCGGATCGAGAAATTTTGAGAGAAGGAAGATGAGTATTATTCCGACTGGGAGTCGGTAATAATCCATCTTTAGAGGAAGTAGCCAAAAGGCATTTTCCTTTGTTTGATCTAGTAAAATTACTAGTCAAATTAACTCTAGAGGTAAAGACCTCAGGAGTTGAGAGATTGACTAAAGAGTCTTTCTCCTTGTTGGCACAAGATGTGCAATTTGTGGAGGAATCATTTGTATGTTTTGTGGAAGAGAACCCCCAACTTGATTTTGAGAAACAGTCAAAGGACCATATTTGTTAGCATACGCTGACTTCAGATTGGAGCTTTGGCCATACGCTGCCTTCTTATTAGCATACGCTGGCTTTGGCTTAGTGTATGCTGCCTGATGTTGGATCTTGTTATACGCTGGTTTTGCCGTACGCTGTCCTTTGACCGTCATACGTACAGAGTCATTGATGGCTAAAGAGCCGACTGCTGTCGTAAGAATAGAAGAAGAAGAAGAGACTTTACCATATTCAGAGATGGTTTTCCTTGGATACGCTGACTTGGTTAAAGAACCAATTTTGTCAGTGTAACCAGGAGAAACCACTGTTGCTTTGTTCAAAGAAGCCGAGGCGAGCTTTATTGAAGTTGAAGACATATTCTTGTCAGCGCGAGAGGTGACAGAAACGTCTCGGACCACTGAAGAAGACTTAGGGACATAGACAGAGTGTCCCTGCTTCTTGGCAGCAACAGGAGTGGAAGAAGTAGTTCGGCCTTCCTTCACTTTGAGCATTTCTTCATAAGCAGATTGGTCGAATTGCACGACCATCACTTTCTTCGTTGAGCCGATCGACGAAGTATCGCATTGAGTTGTTGCTATCTCATTGGAGGAGACAGCTTTCCCCAGCAGAGTCGCCAATTTATTTTCCATAAATAAATTCACTTTATTTATTTTGTATCTGGGAAAATTACAACTGTAGGAATATAATCTAGAAGACGATTACTTTATCCCTTGGACGATGCGATGAAGAACACTCGAACTTTGAAGAACTTTGGACAGCAACTGGGCAATCTCTCTGTTCTCTCTGACCAATGTCTGTTGTCTTGATGAAGATGAAGAAACTCTTTTTTATAGAGTTCAGGATAACTGCCCTTAAACATACGCTCAGGCAGTTACTAGACGTGTGCATAACTGCAGGGACGCGTGGCAAAATCTGATGGAGACACATTAGCGTGCGGTTGAAAGTAGTGGAGTATGTTCAGGAGAAATTGATGGCATGACTGCCACGTTGCATAACTTCTGAAGAGGTGGGTAACTGAGTGCAGGACACATAAGAACGTGTGTTGACTGCACGTTGAAAAGTCATTCTGGATATGACTGCTGCTATACGCTGCCTTTTGAGGAAGAATCATACGCTCACTTGGACAGCGTAAAATCATGTGAGGTCCATACGCTCACTTGGCTGGGAAGGAGTCCTGTGAAGTCCATACGCTCACTTGGCTGGGAAGGAGTCCTGTGAAGTCCATACGCTTACTTGGCTGGAAAGGAGTCACGTGAGGACCATACGCTCACTTGACTGGGAAGGAGTCACGTGAGGACCATACGCTCACTTGACTGGCAAGGAGTCATGTGAGGTCCATACGCTCACTGGAGAAAATGGCCACGTGGCTATCATCAATCTTCTTTGATACACCATATCTTTTAATAAACTGTCAAAAAGATTTTCTCGAGCGTCGCGACTGCAGATATGACGGCTGACAAACTGTCAGTTTTGACAGTAATGATGGCTTTTACATTAATGATATGCTGAGCTGTCCTCGTAAAAGATAAAACCAACTCTTCAAGATCCTAAATGATGGTTGCTCTTTTCCTGACCATTATCTTTACATGAAAGACGAGACGTCAGATTCATTCTTCACTTAGTGTATGCTGTGCTGTCATTTTTAAGAAATAAAATATCCACTGAGTGTATGGCTTTTGATGAGCGTATGGCCTTGAGAGTGTGACTTCTGATTGAGCGTATGGCTTCAACTGACATCTGTCTTTAAGCGTATGGATTAAAATGACAGCGTGTCATAATTTTCCACATCCTACAAGTATATCATTTTTCGTGTCACACAACACGGAGAATGACATTCTTTGTGTCACCTAACACACAGAATATCATTCTCCGTTTTATAATATACAGAGAATGTCATTCTGTGTTAAATATAAAGGAGAATGCACATTCTCTGTGTTGATTTACACTGGTCATTCTTCGTGTTAAACTTCACATGATAAGGATCAAATACTCGGTTCATTCCCAATGATGAATCTATTTATGGGGCGCTCTTTTTTAAAACGTCTTTTTTACTTTCTCCCTCGTTAAGTGATACGTGCCCATTTATTGGAAAGATGAAGAGTTGGCGGGGACCGATATCCGTTGTACATATATGAACATGAAGTTCCACCTCCGTCTTTATTCATTCTCATGGCATCTAACATGAAGAAGGGGGCGAACAACAGTGACAACGACAAAGCTTCTGATGAGAAGTTACACTCTGCGCCTGCGGAGTTTTTGCTGGAAGCTGACCCGACCCTGTAGTGCCCCGTCCCTACATCGTTGTAGGCCTCAAAAATGAAAGTCACGCTGAGTTGATCAGGACAAAGTCTAAAAGTCACGCTGAGTTGATCAGGACAGAGTCTAAAAGTCACGCTGAGTTGATCAGGACAAAGTCTAAAAGTCACGCTGAGTTGATCAAGACAATGTTTAAAAGTTACGCTGGGACAGCTCATCATTTGTCAGAGTGTCATTATGACTGACAGCACGACAGTCAAAGAATGTCTCCTCGTATGCCACGTATGCACGGAACTCGAGAGATCACAGCCGACTATTGCGTGACTTTCGAAATCTTCTTCAACAAGACTTAGCCTTCATCAAGTTGGCGTACCAAAAGAGCTTATTGTCATTTAATGCAACTGACAAAAGGCAATCAATGTCAGAGATTTTATGTCAGTCGAGGCACGTCGAATCAAGACAGCTGGCAGTTCTGACTCAAGTCTGCGTGTATTTTGAACTTCTATGTTCCTTCCTCAAGCTTGCGTGAATTCTGAGCTTTCTGCTTCCAGTTAGCGTATATTCTGAAGCCTTCTATCCAAAGTCTGCGTGGATTTCGTCCTCAACAAGGCTGCGTGGATTTTGTCCTCAACAAGGCTGCGTGGATTTCGTCCTCAACAAGCCTGCGTGGATTTCATCAAATTGGAGTACGTGGCAGCCATGCCACCGATCTCTCATCTGCGTGTCCTGTAACTTGCACACGACTCATGCACGATTGCCATGTGTCCAACAGTTACAGGCCACGTCCAGTAACTGTTCATAACCTTGCCTATGTTAAATCCTGCGTGATTTTCAACTATGCACAGGTTGTGAAGACAGTTATCTTTTTCAGTTATTTTTGACTCTATAAATAGAGTTCTTTTCTCATTCATTGTACAGATACACAAATATCTAAATTGCTGTCAAATTTTTGAGAGCTTTTCTTCTTCATATCGTCTAAGGGATAAAGTGATCGTCTTCTAGATCGGATTCCTACAGTTGTATTTTCCCAGAAACACAATAAATAAAGTAAATTTATTTATGGAAAACAAATTGGCGACTCTGCTGGGAAAAACCATCTCCTCTTCTGAGATGGCAACAACTCAATGCGACACTTCGTCAGTCGGCTCGATGAAGAAGGTGATATCGATCCAATTCGATCAACTCGCCTACGAAGAAATGCAGCGGGCTAAGGGTGGCAAGCCCACTTCAGCCTCCATCACCACTGCCAAGTCGAAGAGACGATCTGTCTACGTCCCTAAGAATCTGTTGGCAACCAATGATGAAGTTTCCGCCACAGTGTCTACTCCTAACACTGGCAAGGACTCTACTGCAAGCACGCACACTCTTGTGTGCTCAAAGACGACAGCAGTCAAAAGTCATGCTGGCAGCACTGGCTCCTTAGCCAAGCCTGTTCCAGCGTGTAATCTCAAAGTCAAAAGTCATGCTGACAGCACTGGCTCCTTAGTCAAGCCTGTTCCAGCGTGCAATCTCAAAGTCAAAAATCACGCTGACAGCACTGGCTCCTTAGCCAAATCTGTTCCAGCGTGTAATTCTAAATTCAAAAGTCACGCTAACAGCACTGGTTCTTTAATCAAACCTATTTTAGCGTGTATTCCGCATACATCATCCAACAAGTCAATTCTCTCTGACTCAGTGTGCGTACCAAAATCTGGCTCTTTAGCCAAGACTTTATACGCTGACAATACTGGCTCCTTAGCCAAATTGTCACCAGCATACTCTAAGAAGAATAGTTCTTTAGCTATCTCTTCTTCTTTGCCAAGTTCTACTAAAACTGGGAGTGGTCTTGCTAGAACTCTTCCATCAATGGCTCACAAAGTCCCTTCGAAAAGAAATAACTCTTTAGTTGTTTCTTCTGCTCCTGTAGTGTTTACTTCAGGAACATCTTTGACTGACAGTTTTGTAAGTCAAAGAAAAGGAGATGGTCTTTTGACTACTCTTCCTTCTGGACATTCTATGTCTCAAAATTTGAATAAGTCTACGAAGAAACATTTTTTAATGTCTTCTTCTACTACTTCTTCGAATTGGACACATAATTTGTCTGTAAAAGAGGGTCTGTTACCAACTCCTAATCAAGGGATGGTTCAACTCTTCCTTCTCTGCAAATATCCAGATCAATGGAAGGAAAACTCCAAGTTTCAAAAACCAATGTTTTACCTCCAACTGATCTAAGAGCAAAACTTAATCAAACCCGTTTAGGAAGCACTTCTGGTGTCAAAAAACCATACCAAACGGGAACAAAAGCAAGAAATCCGGATGCAGAGTATGCTAGAAATTATGTGGCTCAGATTAATCACTCTCTATATAATCAAGAGCCATCAAGACCCAAGAACCAGAAATATATTCCTAAAAATACATAAAGAATGTTCTCTGATGTACCTCAATCTTCACAGACAGATTTACGAGAACACCTTCAACAGAAGAGAAGGAATAATTTTGTGTCAATGAATCAAAACCATGCTGAATGTGACTTCCAGCCAAGAGTCATAATTCAATGCAAATGTCAATCAATGGATCATGACCATGCTGATCATGAATGTGATTTCCAACCAAGAGTCATAATGCAATGCAGATGTCAAACTAAACGACAATCTGTCTTCAATCGGATTCAATGTGAACCTATGCCTAATGAAGATGAACCTCTATTTGCTTCTGTCAACATGACCTCTCGGGATACTGGGGGTAGAACTGATAGTCCAGATGGAGTGTATAGAGGCACCAGATCAAGAGTCATGGCTTCTAATCAAAGAACTTTAGTTTCTGAAGATTATTCTGAATTTCTTGGAGAATCTAACTTCCCACCTCTTCCTACTGGGGGTAATTCTCCTACAAATGACTTTGATACACAAAGCAGTGATTCAGAACATACAACATCCACTAATTTATCAATAATCCCTCGTACAGTCACAACATATATGGTGGATGGGAATACTGAATTGAATAATGAACCTTCTTCTTCGATGACTCCTCAAGACCAAAGGATTGCTTCTTTGGAACAGCAAATAAAATCCATGGCTGATACTATGAAGTCGATGTATGAACTCATGGCAACCCAGCTGCAAAATTGACAGACTATACCAGATGCCATACCAATTGACACTGGTGTAAGTCCAGTACATGTTCCTCCAGCAGTACAATCCAATACTCCTGGGCAAGCTCAACCGGTTCCTAGTCACTCTGGAGCTGGGGGTAGTGCTTATAATGCTGTTCCTCCTCCTAACTATTCTCTACAAGCTACAACTCCACAATCCTCCGAAGTTGTTACTGAAGAATTGAGGAATCTCCGAACTCAATTTGAGGCATTCAAACAGAAGGATGGTTTACAAAGGTTAGGCATCAAGCAACCTTATCTGACAGAATGGAAGCAAGTATCGTATCCTCCTAAATACAAGCCTCCTACTATCTCATTCTATGATGGAACCACTTCTCCGAGTCAATTTATTAATCACTTTGAAGTGATGACTGACCAGCTGCAACCAAGTGACGCCCTCCTTACTCGGGTGTTTGTCGGATGTCTCAAAGGAACGACTTATGAATGGTATAGAAGTCTCCCGGATGGATGTATTACCTCATTTGCCCGTTTTAAACAAATGTTTCTTGAACGGTTCTATGAAGGGCTCAATGACATGACTATGTCTGCTCTTATAAGAATCAAGCAGAGAAATCATGAAACTACAGAGGATTTCATTGAACGATTTCGAAGAGAAGCTCTAAAGATGCCTCTTAGAACTTCTGATGTTGTCACCATCGACACATGCAAATCAAATTTGTTGCCAATCATCAGCATGTGGACAGGATCTACTCAATTTCAAGATTGGCCTTCCTTTATAGTTAGTGCCAAAGCTGCAGAAATTAGTGCTGAAACTTTCAAAGGTTTAGGAGTACAGATGACTCCCAAAGAAACAGGTCAAAGTACTAACAATAATGCTAAATCTAATACTCGCAAGGAAAAAGAAACCCTTGAAGTTAATCTTCAGAGTAAAGATGCATCGACTGTTCAAACTCCTCCTGCCTCTACAACTCAACAACCAAGAGCACCTCGCCCCAAAGAAGAATACTCTTTTGATGATGATGATGTCCTTGGTATCTTTGAATGTCTGCTGAAAGGTAATAAAATACAATTACCTGAAATCAAGAAACCTGATGAAGCTGGTAAGACGGATCATCCTAAATACTGTCCATACCACAGAATGTTGGGTCACACTGTTCGTACATGTTATGTACTGAAAGGAAAGATCCAGAAAATGATTAAATCTGGAGCTATCACTCTTACTCCGAAAGAGAAGACCGTCACCTCTAACGTCGTCTCTATACAATTCGGAGATTTCTCTCCTCAACTCCTTGAAAGCGGGATCGTTCCTATCCCCAAGGCAACTCTTGAAATAGTGAATATTCCTCCTCCACAGTCTGAAGGATTAGTACCAATCACTGTGGAAACAAGAGAAATTATATGGATTCATCCTGATCTAGTGGCAGATTTTGAATCTCCTCCTCTTCAAAAGACTACTTCCCGAAAATCTAAGAAGGATGGGAAAACTAAGTCATGTTATATGACTTCTTTAGGATCTACTCCCGACACAGAATCAAAAGATAAATCAGAAGCACTTGCTGGTGCTACTAGAACAGGGAAACCTTATCTAAAAGATTATTCCAAGAGTCCTGAGGATACTCCTGATATCCCTCATGCTGATGAAGATGCTCCTAATGTTCCTCTTGAAGAAGAATCATCCACTGCACCTGTTCCTTCAACTGTACCGGTTGTACCTACTCCTTCCAAGCCCACAGCTCTTGAGAAAGGCAAATAACAGGCTCGATTTGATAAACCAATCAAGAAGTCCCCTCCTTTTGGGCTTCAGAAACCTTATAATTTCGATATTCTAGCTCAACTTGCTAATACTCCAACTAGAATGTCCCTCTTTGAACTTCTACGTCTGTCTAAAGAGACTCGGGAGACGTTAAGTGAGACACTTCTTCAGGCTGACTCTTGTCTTGCACAATTAAAGAAGCCAGATGAAGAACCTGCCACTTGCATACATTGCAACAGTGTATTGGAGATTATCCCAAATATCACTTTTACGCAAGATGACATGCTACTGGAGGATAATCGACATGATCGGCCTCTCTACTACACCGGTTATATCGATACGGTGAAGATAGACCGTATCCTCATTGATCCAGGGTCTGCTATAAGTATAATGCCAAAGAGTCTGTTGGATGAACTAAAAATCCCTCTTCACAAGCTTTCCAAGACGGTTACTACTATCCTGGGATTCAATCAAAGCCGAAGCGAGCCTTTGGGAAAGATTCATCTGAAACTTCAGATAGGCGATTTCAGATCCAAAGTCACTTTCTATGTGATCGAGATCGTGGGATCTTATAATCTTCTTCTGGGGAGGCCCTTTCTTCATAAAAATAATGTGGTGCCTTCTATTCTTCATCAGTGTTTTAAATACATTGACAGCAATGGAAGACTATAAAAGAAAGTTGCTGATATAAATCCTTTCCATGGGGTTGAAGCTTATTTCAATGATTCCCGAATGTACAAAGAAGAGTATACATGGGTGATACAAGCTATAGAGAAAGAGGATCCGCAAAGTGAGACCTTGATAATTCCTGTTAAAGGTCGAACTACTCAGCAACAATCTCCTAAACCCTCTGGAGAAAGTTCTTTCATTATTCCAGTGAGCGGACGGATCTCTCTATTACCTCAGTCATCTACTCAAGATACACTGATCATTCCTGTCAGTGGGCGTACTACAGTTCCTGTATCTTCACATATAAAACAGGATACTCTGGTAATCCCTGTTGGAGGGCGGACTACTCTTCCATCTCAGGCTTCAAGGGAGCTCACCTCTTCTGAGCCATTTGTTATCGATCTTAATCGAAACAAAACTCCTTCTAATTCTTCTTCTCCCCCTCTAGTCATTGATTTGGCTAAAATTTCTAAGGTTCAACCTCCTTCTAAGGTTCAACTTCCTTCTGATGTAAATACTACTACTTTTAAATTTAATGAAAAGTCTCCATCTTTGCAGTATATTGATGTGTGTAATCATGTTCATAGTTATTTTCATTTGTTAGATGACTTGAGAACAATAACCATAGGCATTGTACAGACTTTTCATACAGACGTATCCCTAGCATCAGTACAAACTTCATACTTTCTGGTTCCTAGTAGAAAGCCAGGAGACATTCCAATATTCTTCTACAAAGGGCCCCAGAATCATTCTGATTTAGAAGATGATGACAAAAACGATGATACCGGAAGATTACAACTACGTCGTTATAGTCAACAATCTAAAGACATCATTAAAAATATGGGTTATGACTTCAGAACTGGCCTCAGTAATGGGAGAGGAAGAAGAATGCCTGTTCGAATTCTTCCTTTAAAATATAGGAGAATGAAATGCGGATTGGGTTATATTGTTCCTACTCCCTTTATCAATACTGTCCATGAAGATCCCGAATCTGACGAAGATAAGAGATCTGATTCTTCCAGTACTACCTCTTGGGATTCTGATACAAGTATCAGTGACTTCCACCGCAACATTCTGTCTTCCAATATGGTCTCCATTGACAGTTCTGAAGAAAATGATAAAAACGAAGACGAGTTTGAAATCTCACCTGAATCAGAACAATGGGCCCAAAGGTTAGATAATCAATGGGAGTTCCGATTCGAGCAAAAAGAACCTCCGACTGAAGACAAACTTGTTCAAATAGATGTTGGTGAAGAGGGATCCCCCAAACCAATATTCATCAGTGAAAGTCTTTCAGAAACTGATAAGCAAGACATGATCAAACTTATTCGCGAATACATCGATGTCTTCGCTTGGAGCTATGAAGATATGCCAGGACTTGATCCACAAATCGCAACTCATAAACTCAATAAAATGTCGAATGCTAAATCGGTCAAACAACAATAGCGACGATTTCGTCCAGACATTATGGATGCAATTGAAGCTGAAGTCAATAAACTCATGGCCTCTGGGTTTATTAGAGAGGAACAACATCCCGATTGGGTGGCTAATATAGTTTCTGTCCTAAAAAAGACTGGCAAGATCAGAGTATGCATAGACTACCGCGATCTCAATGCGGCATGTCCTAAAGACGAATTCCCTCTACCAATTACTGATGTTATGATCGATAATACCTGTGGGTTTGAACGGATGTCATTCATGGACGGGTATTCTGGGTACAATCAGATTAAAATGTTTCTAGATGACGAGAAACACACTTCCTTCAGAACGCCGATCGGTACATACTGTTATACAGTGATGCCATTCAGTCTCAAGAATGCAGGAGCAACTTATCAACGAGCTATGAGCACTATATTCCGTGAACATTTATGAAAAATAGTCGAATGCTACGTTGATGATATTGCAGTCAAAAGTCGACAAAAAGAGGATCACATCCAAGATTTGAAGACTATTTTTGATCTAATGCGTCGGCATCAATTAAAGATGAACCCTACTAAGTCCTTCTTAGGCGTCTCTAGTGGAAAATTTCTCGGCTTCGTCATTATCTCGAAAGGTATACACGTAGATCCCGAGAAGATCAAAGCCATCCAAGAGATGCGTCCTCCACGCACCTTAAAAGAGCTACGAGGATTTCAAGGAAGGATCGCTTATATCAGGAGATTCATCTCTAATCTTTCAGGACGCTACAGACCATTCAATAAACTTATGAAGAAAGGTGTTTCTTTTGTCTGGAATGATGAATGTCAGAAAGCATTCGATGATATAAAATAATATTTGATGAGCCCTCCAGTATTGGTACCTCCTGTCTCAGGAATACCGTTCCTCCTATATACCCGAGCAATGAGTCATTCATTGGGTGCATTGCTCGCTCAAAAGAATAAAAATGGTCATAAACAAGTCATTTACTATCTCAGTCGTACTATGACCGGAGCTGAACCTCGATATTCACCGGTCAAAAAAGAATGTCTAGCCCTGATGTTCGCTGTCCAAAAGATACGACATCATTGGCCAGACCATTCATGTCATTTCCAGGATCAATCCTATACGAGTCATGATGAAGAAACCGAGTGTTTTAAATTCTCGATTGGCTAACTGGGGAATCTTACTTGCTCAGTATGATATGCACTATATCCCTCAGAAATCAGTCAAAGGACAAGCTTTAGCTGATTTTCTGGCTGCTCATTCAATTCCAGAAAATTCAAAACTCTATGATGAAATCCCAGATGAAGTCTTAGATTCAAACCAAATTGCTGAAGAAGATCCTACTTGGCGTCTATTCTTTGATGGAGCTTCAAGAATAGGTCCTAATAGGGACATTGTCGCTGGGGTTGGAATCGTTCTTGTGTCGCCAGAAGGTCTTGCTATCCAAAGAGCTTATTCTCTCGATCAACCATGTTCAAACAATGTAGCTGAGTACAATACACTGCTTATTGGTCTTCAACTCGCTAAACATCTGGATATTCAACATTTGGAAGCGTATGGAGATTCTAAACTCATTGTCAATCAGATAAGGGGTACTTATGAAGTTCGCCATCAAGATTTGGTTCCTTATCATAGATCTGCTATATCTATGGCTTCTTCATTTGAAGGGTTCTTCATTGAGCATGTTAAGCGAGCATGTAACACAGAAGCTGATGCTCTTGCTAATCTTGCAGCGGTGTTAGCTATTCTAATTAGACGTCAACAAATGATTGTTGTCTGCAATCGAGAATTATTCCATCTCGAAAACAATCTAACTTTAGGACTTCCAGTTGACATTGAAGAATCAATATCTCATGATGTCAATGCAACAAGAGGGTTTGGATTAAGTCATAAATCATTATCGTCCTTATCTGATTCTAGCATGGAATTCATCTTCAGTAATTCAGCTGAAAATCAGAATACGGATAAAGATTGGAGACTTCCTTTCTTAGATTTCGTATTGTATGATATTCTTCCAGATAATCCGAGTGAGGCAGCATCTATCAGACGACGATCACTCAGATTCTATTACAATCATACTACAAAAACCTTATATCGTCGAGCTTATGATGGTTTACTTCTTCGATGTATTGCCGGTGATGAAGCTCAACAAATTATTCGTGAAGCACATAATGGAATTTGTGGAGCACATCAGCCTGGACCAAAACTTCAAGACCGTATTCGACGTATGGGTTATTATTGGCCCACTATGGTATCAGATGCCATCGAATATGTAAGAAAGTGTAAAGCTTGTCAAATCCATGCAGATTTTATTCATCAACCCTCAAAATTTCTACATCCAACGGCAGTATCATGGCCCTTCGAAGCTTGGGGCATGGACATTATCGGTCCGATCAATCCGTCGTCATCAAAAGGTCATCGGTTTATTCTCGCAATAATTGATTATTTTTCCAAATGGGCCAAAGCTATTCCTTTATCTGAAGTCAAAACTTCTAATGTCATCAACTTTATCAAGTATCATGTCATCTACAGATTTGGTGTTCCTCGACACATTATTTATGATAATGGACCACAGTTCGTCAGCCAAAAATTTACTCGATTCTGTGACGATCATCGGATCAACAATGTGGCTTCTACCGCATATAATCCGGCAGCTAACGGATTAGCAGAAGCTTTCAACAAGACCATCATCAAACTCTTAAAGAAGTTTGTTTCTACCAACAAACGTAATTGGAGTGAGAAACTTGGTGAATGTTTGTGGGCTTACCGCACTACAGTTCGTAATGCTTACTAAATGTACACCTTTCTCTCTAGTGTACGGATGCGAAGCTGTTCTCCCGTTAGAGATTCAAATTCCTTCTTTAAGGATAGCAATCGCTAATGAACTTACCATCGAGAATAATGATCATCTTCGACTTCAGGAGTTGGAAGCTCTGGATGAAAAGCGATTATATGCTCAACAGAATATTGAATTCTATCAAGCTAGAATCTCAAGAGCTTTTAACAAGAAAGTCAGAGTTCGAGCATATCAGAAAGGAGAACTTGTTCTTACAGTCAGACGTCCGATGACTATGAAACACATGGGCAAAGGCAAGTTCGATGCAAAATGGGAAGGTCCATTCATTGTGAGTAAGGTCTTTTCTAATGGGGCATATCAGCTTACCACTATGGATGGTAAAGTCACTATGATGCCCATTAATGGCAAATTCTTGAAGAAATATTATGTCTAATATTTTCATCTGTCAAGATTGTTCTCTCATCATTCCCCCAGCTATTAAAAATATCAAAGTCATTGTTATTTACAAGAATCGTTTCGATATCTGTTATCCCCAGTGGAGATAGATATTCTATCCTGTATCGTTTTCTTAACAAATTTGATATCTAGAAAATCACGTCCATATTACCTCTGAATTTTCTATCTCAATATCATATTTATGAAAATGATATCTAGTCTTTTGATTCTCGAGTCCAAAGATCATGAAAAATTGAGTTCAAAGATATTTTTATGTCTGAATTCTATTTTTTCCAATCAGTATTAAAATAAGTTCATTTCTGGTTTAATATCATCTGATAGAATTACAAAGTTTGTTTGTATATTCTATTCTATTGAAATGTGTCATGTATTATTTACCTCTGAACATATTTTCTATGAATATATCATTACCAAAACAGCAAAACCAAAAATCAGATCAAGAATTCTCACTTGTTTTCATTCAGAATCAAAACATTGAATACAAGTAAAAATGAAAAAGATTCACTTATTAGGAGTTATTAGCTCCCTGATACGATCAAGAACAGCATTCATTTTCTCTTTATGAGCTTTTCGAACTTTTTCTGCTGCTTCAACAGCGATAATTTGTTCCTCAAAAGCGATAATAGCAGATTGACGACGATTAACTTCTTCAATTTGCTCTGTCTGCATCTGTTCTCGCTCATTTTGAAGAGTTTCACAGCGTTCGGCTTCAGAAATATAAGCAGCAATGACCTCAGCTTGCTCTGTTTCTATGACGGCAATTCGCTCTTGAAGACGAGCCGACTCCTCTTTTAACTTCTTCAGTTCTTCAGCTTTAGATGCTTTATCTTTCTCCAGAAGCTCTACTCTCTGACGAGTAGCTAATATTTCTTCACCCTTTTCTACTAATTTCCCAGAAGAAGAGGCAAGAAATGCTTCTAATACAGCTTGCTGGGACTGGGCTTCATGCTCTAATTGACTAATCTCAGCCACCGTTAAAGAATGAATGTCTTCCTTCTTAGTCTCCCAGTATTTTCGGATAGTTATTTCCAACTCATCCAGGAGATGTTCGAAGAAGATGCACTGAGATTCGCAACCAGCATGTCGCAACGCCATGAGCGGGAAATTGATCATAGTTCAAAGCTCAGAGAAGGGCATAGCTTCGTCCTTCAAAAAACGTCTGGAGTATGTATCTAGATATGAGTAAATGATCTCTGAATACATTTCTAGAGTTTTTGCTAGCCCAGTCTCAAACCCAGGAGTCGCTGTCATAATTGAAGAAGAAGCTTGAACGTTCTCTATCCTGGGAACGGAAGTATGTGCCACTGGAGAAGTTGGCAAGTGCGAACTCCCTTCATCAGCATCAGCCTGGATAAGTGGAGCATGAGTTGAGCTCATTGCTGCAGCAGTTCCTATTAGTCAAAGGGAAAATGATCAGAATATAAAAAGAAGAAACAATAGAAACAGAATTTGAAATAAAATTCTACCAGGCTGAGGTTCATATTCTATATATTGAGGGAGTCTTACATCTTCTCGTAGCCGGTCCATGATGGTGTCCGACACCTGCTTCATGTGACTGCTTCCAGCTCCAGAATTACTGGGCGCTGGAGCGTTATCTGGAGATTGAGCAGGTTCGAAGCTGAGTTCCATTTTGTTCCCTCTGACTTTATCTTCATCATAATAAGTAGAAGTGCCAGCATGCCAATCCTCTTCTTCTTCAGCTTCTTCTTCTTCTTCAGACTCTTTTTCATCCCCAGCTTCATGATGAATCTCTGATCCGGAGTCCATGATGTTCACATCTTCATCTATTCCTTGAGATGAATGAATCTCAGGAACAGTAATGATAGCAAGCTCAGTATTGACTGCCGGTTCAGTCTTTTCTGGAATATCAGTTTGAAGAATGATGTCTTTACAAATATTCTTCAACAAGTCATCAGCAGCTGATAGCTCGGACGTTGGCACGTCTTTATCGCCTCTGGCCAAAGAAATGTTTTCTTCAACCTGAGTTTCTGGAACTTCCGGTTGTTCCATAACTTCTGCCGGGGTTGGTTCTTCTTCAGAATATTCAATCTGGTCATCCAATGCCTGGATGACGCCCTCTGTCCCATGCTCAAAAGGGATCATCCTCATCTCTGAGGGTTCAGTAGCTACTCTACTTGTTGTCGGAGCAGTCATTTCCTGAGCTCGAGTGGACTCTACCGTAGTCCGTTCAGCTGAAGTTGCTGGACGATTAACATAATCAGATTCTGTTTTCTCAGTGGAAGCCGCTTCATTGATCTCTGGCAAGACCCCTCCACTCATAATCATTTCCAGGAGTTCATTGCCCTTCATTTTGCCGATGGTCTTCTTGACGTACCTGCCTCTCGACCTTCTTGTTATCAAAGGAGCATCGTCTTTATCTGTATCTTTGTCTTTATCGGCGGCATCATCTTCATCAACTGAGATGCCACCTAAAGATGAAGTGGCAATTACTGAGACCCCTTTCTTCTTCTTCTTAGATGTCTGAGACTTAGTACTCTTTTTGGAGACTGTCTCAGATTCATCACTTTGCTTCCTCTTAGAAAGGGATACAAATATGGGAGGAAGAACTTCATCAGGAAAATTTTGCTCTTGAAATAAGTCATATAGGGGCTCAACCTCCGCTGTCTCATCTTCAGGTTCCGGAGAAAATCGTTGAATAACAATCTTCTTCTTCGACCTTTTTGATGGAGCTGGGTCGTCTTCCGCAACAAAAGTTTTCAGATGAAAACTCGACATGAAGGTGCTCGACGAAACATAGAAGCGAACATATGTGTAAAGCATCTTCGTCCCCGTGCTGGATAAAGGATTAGGCATAGAGAATACAGCTTTTGTATCTCTAGCCGCAAAGTATCTCCAGGCCCGAGCTCCATCAATAAGCCCTCCACAAGCAGAAAGGCAGGTGGTGGCATTCCCAACATGAAGTTGGTCATATCCGAATTGCCTGGCAAATCGGCTCGGTAGATACGACTCCAGATACGTCATTTCTTTATGACGGTATACCAGATGAGAGGGCCGGATTCTCTGCAACCACTGAAAGGCTACATCATCTAGCCTGTTCCCTTTATCTCCGTCTACCATATTCAAGGGCATGCTCTCATAACCCAGTGGTGGAGGGACACATTGAATGGACCAATATGATGCTCGATTCAGAACATTTCTGCATTCTGGAAGAGTGTGAACCTTCCAGAAAGTTTCCCCAGAGTACTTCTCCAAAAAGAGACTGCCACTCCCTCCTGCTCCCGGAGGTATCAGACCGTCATGATGGAGAAGAAGCCATCCATATAGATATGTGAAGGGCATCTCTATTCTTGGGAATTCATCAGTCATCCTCCTCTGATCAGATAGCATATTGGTTACAAAATTCCGAAGACCTGCGTTCAGCCTACAGGTCATCGCTGATAACAAGTCTATCTTATAACCATACATAAGGCGCACTGCTGCAAAAATTATGCCTCTATGTATTCTGTCTAGAGAGCTGGAGCCAGGAACGACGAATCTTCTTAACCAAAGAGATAGGAATCCGGCTAAATGACCGTTCCTTGACAGAGTCTTTCCACTCTGTCTCACATACGAGCTGAAGGTGGTTCCAGCTTTAAACTCATACCAGTCTTCATCGATCGTGAAATCTTTGCAGTCATACTTCTCTAGTAGATAAATGATTTCACTCTCAGAGAGAGGCTTGAAGGAGTTAATTTGGTACCATCTCTTCTCGTTTATCTTTTTCTCATCCTTTTCACGGTTCATGAAAAGATAGGACATCCACTTCTGGATGTGGTTGCCGGTTTCTTCTTTAGTACTCTTGTAATACAGAGTACATGTGTCGAAATGGCACATCATCTCTTCAAACAGGTGCACCATTTTCGGATTCTTTTCCGACAGAAAGTTCAGCTCTTCTGTCGTAGGCACATACTCTTCATACGGTAATGTACCTGAAGGCAGATGCGAGATGTATTCCATCTCATGAAGGACAAAGCCCATCTCCCCTTTGGGAGTCATAAATGTCCCCGTCCTGTGGTTATACCTCTCAACCAAGGCCAGGAACAGAAAGGGGTTGGGTCTGAAGCCGTAGGATGAATTGACGATTGCGTCATAAAGGTTTATCTTCTACAGCTCACTCTCAAACTTCTCCAGAGCCCAATGGACCAAAGTCCTCCACCTCACGTTCTCCTGATTCATTAAACCGTTCATCCTCGACGTCGAATCAGTGGGGTAGAATGCCTTCTCGTTTGCCATGAATTCATTTATGAAAACAGGCGTCCTGAATGGCATCAATATTGATGAGTCTTCGGGTGGTACACATCCCGACTTCAAACCTCGAAACACGGATACATGATTCTCTGGGGAACTGAAGAATCCCTCATTCCTGTAAATGATACGGCTCGCCTTTGCCTGTTGATATTCTGTTAAGTACCAGGACATCTTTGTAAAACCCCTATTTTTTATTATTTTATTAGACTTAAAAATGAATTTATACAATTTATGGTTTTTTTTTTATGACCCGGTTTGGCCAATTCAGTCCGAACCGGACCTGGACCAAATTTAAGCCCAAGTAGACATGTGGTGTGATCAATGACGACCATGGATGCATATTTTATGGGTGTAAAATATTCCTTAATTTATTTTAAGGTTTGGGAGTATATTTTCTAAATATTAATTAGTGGCACAAAAATTTACGTTTTTATTACTTAATAATGTGTTACAAAAATGGTACATTTTTCTGGGTCCAAATGAGGGTGTGTGGTGTTCACACGTTGGAACAATTTTTTATTTTATTTTATTTCTACTAAAGTTATTTTTGTGAAAATTAAATAGACATTTTATTATGGTTGATATTAATTGATATTATGTGATATTTTTATCGTTGTCTTTTATGGCAATTTAAATTTGTGTATATATGTAAAAATATATTTTAGATGCATTATATATATATATATATATATATATATATATATATATATATATATATATATATATATATATATATATATATATATATATATAGTTAGATAATATTAAACTTTTATTTTAAATTTGTGGAGATTTAATAAACATGTCTTTTCCTATTTAAATATTATTATTATTTGAGTTGATTTATTAAGGATTGAATTTATATATATGTAGATACGTTCGAATATATTAAATAATTGGATAGTTGACTTTAAATAGTATTTGAATTTTAAATAGATTTTTGGTGTATTTATAGATATATACATATATAGATATAGATAATTATATTTAAAAGTATTGATTAGATAAGAAAAAAAAAATATATATATATATATATAGAAATGGTGGTCGGCCCCACCCGACCACCAACCCCACCTTACAAAAGAATAAGCAGCAGCTAAGGGCCGACTACTCCCCTTTGTATAACTTACATATATAAGTTATATATATACTTATATATGATTAGCACAAAAAAAAAACAAAAAAAAAAAACAACCCTAGTGGTGGTCGGCCCCACACGTGGGAATCCGACCACCCACGTAATTACATGCATGCAAAAAGAAGAAGAAGAGCAGACTCATTGTGCGCCCTCTGTAGCAAAGTTACTAATAGAGCCGAAAACCCTACCGCATATATATATATATATATATATATATATATATATATATATATATATATATATATATATGAGTTTTAGAAAATCCTAATTTTCTTTCTCCTCCAAATTTCTTTCACCTCATACCTCCTCCCCACTCCACGGCGAAGCTCGGACGCTCCACAGCGAAGCCGTGCTTGCGAAGAAGACAAAGGAACCATCGACGACAACAAACACAATAACAGATTTCCACTTTAAGGTATCCCACTTCTCCGATTAAATTCTCTGTCAATTCTATTCCGATTTTCGATCCGTAAATTCGTGTAGAAAGCCCCCATGACCCTCTTTCATCACCTTCAATTAATTTTATTTATTCTGCAATAAATTTCAGTTTCAATTAAATTAAATACCTCGAAAAATTAGTTTTCATAAAACCTTAAAATCCCGTACGAGGTACGTCCCGACAAACCGGACGACCCCGTCGCAAACCGAAAGTACCGGAAGGTCCATATCGAATTTGTGGACGTGCGGGTTTTGACGGAAATCAAATTGGTTGCGTGTGCGCAACGAATTTGGTCCGTATCCGTCGCATTTTTGCGTATCGGGCATTTTCGGTATTTTCCAATTTACTTTGTGCACACTCATCAAATCGTGACAAAACTTGCGCCATTGGACTCAAAATATTTTTTTGGTCCTGTATGCCAAGTTTGGTCCGATTCTGAGACCGTTGATCGGGACGCTATTTTGGCGGGTCCACAATCCCACTCAACGGGCGATTTTGTGCACAGCCCACCGGAATCCAAAATTGGACATACCTTTGGGTTCGTCTCATCAAAACAAATCCGTAGACATGTAGTTTGGCGACTTTAGGGACCGTAGGTTCTGGCGCACATTTCGGTGCAAAGCGGGTCCAACGGCAGACATCGTTTTGACCCAAAATTACGATTTTGCCCCTGTTCCAGAATTTAACTTTAGGACAGGCGTTTCCTAGGTTTATCTTATATTCCAAACTCGTTCGTGATATTTGTTGCAGCATCCGGAGTCATCTGTGGGATTTGGCTATTTCTGGCTTTGTTTACTTGTTGGTTCGAGTTACTGGATTATTCTCTTTTGCACATAACCTCAGGCAAGACACCTTGCCTTACTGTTTAAATTTTTTGCTCAATATCATGCATGTTTTAGTTGTTTCCTTTTTAAATTATATGTAAATGCAAATTACTATATTTTATACAATTGGCTTAGAGTTAAGGGACTACCGTCAAATTTAGTGTGTCTCATTGACTTATCACGATTGTACACGAGTTGTGTGTGAGAGTTGTGAGTATCATATAGAGGTCACTTGCGTGTGGGCTGATCCCCCGTACGCATGCGTTAGAATATAACTGCGAATAGATTGTGTAGAAGACTTTGGCAGTTATTAAGGATTAAACAGTGTCGTGGAGTCGACACATGTATAGTAACATTGGGGGGAGGGGACAGTTATTAGCGTAGGGGCTACATTTATTTTTTACACACATTTTGGGCCGAGGGTGACTCTCATGAGCACTACCTTCTGCCCAGGTCGATAGCGTCTCGGATGAGCGCTACTTGCTGGCCACTTTCTATTACTTGCTTGCGTGAATCCGTTACAGCCCCTGCGTAGAACGTTGTCCTCAAAATGCATATCACATAGAATGGTGTCACGCCCCAGAACCAGAATACTGGAGAGCGGGGGCAGACATAGCCAGCTACGTATAAAGAAATAGAATCCACGTCACTATACGGTCACGGCTGTCTAGATATATGAGGGTTTAACTACAATCCATCAGTCTCCTATGGTCAAGATCAAACCTATTGTCTCAATCAAAAGCAAGTAGTAGCAGTCACAAGATATTAGAGCATCAATATACAATAGTAAGGCGTCCCATACATTACATATTGGATGATCATGAAGCTAGTCGTACAAAATGTCAGGACTAGCAAGAGTTTTAATCAATACATGATCAACTCTAGGATTTGTCAATCATGTTACAGCCCGTAGGCAGACAGTAAATAAAGGTGCAATACGAGCTAACACGTGCTCGCCGGCTAAACGCCTCAAAAGAATAATTTTATAAATAGAGTGGGAGGACAAAAAAAATCCACTCGTTGCCCTGGTTACGCCTGGTGGTCACCATCGGGCTGGAAGACAGGTGGATCCTCTGTTGCTGCTCCGATATCTGGCCACACAAAACCAGCTGGGTCAGACCCCAGAAAGAGCAAGTGCCACAAAGGAGGCTTCACTTAGGAACTAAAACCAGCATATCACAATAGAATATTAGAGATAATAAATAAAGAACTGATAATAATAGAGATAACAACAGTAAACTGAGTACGAGGAAACTATTCAAGTAGCCAGGTCACAACTCTTAAACCAAACAAGGACCGGGTTGCAGCCCTTCACCTGAATAGAAACCCGTCTCAAATACTATTGGTACAGTAAAGATAATAAACGAAGAGAGGACACAGAACTGCTCCGGGAGCCAGGTTACAACCCTTAAACTAAACAAAGACCGGGGTTGTAACCCTTCGCCTGAACAGAACTGGACCCCTGATCTTTATTGCTAAGGCCAACATAATTAATCATGGTATTATGGTGAGGTAAAACATGACGGGCATGGCATAGAATTGCATTAAGACAATAAACGAAGAGAGGACACAGAACTGCTCCGGGAGCCAGGTTACAACCCTTAAACCAAACAAGGACCGGGGTTGTAACCCTTAGCCTGAACAGAACTGGACCCCTGATCTTTATTGCTAAGGCCATCATAATTAATCATGGTATTATGGTGAGGTAAAACATGACGGGTATGGCATGGAATTGCATTAAGACAATAAACGAAGAGAGGACACAGAACTGCTCCGGGAGCCAGGTTACAACCCTTAAACCAAACAAGGACCGGGGTTGTAACCCTTCGCCTGAACAGAACTGGACCCCCGATCGTTATTGTTAAGGCAAGCATCAATAATCATGTCATGTCATAATCTTGCACAAGATCAGGATAAGACTAAGCTGGAATAAACTATATCCAATCAATCACGGCCAATCAAGAGTACGGCTTGATACTTTTACTAACTAGGGTTATCACAGGCCTAGTTACTAGCAAGATGCAATGAGATTATCCCAACAGCCACAAGCCCTGCAGAACATCCGGCTATCCGGGTCGAATGTCCATTATGAAGAATGCAACACGTGACTGTGTGCTGGAAATGTGCCCTACTCGTCGGTAGGCTACAAGTCCACTTAATGCGCCCAGATAACGGGATTGCCTGTAGCTGGAAATTTCTTCATGTCTACTGAATTATTCTAGTTTATTAACCTTAGTCAATTACTGTAGGAATCCCTGACCGTGGTACTCAGGGATCCCTATCCTAGACATGATGCAAGACAGTACTGATTTATTTATACAAATGCAATCACCCACGGTGTCCAGGTCATTCATACTTGTCATGACAAGCTAGCTGTCGTAACAGCATGTCGAGATATATCATATCAGTTTGCTGTCAAGAGTGCGCCACAGCGGGCCACTATCGTGTTCTGTTCTTACAATATTATGAATGAGAGAAACTTGTATAAAATAACTAGAGACATATTCTTGCTGCTAAGGAGAAGATCTACAACTTCCACGTTGGAAGTTGGAAGAAATTCGAGCAATAATTCAGTCAATTATGACATATAATAGTTAGTAATAGTCAAAATATGCATTATGCGGCCTATTCTACGACATGCATGCAACTGCTACACCATATGCGCCTACTGCGACATGCGCCTTAATGCGGCTCATGCGCGACATGATATGCGCCTATCGCAACATGCGCCTCATGTGGCTCAACTGCGACATAATATGCGCCTACCGCGATATGCGCCTCATGTGGCTCAACTGCGACATGATATGCGCCTACCGCGACATGCGTCTCATTGCAACATGCGCCTACTGCGACATGATATGCGGCTACTGCGACATACGCTTCATTGCAATATGCGCCTTCTGTGACATGCGCCTTAATGCGACATGCTGTGCGGCTATCGCGACATGCGCTTCATTGCAACATGCGCCTTCTGCGACATGCGCCTTCTGCGACATACTGTGCGGCTACCGCGACATGCGCTTCATTGCAACATGCGCCTTCTGCGACATGCGCCTTCTGCGACATGATATGCGGCTACCGCGACATCGCTTCATTGCAACATGCGCCTTCTGCGACATGCGCCTTCTGCGACATGATATGCGGCTACCGCAACATGCGCTTCATTGCTACATGCGCCTTCTGCGACATGCGCCTTCTGTGACATGCTGTACGGCTACCGCGACATGCGCTTCATTGCAACATGCGCCTTCTGCGACATGCGCCTTCTGCGACATGCTGTGCGGCTACCGCGACATGCGCTTCATTGCAACATGCGCCTTCTGCGACATGCGCCTTCTGCGACATGCTGTGCATGCTACAGATGAACATAGAAATGACCAGAAATTGTTTTGGCCATAACTTCCTCATCCGAAGTCGAAATCAAGCGAAACAAAAGCCAAAACTGAAGGAAATTGAATTCTCTACAACATAGAAACACTAGTTTTCGAAAATAACCAAGTTTTAGAGATCAAAACAAAAAAAAACGAAAAGTTTACAAACTTAGATCTACAAGAATCCACCCATCAAATCCAAAAATGTCAAGTTCTAAAGAGGCTTAGAATCAAGTAAAGAAGAGAATGGAACAATAAAACTTGAGATCCATCATGAAGCAAGTTTGCACTTGCCTAAGCTCTCTCTCTCTCTCCCTCTTCCTGGTAGGTGAAGAAGTAAATGGTGGAGAAGAAGAAATAATGAAGAGAGAGAAAGTGGAGTGGGCTAATAAAGGGGGATGTTGGTGGTAGGTGGGAGTTTTCTTTTGGTTCATGTTGAACCCAAAAGCAAACCAAACCTAGCCGAACCAACCCAAAATAAACCGAGCCAAGCCAAGAGATATGTAAATACAAGAAAAATACATACACGTATTCCAAGGTACGTAATACGAACTACAGGCATTACAACTCTACCCACCTTAAAAGAATTTCGTCCTCGGAATTTAATCAAGAGGCTAGAGGAAACAAGCTATACTAATTATATACAAGCTATACAAATCAAGCAATCAAGTAATTATTCATGTAAGCAAGGAATCGAAGGTATGAGGCATAAGAAGGATATTATACCTCATGAGTCAAACAGGTCGGGATATCGCGATCGGATATCATCCTCACGCTCCCACGTTGACTCACCCAAAGAGTGATGACCCCAAGCAACTCGGACTAACTTGATAGTCTTGTTCTTGAGTGTCTTCTCTCTTTGGTCTAATATAGACACGGGCCTCTTCTCATACGAAAGGTTGGTACCAACAACCAATTCCGAATAATCCAGGATGTGGCTCGGGTCCGGGATATACCGTCGCAGTTGGGATACATGGAATACGTCATGCACCTCATATAGCGATGGTGGAAGAGCGAGACGATAGGATACATCTCCTACTCGCTCCAGAATATCAAATGGCCCTATATACCTAGGACTAAGCTTTCCCCGTACGCCGAAACGAATGACGCCACGGTTAGGCGAAATCCTCAGAAACACATGGTCACCGACAGAAAATTCAAGAGGGCGTCGATGAGAATCGGCCCAATGACGCTGGCGATCTTGGGCAACTCGAAGATGATCTCTGACTCTTCTGACCACTTCAACGGTCTGAGCAATCATTTCTGGACCAAGCATCTGCCTCTCTCCAACATCATCCCAGGCTAGCAGGGATCGACACTTCCTACCATACAGTGCATCGAACGGTGCCATCTGGATACTAGCCTGGAAACTATTGTTGTACGAGAACTCCACCAGGTGCACGTGATCTTCCCACGAACCACCGAAGTTGAGTGTACATGACCGCAACATATCTTCAAGAGTCTGGATCGTACGTTCCGACTGGCCATCTGTCTGCGGGTGATAAGCCGAACTGAACTGGAGGTGAGTTCCCAAACTTTCTTGCAAGCTACGCCAAAAGTGCGACGTAAACCTGGAATCTCTGTCCGAGGTGATACTGACTGGTACACCGTGCAACCTGACAATCTGTCGGAGATACATTTCTGCTAGTTGAGCCGTCGACTGACCAACTCTGAACGGAAGAAAGTGAGCCACCTTCGTGAGTCTGTCTATAATAACCCAAATAGCGTATCTGCCAGCCGGGGATCTAGGCAATCCAGTCATAAAATCCATGGTTATGTGCTCCCATTTTCACTCGGGAATCGGCAATGGTTGAAGTAGTCCAGCTGGTCTCTGATGTTCAGCCTTAACTTGTTGGCAGACTAAACAACGAGAGACAAACCGGGCTATCTCCCTCTTCATGCCATTCCACCAAAAGTGCTGATGAATATCACGGTACATCTTCGTGCCACCAGGATGAATGGAATACTGCAAACTGTGGGACTCTGCCATGATCTCCTGTCTGATATCTCCACTGGGTACACAAAGACACTTACCATGTCGAAGTGTACCGTCTTCATGGATACATAACTCTGGTCTTTGTCCTGCCTTACACTCTGCTCTGAGTCGCTGAAGCTTGAAATCTGCTGACTGCGCCATCCGGATCCTCTCGACTATAGTGGACTGAACTTGCATGCTGGCCATCAATGCCACACTGGAAGGGAGGACAACTTTTATACCCATCTTCTGAAGATCGGCTAACAGTTCTGGTTGCGCTGTCAAGAAATAAACTCCTGCCCTCCTGCTCAATGCATCTGCAACGACGTTGGCCTTCCCAGGATAATACTGCAGGTTGACATCATAATCCACAAGCAGCTCCAGCCATCTCCTCTGACGCATGTTGAGATCCTTGTGGGTGAAAACATACTTCAGACTCTTGTGGTCGGTGAAAATTTCCACCCTATCTCCATACAGGTAGTGTCTCCACAACTTAAGTGCAAACACTACAACTGCCAGCTCCAAGTCATGGGTTGGGTAATTTCTCTCATGATCACGAAGTTACCGTGACGCATAAGCTATTACCTTCCCATGCTGCATCAGAACACATCCTAAACCCCTGCCCGAAGCATCACAATACACTGAGAATCCTTCAGTTCCATCTGGAAGTGTGAGAATAGGAGCCTTCATCAAGCCTCGCTTCAACCTCTCAAAAGAATCCTGGCATTTTGCTGTCCAAGCAAACTGCACATCCTTGCGGGTCAACTGGGTCAATGGCGCTGAAATCCGAGCAAAGTCTGAAATAAATCGTCGGTAGTAGCCGGCCAATCCAAGAAAACTACGAACTTCTGCCACTGTGCTAGGTACCGGCCATGTTTCAATGGCCACGATCTTCTGGGGATCCACTTCAACTCCTCCTCGGGTGATGATATGACCCAAATACGAAATGCGATCGAGCCAGAACTCGCATTTACTAAACTTGGCATATAACTGGTGCTCTCTGAGAATCTGGAGAACCACACGGAGATGCTGCTCATGCTCCGCCTCACTCTTGCTGTAGACCAGGATGTCGTCTAGGAACACAATCACGAACTGATCCAAATAGGGCATAAAGATGCGATTCATGAGGTCCATGAATACAGCCGGCGCATTGGTTGCTCCAAATGGCATCACGAGGAACTCCCAATGCCCATACCTAGATCTGAAAGCTGTCTTCGGGATGTCCTGCTCTCTGACTCTGATCTGATGGTATCCTGACCGCAAGTCGATCTTCGAAAATACAGATGCCCCTTTGAGTTGATCAAACAAGTCATCTATCCTTGGGAGAGGGTATATGTTCTTGATTGTCATTGAGTTCAAGGTACGATAATCAACACACAATCTGGACGTACCATCCTTCTTTTTCACAAGAAGCATCGGGGCTCCCCAAGGCGATCCACTAGCACGAATGAATCCCTTTCTTCTGAGTTCTTCAATCATCTTGTACAATATCTCTAGCTCTGACGGCGCCATCCTGTAGACTCTCTTTGACACTGGGGCTGTGCCGGGAATTAAGTCGATGGTAAACTCGATCTCTCGCTCTGGCGGCATCCCTGGAAGCTCTTCTGAAAAAACATTTGGAAACTCTTTGACTATCCGAGGTAACTGCATTGCTGCTACTGCCATCCGCAACACTGGAAGAGAAGGTTCAACTTCGCCTCGGGAGAAGGAAAACTCTGGCTCGCCTGGAATGCTAAAAATAACCCTGCCAATGTGGCAGTCTATCCTAGCATACTGGTCCCTCAACCAATACATCCCTAAGACCACATCATAATCGGCCATCGGGAACTCTATTAATCTAGCGGGGAATTCTCTACCGCTAACTACGATCCAACACGAGGAAAACACTCTATCTACTCCCACAAGTCCATTACCAGTAAGTATATTGAGCCTTACTGATAATGACTCGGGCTCCAGTCCTACCCGTATCACAAATCGTGCAGACATAAATGAATGTGAGGCACCAGAATCAAATAATACTGAAGCTAGAAAGGTGTTGACGAGAATAGTACCTGCCACCACCTCACCTGGTGCTATTCCTTCTTCTCCCATGGTCAAAGCCAGCACTTGACCATGTCCTCTGGGTGCGGGTCCCCTCTGCTAAAAATTCCTCTGCCTGCTCTGGATCAGGGCTTGGGCTTGGGCATACTGTTGCGGTCTCTGCTGCTGGAAAGCCTGGGCCTGCGTCGGCAATGGCATAGGGAACGGGTACTGCAGCTGCTGCTGCTGCTGGACTGGTGCTGGTCCTCTAACTGAAGGACTAGAGAAGGCGGATGAACTCCCCCTGTTCGGACAATTCCCAACCCTGTGGTTCGGGGCACCACAAACCAAGCACAAACCCTGTGCTCTACGACACTCGGATACCACATGCCCTGGCTTCCCGCAGTGTGAACATCTCACTACGGAAGACTGCTTCTGCTTCTGCTGCTGAGGGTACGTCGGGGTGGAATGCTGAACCGACGTCACTGCGGCCGCCCGCCTCGGAGCTCCAATGGTCAAAGCCCTGGCTGCCGGGGCTGGTGCTGATGACTGATTCATCTGACCATGAGATCGCTTCCGACCTCCGGTCCTATCCACGATCCTCTGGGATGTATATTCATGCCTTCGGGCTGCTCTCAACACTGCATCAAAAGTCTGATGCTCAAACTGCTCCACCGCCAATAAAATCTCTAGGTGGAGCCCCTGCTGGAACCGCTGGGCTCTATCGAACTCGGTCGCCACCAAGGTAGGAGCAAACCGACTAAGTCTGGAGAACTCGGCCGCATATCCATCGACCGTCCTGCCCATCTGCTTCAGATTGGTAAACCTCGTCTGTAGATCATACCGAGCTACAGCATCAAAATACTTGGTCTGGAATCTCTCCCTGAATACTGCCCATAAAATAGGGGCCACTAATCCATCGGCCTGCGCTGCCCACCAGCTGCGAGCAAGATCCAATAGCTGCAGGCGCACCACGGCCACCTTCTCATTCTCTGGAGTCATGGCTGCTTCTAGAATCACCTCTGTATCCTGAAGCCATGCATCTGCAGCGATCGCATCTTTACTGCCATCGAAGAAGGGAGGGTTCAAGCGCTTGAAGCTGTTGGCCGCGCTATTACCCTGATGACCTCCTCTGGTCAAGGCATCTGCCACCACCTGGTGTAAGGCATCTCCGCGACGATCCTGGGAAGCTAATAGGGACCTTATGAGACCCACCAAAGTGCCATCATCAGGCTCTGCAGGCTGGACGAGCTGAACTGGTGGTTCTCCTTCGGTAGGCATAACTCTGGAGGCTACTCCTGAATGCTGGGCTTGATCTCCAGGTTGTTGCTGGTCCGCGGGAGGTGCTCAGCCTTGCTGATCGGCAGGTCCAGGAACAATGTCGCTGAAGAAGACGACATAGGGAACAATAAGAAAGGACCAGGACAGATCAACGATACAAGCAGGTGATCAGGTCAAGATTCTCAGGGATTTGAAGATACGAGCAGAGATCAAGGGCGAATACTGATTGAGACATCTATTCGGTAAACCCTCACATATCTTGAATTACAAGACCTGTATGGGCCACCACTAAAACCATGTCACGTCCCAGAACCAGAATACTGGAGAGCGGGGGCAGACATAGCCAGCTACGTATAATGAAATAGAATCCACGTCACTATACGGTCACGGCTGTCTAGATATATGAAGGTTTAACTACAATCCATCAGTCTCCTATGGTCAAGATCAAACCTATTGTCTCAATCACAAGCAAGTAGTAGCAGTCACAAGATATTAGAGCATCAATATACAATAGTAAGGCGTCCCATACATTACATATTGGATGATCATGAAGCTAGTCGTACAAAATGTCAGGACTAGCAAGAGTTTTAGTCAATACATGATCAACCCTAGGATTTGTCAATCATGTTACAGCCCGTAGGCAGACAGTAAATAAAGGTGCAATACGAGCTAACACGTGCTCGCCGGCTAAACGCCTCAAAAGAATAATTTTACAAATAGAGTGGGAGGACAAAAGAAATCCACTCGTTGCCCTGGTTACGCCTGGTGGTCACCATCGGGCTGAAAGACAGGTGGATCCTCTGTTGCTGCTCCGATATCTGGCCACACAAAACCAGCTGGGTCAGACCCCAGAAAGAGCAAGTGCCACAAAGGAGGCTTCACTTAGGAACTAAAACCAGCATATCACAATAGAATATTAGAGATAATAAATAAAGAACTGATAATAATAGAGATAACAACAGTAAACTGAGTACGAGGAAACTATTCAAGTAGCCAGGTCACAACCCTTAAACCAAACAAGGACCGGGGTTGCAGCCCTTCACCTGAATAGAAATCTGTCTCAAATACTATTGGTACAGTAAAGACAATAAATGAAGAGAGGACACAGAACTGCTCCGAGAGCCAGGTTACAACCCTTAAACCAAACAAGGACCGGGGTTGTAACCCTTCGCCTGAACAGAACTGGACCCCTGATCTTTATTGCTAAGGCCAGCATAATTAATCATGGTATTATGGTGAGGTAAAACATGACGGGCATGGCATGGAATTGCATTAAGACAATAAACGAAGAGAGGACACAGAACTGCTCCGGGAGCCAGGTTACAACCCTTAAACCAAACAAGGACCGGGGTTGTAACCCTTCGTCTGAACAGAACTGGACCCCTGATCTTTATTGCTAAGGCCAGCATAATTAATCATGTTATTATGGTGAGGTAAAATATGACGGGCATGGCATGGAATTGTATTAAGACAATAAACGAAGAGAGGACACAGAACTGCTCCGGGAGCCAGGTTACAACCCTTAAACCAAATAAGGACCGGGATTGTAACCCTTCGCCTGAACAGAACTGGACCCCCGATCGTTATTGTTAAGGCAAGCATCAATAATCATGTCATGTCATAATCTTGCACAAGATCAGGATAAGACTAAGCTGGAATAAACTACATCCAATCAATCACGGCTAATCAAGAGTACGGCTTGATACTTTTACTAACTAGGGTTATCACAGGCCTAGTTACTAGCAAGATGCAATGAGATTATCCCAACAGCCACAAGCCCTCCAGAACATCCGGCTATCCGGGTCGAATGTCCATTATAAAGAATGCAACACGTGACTGTGTGCTGAAAATGTGCCCTACTCGTCGGTAGGCTACAAGTCCACTTAATGCGCCCAGATAACGGGATTGCCTGTAGCTGGAAATCTCTTCATGTCTACTGAATTATTCTAGTTTATTAACCTTAGTCAATTACTGTAGGTATCCCTGACCGTGGTACTCAGGGATCCCTATCCTAGACATGATGTAAGACAGTACTGATTTATTTGTACAAACGCAATCACCCACGGTGTCCAGGTCATTCATACTTGTCATGACAAGCTAGCTGTCGTAACAGCATGTCGAGATATATCATGTCAGTTTGCTGTCAAGAGTGCGCCACAGCGGGCCACTATCGTGTTCTGTTCTTACAATATTATGAATGAGAGAAACTTGCATAAAATAACTAGAGACATATTCTTGCTGCTAACGAGAAGATCTACAACTTCCACGTTGGGAGTTGGGAGAAATTCGAGCAATAATTCAGTCAATTAGGACATATAATAGTTAGTAATAGTCAAAATATGCATTATGCGTCTTATTCTACGACATGCATGCAACTGCGACACCATATGCGCCTACTGCGATATGCGCCTTAATGCGGCTCATGCGCGACATGATATGCGCCTATCGCGACATGCGCCTCATGTGGCTCAACTGCGACATGATATGCGCCTACCGCGACATACGCCTCATGTGGCTCAACTGCGACATGATATGCGCCTACCGCGACATGCGCCTCATTGCAACATGTGCCTACTGCGACATGATATGCGGCTACTGCGACATGCGCTTCATTGCAACATGCGCCTTCTGCGACATGCGCCTTAATGCGACATGCTGTGCGGCTACCGCGACATGCGCTTCATTGCAACATGCGCCTTCTGCGACATGCGCCTTCTGCGACATGCTGTGCGGCTACCGCGACATGCGCTTCATTGCAACATGCGCCTTCTGCGACATGCGCCTTCTGCGACATGATATGCGGCTACCGCGACATGCGCTTCATTGCAACATGCACCTTCTGCGACATGCGCCTTCTGCGACATGATATGCGGCTACCGCGACATGCGCTTCATTGCAACATGCGCCTTCTGCGACATGCGTCTTCTGCGACATGCTGTGCGGCTACCGCGACATGCGCTTCATTGCAACATGCGCCTTCTGCGACATGCGCCTTCTGCGACATGCTGTGCGGCTACCGCGACATGCGCTTCATTGCAACATGCGCCTTCTGCGACATGCGCCTTCTGCGACATGCTGTGCATGCTGCAGATGAACATAGAAATGACCAGAAATTGTTTTGGCCATAACTTCCTCATCCGAAGTCGAAATCAAGCGAAACAAAAGCCAAAACTGAAGGAAATTGAATTCTCTACAACATAGAAACACTAGTTTTCAAAAATAACCAAGTTTTAGAGATCAAAACCAAGAAAAACTGAAAAGTTTACAAACTTAGATCTACAAGAATCCACCCATCAAATCCAAAAATGTCAAGTTCTAAAGAGGCTTAGAATCAAGTAAAGAAGAGAATGGAACAATAAAACTTGAGATCCATCATGAAGCAAGTTTGCACTTGCCTAAGCTCTCTCTCTCTCTCCCTCTTCCTGGTAGGTGAAGAAGTAAATGGTGGAGAAGAAGAAATAATGAAGAGAGAGAAAGAGGAGTGGGCTAATAAAGGAGGATGGTGGTGGTAGGTGGGGGTTTTCTTTTGGTTCATGTTGAACCCAAAAGCAAACCAAACCTAGACGAACCAACCCAAAATAAATCGAGCCAAGCCAAGAGATATGCAAATATAAGAAAAATACGTACACGTATTCCAAGGTACGTAATACGAACTACAGGCATTACAAATGGTTAGGACCTTTTACTCATGCATACTTTTCTGTTGAGCTTATTTATTCAGTTTATCGGCATGATATTATGTGTCTTGTTACGTCACTCTGAGGACCTGGTTTTTCCCCAGGTGTGTGTTCATGTTTTCTGCAGGTGCTCTAGCTAAGGCCATTCCTTCCTTCGTGATGACTGCTTTTGGACTTGTCATTGTTTCGCTCGACCAATCACTTTTTTTTGTATATTTCTTCTCTATTTAAATTAGTTGGTAGTGGACTTTATCTCCGCCCAACGATTGTATCATAAATATTCAAGTTAATTTCTATATAATTGTTCCTTTCATTGTGGATGAGATTTAGTTGCCTTGGATTACTACATTTTACAGCTTATGTATACATACGAGGTCCATGTATTTCGTATGTATACAGCTGGCATGTCTACGTACTTGGTCCTATGTATTTTGGGACTGGGGCGTTACATGTTTTTGTGGTGGCCCATGCAGGTCGAGTTTGTCACATCGGTTATGTTACTGTACCGATGTGAACCTGCAACATAGGATTAGAATTATAGGAATCTCATCCATACAGCTTGACCTCTTCCCTTGGCTTCAAATTTCGAACTCTCGTTCGACTTCCTTGAATTACATCTTGCTTGATTCCTTTCTACCGTCGATTCTTATTTTCGTGCTTAGTGTCAACTAGGAAGATGACTACACTAGTATATGCTCATAGGTCAAACACATGGCTAGAATGGTTATATTGGCAATTGGAATACATTCAAGACTTTAATTGAGTTTAAAAGGCTTTTTGTGAATTAATGATTAGTAATTTGTAAAGTAGGATATTGCCACGGAAAGTTTTAACCTTGAGATTTCTAAATAGTAAACATCAGAGGATTTATAGAATTTCATACTTGATTTAAGAAATTGATTGATTTTCAAGATATGATATTTATGATTTATTGGATTATAGTTATACATCCTCGCACCTGTATAAAATTGATTTGCTTTTCGAGTTGTGATATTTATGAGTTTTTGGTGATAGATATACATCTTTGAACAAATATAAAATTTATTTGAATTTCGAGTTTTAATGTTTATGATTATTGTATTATAGTTATACACCTTTGAACAGTTATAAATTTGGTTTGAAAATGATCTTAGCTTTTTAAAAAAAATGGCCGTAGAAATTATTTAAATTTGAGTTGTACAACTTGCGATTTTCGTATTTGGTAAATTTTAAATTTTAAGTGGAAGTAATGATGGCGAATTTTGGTTTAAATATTTGAAAGTTATGAAAACAAATTTTGAGAATTTTTCTTTATTTTGAATTGTGTCATATGATTGAGGATTTACAGATCTATTTAGATTTAAAAAAAAAGATTTTGATTGATAAGATTATTTGAAATTTTAGTTTAATGAGGGATTGCTAATATTAAATTTTTTTTTTGATAATTTCGAAGGATGTGATGGAAGGTTATTTTGATTGATTAAATGAAGTTACCAGTTAAAAGTTGTGATTTTGTTGGAATAACTTAGCATGAATATAAGTTAAAATTTATGAGAGCATGGAGCTTAAATTTTTATTATTGCTTTTAAATGCTAAGAGTTTTATTATGAGTTATTTGAAAATTTTAGAGTGCTAAATTTTTTATTGATTGTGAAATCTTTATGAATTCGTGAATTATGAACTCTTGAATTAAATAGTTGAGTTTAAACATTAATTTTGGAAAAGGTTAGTAGAAACGTGATAAAAATTTTGCTTGATATTTTTGAGAGTGATTTAAATTATTATTTTTTGATGAATTTGAACTACTTGAAGTGAATACAAATTTTGGTGGTTTATTTTGAAAGTTTATTTTTGAAACTTTTTGAGGATACTTGAGTTAAATTTTAATGGTAGGCCCCAAGATAACCCTACTGAGTATTCCACACTAATTGCCATGTCACCATGACCATGATAGTGGTATATACACAAGGGTTGTTAGTCATCTACCCAGCTATGTGACTGTATTTCCACCTCGACTTACTCGATCTTCCTTCAATTCTAGATCTTTAATTGCGACCTTCTAACCCATTTGCAATTTGATTAATGATTTAATGGTTCCTTAACTGTATTCATCCAGGAGACTATCTTCTCTCCGGAACTGTGCCCCTAAATTATTATTTTATGGATTCTTTAATTAATTTTTATTTCATGCTGTAACTTGATCTTCTTTATTTTGTGCATTAATTATCATATCGTGAACTCCCACTTTCTATTGTTGACCTTCTGGCACCCCTACCATGACTTGTATATTTGGAGCACAACACTAGACTTTTCTTCCAACAAATTTCATGTGTAAGACCTAGACAAGTCCACCTTCATGTAGATATATCATGTCTCACTAAAACACGTCTCCTTGTACACTATTTTCATGATATGACCTTTTAATCAAAATGGCCAAAATACAATCTTTACCATGATATCGATATATCTTTCGACCACTGATAGGGATTCCATCTCGACTAAATTCTTTCGACCGATATATGATTTTGTTCTACTTAATTCCGTAAATGCTCAAATTTGTGCTTTATCTTGATTGCTTGACCCATTGTCCCATGATACTATTAGTTTAACTCTTGTAAGTTGGGTAGAATACCTCACCACCTAAATAAACATTTTTCCTTGTGAACCACATCGGTAAGTTCACTTAGACTAAATTCAGAGGACCCTACCTTATCAAGTCTACCCAGCCATAGATGAAGAAACACTAGGACAACTGTATAGGCCCAAACTTTAGGCGAGCCATGATTTTAAAAGATCTTGGACTATTTAAAATTCCTTCATCAGTACCTTCATTGCTCATATTTTGACTATCTCCTGCTGCTAATGTGGCTTCAGTTTTGTAAGCTTATTTCATTATCAAAGCTTGATCATGACATATTTTATTGGGTGCACCCACTAAAAATAATGTCTAACCAGAATCGGTGCATGATGGTCTGATCAACCTATTGCACTTTGGTTCGCTTATCATATCTTATTCTATGCGGATGGAGACATAGTTCAACTTGTCTTAGAGTCTCATCCGCGATAGCCTTGGCAATTCTCGTTTGAATTATTTTGCCGCCTATGAACCCGCAATTCGTACTCAATATATAACACCGTCTTTGAAACCTTTGCTGTCTTGTCTTTTACTTATTTTGGAAAGACAAGGCACTGTACTTGCTAGATAGACTCAAGGTATCATCTTTGGTTGCCCAATCGGTTAATTATACACAAATATAGATAGCCACCGATCGACTCATGTGGCTATATCATCGCCTTTAACTACTCCTCATTCTCAACCCTTGAATTATTATAGTGTCCTTCCAATTGTTCTCGAGCACTCGAGAGTGATTCTAATCATCACATAATCAAACCCTCGACCAAGACGATTAGTATCCAGTTCTCCCTTAAGGGATCACATTTTCTAAATTTCTAAGTTATTCTCTTTGGTCTACTCATTTCCTTACAGTTCTTCTAAATTGGATATTCAAAAGTTTGTTACCTTCACTAGCGATTCTTATTCAATTCCATAACCATGATATATTTTTATATATATCGACTCCACAATTCTCCATTGTATGTTGGTATTGATAACTCATTTCTACCCCTCTACCCTATCTACCCTATTAATCCTAAATTTCGAGGACGAAATTCTTGTAAGTTGGGTAGGATGTAAAACCTCTATTTTTTATTATTATTTTATTAGACTTAAAAATGAATTTATACAATTTATGGTTTTATTTATTTATTTTTGATGACCCGGTTTGGCCAATTCAGTCTGAACTGGACCTGGACCAAATTTAAGCCCAAGTAGACATGTGGTGTGATCAATGACGACCATGGATGCATATTTTATGGGTGTAAAATATTGCTTAATTTATTTTAAGGTTTGGGAGTATATTTTCTAAATATTAATTAGTGGCACAAAAATTTACGTTTTTATTACTTAATAATGTGTTACAAAAATGGTACATTTTTCTGGGTCCAAATGAGGGTGTGTGGTAAAGTTCACACGTTGGAACAATTTTTTTTATTTTATTTCTACTAAAGTTATTTTTGTGAAAATTAAATAGACATTTTATTATGGTTGATATTAATTGATATTATGTGATATTTTTATCGTTGCCTTTTATGGCAATTTAAATTTGTGTATATATGTAAAAATATATTTTAGATGCATTATATATATATATATATATATAGTTAGATAATATTAAACTTTTATTTTAAATTTGTGGAGATTTAATAAACATGTCTTTTCCTATTTAAATATTATTATTATTTGAGTTGATTTATTAAGGATTGAATTTATATATATGTAGATACGTTCGAATATATTAAATAATGGATAGTTGACTTTAAATAGTATTTGAATTTTAAATAGATTTTTGGTGTATTTATAGATATATACATATATAGATATAGATAATTATATTTAAAAGTATTGATTAGATAAGAAAAAAAAAAAAATATATATATATATAGAAATGGTGGTCGGCCCCACCCGACCACCAACCCCACCTTACAAAAGAATAAGCAGCAGCTAAGGGCCGACTACTCCCCTTTGTATAACTTACATATATAAGTTATATATATACTTATATATGATTAGCACAAAAAAAAAAAAAAAAAAAAAAAACACAACAACCCTAGTGGTGGTCGGCCCCACACGTGGGAATCCGACCACCCACGTAATTACATGCATGCAAAAAGAAGAAGAAGAGCAGACTCATTGTGCGCCCTCTGTAGCAAAGTTACTAATAGAGCCGAAAACCCTACCGCATACATATATATATATATATATATATATATATATATATATATATATATATATATGAGTTTTAGAAAATTCTAAAAAATAAATAAATAAATATATATATATATATATATATATATATATATATATATATATATATATATATGAGTTTTAGAAAATTCTAATTTTCTTTCTCCTCCAAATTCGCAAACCGAAAGTACCAGAAGGTCCGTATCGAATTTGTGGACGTGCGGGTTTTGACGAAAATCAAATTGGTTGCGTGTGCGCAACGAATTTGGTCCGTATCCGTCGCATTTTTGCGTATCGGATATTTTCGGTATTTTCCAATTACTTTGTGCACACTCATCAAATTGCGACAAAACTTGCGCCATTGGACTCAAAATATTTTTCTGGTCCTGTATGCCAAGTTGGGTCCGATTCTGAGACCGTTGATCGGGACGCTATTTTGGCGGGCCCACAATGTCACGCCCCAGAACCAGAATACTGGAGAGCGGGGGCAGACACAGCCAGCTACGTATATTGAAATAGAATACATCTCAACTATACGGTCACGGCTGTCTAGATATGAGGGTTTACTACAAGCCAGCAGTCTCTTAAGGTCAAGCCTATTGTCTCAATCTCAAGCAATTAACAGAGTTACAAGATATTAGAGCATCAAATATATATATATAAGGCGTCCCAAATATTACATATTGGATGATCATGAAGCTAGTCGTACAAAATGATAGGACTAGCAAGAGTTCAGTCATACATGATCAACCCTAGGATTTGTTAATCATGTTTACAGCCCGTAGGCAGACAGTAAGTAAATGTGCATCGAGCTAACAGGTGCTCGTCGGCTAAACGCCTCAAAAGAATAAATTTACATATAAGTGGGTGAAACAAAAGGAAAACCCACTCTTGGCCCGGGTTCCGTCTAGTTGTCACCATTGGGCTGGAATCTTGGTAGATCCTCGGGAGCTGCTCCGAAATCTGGCCACACAAAACCAGCTGGGTCAAACCCCAGAAAGAGCAAGTGCCACAAAGGAGGCCACAAATAAGAACAAAAGCCAGCATATCAGAACATAAGAATAAAAGAAAGTACAAGTAGTAAAGTACACAGGGCGATAAACGACTAGGGGCGTGGAACCATTCCGGGAGCCAGGTTACAATCCTTAAACCAAACAAGGACCAGGATTGTACCCCTTCGCCTGAATAGCTCACTGTCTCTACCCATTTATCGTTAGAGATAAGTAGAACTATCATGATCAAGAGTTCCAGGTACAAGGCTAGACAAGACTTAGACAGGGCTGGACACCATTCATTCACAATCGGCCAAGCAAGTACTACAGCTTACTACTTTAACTAACTAGGGTTATCACAAGCCTAATTACTAACAAGATGCAAGTGAGAAATTCCAGTCCCAAGCCCTGCAGACCATCCAGTTATCCTTCCGCGGGTTGAGAGTTATAGTTGGGTACATCGCCCGGGAGACAAATGTACCCTTAGGTGACTTAGAGGGTGCAACACATGACAGTGTGCCGAAAATGTGCTCTACTCGTCGGCAAGCTACAAGTCCATTAAAGCGCCCAGATAACGAGATTGCCTGTGACTGGGAATTCTCCATGTTCTAGTTTGATCTAATCATTAGCCTATTCCAATTTAGCGCGAGTCCCTGGCCGTGGTACCCAGGAAGTCACGTCCTAGACATGATGCAAGACAAGACAAGTGGATTGTGCAAGCAAGCAAGCAGGAACACCCACGGTGTCAAGGCAAGTCAAGTCAAGTTATCAAGTCAAGTCAAGTCAAGAGTGCGCCGCCACGGGCCACTATCAAGTTATCAAGATAAATCATGTCAGGGTACTTGTTAGGAGTGCGCCACGACGGGCCACTATCATGTCAGGTTGGTCATGTCAGGAGTGCACCACTACGGGTCACTGTCATGCTATACTAGTTCCTTGTCATACCAAGCCAAGTACAATAGTCATTCCAAATATATGAGTAAAATTAAGTTCATGATAAAAGGCGTAAGGATATAAAATGGGCGTAAAATACCTAATAAAATACTAATATAAATAGGACAATAGAAGAGCCAAGATCAAGAAATAACAAATTCATCATAGACAAGTAGGTTGCGCAGGGTATGCACTGCGCAGGGTGCCAAGTGCGCAGGGTGAGCTGCGCAGGGTACCAACTGCGCAGGGTGCCAAGTGCGCAGGGGCAGATGGCGCACAGATGGATTGCGCAGAAGGTAGACTGCGCAGGAGTAAACTGCGCAGGAGTTGGTTGCGCAGAGATGGATTGCGCAATGGTCGATTGCGCAGGGGTTGCTTTGCGCATGGCTGGCTTGCGCATGGCTAGCTTGCGCCAGCGCAATCCAGCGCAGCGCAAAGCACTGGCCAAGGATCTTGCGCAAATGGCCATGCGCTAAAGAGCACAGGTCAGGGTGCGCAAATGGCCTTGCACTAAAGAGCGCAGGCCAGGGAATAGTGCGCAATCGGCCAGGTGCTAAAAAGCATTGGCCGAGAGCTCCACCATGGCTGAACTCTCAAGAACACCAAGAACACCAAGTTCAAATCTCCACAACTTAGCCAAATCAAAACCAAATTTAGATTTTCAAAGTTCTAACTTGAGTAAAATTGAATTCTCTTCCACATGGAAGCATCACAACAAGCAAAAATCAAAGTTTAATAGATCAAAACCAAGGATTTCCGAAAATGGTTAAAACCTAGATCTAGAAGAATGAAAGCTCCAAATCACAAAATTCCAAGTTCTAATGTTGATCTACATGTCCTAATCTATCAAATGGACAAATAAAATTGGGTGCTTATTTGTTGGCAAGGTGCACTTGCCTATTGGTTGGGGAGTTGTGTGGAAGAAGGAAGAAGAAGAAGTTTGTAAGAAATAAATGAGAGAATAAAGGGGAGAGAGAAAAGTAGGTGGTGTTATAAAGTGGGAGAGTTGTGGTGTGATGAGGGAGGAGTGTAGGCTAAAGTGTTCCACTAATGATGAACCAAACCAAACCAACTTCCACAAAATAAAACCAAGCCATGGTTAAAACCTGCTTACAAGAATCAAAAGACCACATGTCCAGGAAAATAAAATACGTGCCAAAATCAAATACGAGCATAATACGAAATACGAAAAATGAGGGTGACACACAATCCCACTCAACGGACGATTTTGTGCACAGCCCACCGGAATCCAAAATTGGACATACCGTTGGGTTCATCTCATCAAAACAAATTCGTAGACATGTAGTTTGACGACTTTAGAGACCGTAGATTCTGGCGCGCATTTCGGTGCAAAGTGGGTCCAACGGCGAACATCGTTTTGACCCAAAATTACGATTTTGCCCCTGTTCCAGAATTTAACTTTTGGACAAGCGTTTCCTAGGTTTATCTTATATTCTAAACTCGTTCGTGATGTTTGTTGCAGCATCCGGAGTCATCTGTGGGATTTGGCTATTTCTGGCTTTGTTTACTTGTTGGTTCGAGCTACTGGATTATTCTCTTTTGCACATAACCTCAGGCAAGACACATTGCCTTTACTGTTTAAATTTTCTGCTCAATATCATGCATGTTTTAGTTGTTTCCTTTTTAAATTATATGTAAATACAAATTACTATATTTTATACAATTGGCTTAGAGTTAAGGGACTACCGTCAAATTTAGTGTGTCTCATTGACTTATCACGATTGTACACGAGTTGTGTGTGAGAGTTGTGAGTATCATATAGAGGTCACTTGCGTGTGGGCTGATCCCCCGTACGCGTGCGTTAGAATATAACTGCGAATAGATTGTGTAGAAGACTTTGGCAGTTATTAAGGATTAAACAGTGTCGTGGAGTCGACACATGTATAGTATCATTGGAGGGAGGGGATAGTTATTAGCGTAGGGGCTACATTTATTTTTTACACACATTTTGGGCCGAGGGTTACTCTCATGAGCACTACCTTCTGCCCAGGTCGATAGCGTCTCGGATGAGCGCTACTTGCTGGCCACTTTCTATTACTTGCTTGCGTGAATCCGTTACAGCCCCTGCGTAGAACGTTGTCCTCAAAATGCATATCACATAGAATGGTTAGGACCCTTTACTCATGCATACTTTTCTGTTGAGCTTATTTATTCAGTTTATCGGCATGATATTAAGTGTCTTGTTACGTCCCTCTGAGGACCTGGTTTTTCCCCAGGTGTGTGTTCATGTTTTCTGCAGGTGCTCTAGCTAAGGCCATTCCTTCCTTCGTGATGACTGCTTTTGGACTTGTCATTGTTTCGCTCGACCAATCACTTTCTTTGTATATTTCTTCTCTATTTAAATTAGTTGGTAGTGGACTTTGTCTCCGCCCAACGATTGTATCATAAATATTCAAGTTGATTTCTATATAATTGTTCCTTTTATTGTGGATGAGATTTAGTTGCCTTGGATTACTATATTTTACAGCTTATGTATACATACGAGGTCCATTTATTTCGTATGTATACAGCTGGCATGTCTACGTACTTGGTCCTACGTATTTTGGGACTGGGGCGTTACAATCTTTCTGGAATAACTAGCATGCATGAATCTCATGATAGATAAGCCCCTAGAAACCTTCGGCCATACATGGGCTGTCCTGCATCACATTCGAAATAGAAGCAAACCTTCTCTCTGATGCCCTTTGGTTGTGATTTCTGTGCTATGGCATCCCCGAACAGAAATGCTGGTTTCTTGTGGAACACCAAATCAAGACTCTGAAAGGGTTCACCATTCATCAAACAGAGTAGAGTTGTATGGTCTTGATTTGCTAACAACGACAGTCTGGCTTCTGGAAGGTCAAACTGAGGAAATTTCACATGAGATAAATCATGTTTAAATGAAAAACTCAGGTGCCCTTCATAATCTGCCTCTTCACTTCGGATGTTCACTACAGAAAATAAAAGAAGACAAGGTCAGATGTGCTTCAGTAAAATCTATGTCTACGAACCCTATGCGTGTATAGCAGTGTTCGAAGGAAATTTCATAAATCACGCAGACTTCAAACAGATATACTATCAAGACACGCTGAATGACTTATTCACGCATGTGGTTAATTCACACAAAGTCTAGACAGATTAGAATGAAAAGTCACGCATCATTGCCAGAATCACATTTAAGTGAAAATGACAAAAAATACGCTGACGGATCAAGACTAATCTATCCATAGGATGACTCTCAGAAGCTGCGTGACTAATTCAACATGGACATTTCTGCCAACATGTGAAAAATCACGCAGAGTCATGAAAGCTGCGTGACTAATTCAACATGGACATTTCTGCCAACATGTGAAAAATCACGCAGTCATGAAAGCTGCGTGACTAATTCAACATGGACATTTCTGCCAACATGTGAAAAATCACGTAGAGTCATGAAAGCTGCGTGAATAATTCAAACATTGACATCCCTGCCAATACATGAAAAATCACGCAGAGTCATGAGAGCCATGCTCATTTGCGTGAAACACAGAGCTTCGTAAACACGAAGATGTGAAGTATGGCCGACCCTAAAGAGGGGGCATACTTTATTAATATCCTGTGCCCTAAAAAGGGGAGATATATTTCTGAAGTTCATTATTTGTCTTAAAATCCTAAGATTTCTATGTGGAGTTCATCTTCATCAAAGTCATCTTCATCAAGTCATCTTCAACAGTTCGTATCCCCATCCATCACTTACGCTGAATAGGAGGATGCGTGACTTCGCGTCGAGGGAGTCTGTCGGTGGTGGCACGCGAGGAAGTCGCATGAGCTTTCCCCTTGGCCTGAGCGTCAGTTTTCTTAGGAGCCATTGCTGCTGAGAAGGGAAAGAAGAAGTCGAGGAAGATGAAGTTCGTCGGGGGAGATGAAGTTTCTCTTCTGTGGATTTTCTCTCTCTAAAAGCAAGTAAAGAATGAAAGAAGTGATTTATGGCTTATTTATAGGCTCATAAAGAATTCCAAACGGCAACATCATTATTTGCCTCGATTTAGGAGCTTTGCACGGGATCCTAACTGCACAGAATCCCAACAGTTTAATCATTTTGGAGTAAATCTCTCTTTAAAGTCATCTCAGCGTGACTAAATTTATTTTATCATCTCGATTTCAAAGTATTTCGAAATAATTTATCATTTCTCAAAAACTTTGAAGGGGGTTTTGTAGGCCTCAAAAATGAAAGTCACGCTGAGTTGATCAGGACAAAGTCTAAAAGTCACGCTGAGTTGATCAGGACAGAGTCTAAAAGTCACGCTGAGTTGATCATGACAAAGTCTAAAAGTCACGCTGAGTTGATCAAAACAATGTTTAAAAGTTACGCTGGGACAACTCATCATTTGTCAGAGTGTCATTATGACTGACAGCATGACAGTCAAAGAATGTCTCCTCGTATGCCACGTATGCACGAAACTCGAGAGATCACAGCCGACTATTGCGTGACTTTCGAAATCTTCTTCAACAAGACTTAGCCTTCATCAAGTTGGCGTACCAAAAGAGCTTATTGTCATTTAATGCAACTGACAAAAGACAATCATTGTCAGAGATTTTGTGTCAGTCGAGGCACGTCGAATCAAGACAGCTGGCAGTTCTGACTCAAGTCTGCGTGTATTTTAAACTTCTATGTTCCTTCCTCAAGCTTGCGTGAATTCTGAGCTTTCTGCTTCCAGTTAGCGTGTATTCTGAAGCCTTCTATCCAAAGTCTGCGTGGATTTCGTCCTCAACAAGGCTGCATGGATTTCGTCCTCAACAAGGCTGCATGGATTTCGTCCTCAACAAGCCTGCGTAGATTTCATCAAATTGGAGTACGTGGCAGCCATGCCACCGATCTCTCATCTGCGTATCGTGTAACTTGCACACGACTCATGCACGATTGCCATATGTCCAACAGTTACAGGCCACGTCCAGTAACTGTTCATAACCTTGCCAATGTTAAATCCTGCATGATTTTTAACTATGCACAGGTTGTGAAGACAGTTATCTTTTTCAGTTATTTTTGACTCTATAAATAGAGTTCTTTTCTCATTCATTGTACAGATACACAGATATCTAAATTGATGTCGAATTTTTGAGAGCTTTTCTTCTTCGCATCGTCTAAGGGATAAAGCGATCGTCTTCTAGATCGGATTCCTACAGTTGTATTTTCCCAGAAACACAATAAATAAAGTGAATTTATTTATGAAAAACAATCGTGCCCCGTTGTTCGTCCACGGGATGCGCGAGAAAGGAACACTGTCGCTATCGACTCGTTTGGGACTGATAGGTCGGGATCGATCAAATCGATCGAACGGGAACGGTTGAATTAAGATCCATTCCTCGTTATGGAATGGCTTCTTCGGAACCAAGTCCCATATTCAGCGAGCTATGCCTCAAGGATTGACTCTACGGCTGAGTCGGGAGAGACCTCCCGCTGCTTTGCTTTTCACGCCGCTTGCGTTGGTTTGTCCTTTGTTTTCTGAATGCGTTTTCGTGAATATTTTTGATGGTTTTTATGGCTTACGTTTCGAACTTCGCATTCGTATCGAATTTTCTTGAATAATAAAGTGTTCTAATCGGTTGTTTGTGCGATTTCAGGTGATCGCGTAGGCAACGTCTAGCGCGGCTAACCAGTTTCTCGCCTCAAGTAAATACTAAGGTGAGTGGCTGACCCTTCTTCCCTCGACCCTCTTCTCTAATACATTATCAATACTAGACATGTGCTATGCTAGAGGTAATGCAACAACATGAATGATATTCCGATGAACGATCATACGACGTTCCACGAACACGAACTATACAGATGCTTGTCATATAATATTATCGTGCTTGCAATTATCAAATCATATAGAACCGTGCTAAGGAAGGATGAATCGATTAAATGAATGTCGCAACGATACTATAAGATGTGCCTTGAAATAACAAATTAACTTAGTACGGTCATGGACAACTTGTCGACAAGGGCGGTTGTTTCTTCGGACGGTATCCCGAGGCCACGGGACCGTTCCGACCTAGGAAGAAACACAGATAGCTATGCCAGATGCATGCCACGGTAGGCAGTGGCTTTCAACGGGGCTCGCTACCTGCGCTGAAGGACCTCTGTCTACCAAGCTATATGTCCAGGATGGCTTGTCATGCCAGTGACCTTCACGAACGCACTCTATTACGTTTTATTATTATCAACTTGACAGGAAAGAACATGGTAAGTTTACGCTACGACGGCACGCTCTACTGGGGGTAAGATCTATCGTCATTATACGGTTGTGCCTTCAAATATAGTTTGAATTGAGTAGGATGGCTAGTAACTTCATTAAATATTTGCATGCACGCTCACTTTAATTCTTCAACAAATGAGAGCACGGGATTTAAATTGCCATGCACCAGCACAAAGTGTAAAGTGCTGACCCTTGCTCTCAACAGGTACTCGGGTCCAGGATAGCGTGCCAAGGAACTGAAGGCGACGCTCCTTTCTTTTGAGGCCTTGCTAGTGCGAAGGCTAACTCTGCAACATTTTGAAGACTCCAACCCAATCGTATCATGAGTCACAAAATCTCGCCGATCCCAGGTCTTAGAGAGTCGTTTTGATGTTTGTAAAAGGGATGCCAATGTATGGAATGACTATCTCATCGATGTCGATTGTAAGTCGAGAGGCCCCTTTTGTGATCGAGTCTGTAACCAAACTTATTATCAATGAAAAATGCAAGTTTCCTTTTCTATATGAATGTCTTTAATTTCTCTGCGCACTCTTATATATGCTGTTGTATCGGATAACCTTATGAACCACCATGTGCAAGCGCAATTTAGGCTAGCACGGCATCACGCCCGGGGGACGACTATCGATTCTACCGAATCGGGGCGTGACATAATGGTATCAGAGCACGGCTTTACGTCCTTGGCCTCTAGTATCGAGTTTTTAGTCTCAAAATCGTTGGTCTCATTTTGATGAGATATGTCGTTCCATACGAGTGAGCCCGCAATAAGTTTGGTGACTAATGTATTTTGCTTTCAAAATTCTAGAAGGCACGTTGGTGAACGTGGCGACGAACGAAGAAAGTGCTTCGAGCGGCTCGAGTAGCTCGAGACCCGGACCCTCTAACGATGCCATGGAGCGGATGTTGCGTATGCTGGAAGCGCAAGAACGACAAGCTGAGGAAAGTCAACACCAGAATGAGCAACATCGATGTAACGCCCCAGTCCCAAATACTTGAGACCAGATACGTATCATGCCAGCTGTATACATACGAGTAAATATACGACTCGTATATATACATAAGCTGTAAATGTAGAAAGCCAAGACACTAAATCTCATCCACAAAGATAAATAATGATATAAAGTAACTTTGAGTTTGTCAAGTACACAATAGTTGGGCGGAGACAAAGTCCACTACCAACCAAATTAAATATGGAAAAATATACAAGGAAAGAATTTAGCAAGCGAGAGCGATGGCGAATCCAAGAGTAATCATCACGACGAAATAGAGCGCAAGTCATGGCCTTAGCTAGAGCACCTACAAGAAATCACAAAAACACACACCTGGGGAAAAACCAGGTCCTCAGAGGGACGTAACAAGACACATAATATCATGCCATAACTGAATAGTAAGAGCTCAATAGAAAATATACATATGTTAAGGTTCCTAACCGTTCTAGGTGAAATACACTTTGAGAAGACAACGTTCTACGCAGGAGCGTAGGTGTTCAGCATAGATGGAGAGAGAGTAGTAGTAGGTAGCGCTCATAAGAGGCACTATCGACTATGGGCAGAAAGTAGTTTTCATACGAGAACTATCGGCCCCGGGGCAGTAAGTAGCGCTCATCCGAGACACTATCGGCCCAAATCTATGTGTGTACTGAACATGTAGCCCCTACGCTAATAACTGTCTTCCCCCTCCCCATGATACTATACATGCGTCGCCTCCACGACAATGTTTAATCCTTAATAACTGCCAAGTCTTCTACAAAAAAATCTATTAGCAGTTACATCCTAACGTACGGCCTTTACGTACCGATGTACGGTCGATACGCAAGTCCGAAGCTATATGCGACTCACAACTCACACACAACCCGTGGCACATCGTGACAGTTTATGAGATATACTAAACATGCGGTGGTCCCTTAACTCTAAGCCAATTGCATAAAATATAATAATTTGCATATTTATATATATAATTTTGAAAGAACAACCTAAAGAAAAAGCATGCATGATATTGAGCAGAAAATTTAAACAGTAAAGGCAAGGTGTCTTGCCTGATGTCCGAATGAGGTAAGATGATGTCCTGGCGACGAATCAACAGCAGCGCACAAAGAAGAAGGTGTAGGTACAACTTCAGATGCTAAAAATAGTCTATTATCTAATTATAAATAATACTGCACCTATTAAATTTATTTAATAAATTCTATAGTTATGATATGGCATAGGTTTTTGTATTAGCTCTCCGAAAAACTAAACGGATCGCATTTTCGTTTCCGGAATCTCCCGAAATCGCAAAAATACTGAAACCCGTTTATTTTTGGGACACTAGATACTCAAACAATTTTGTAAAAATCTACAGAATGAAATCTGTCTATTAAAATATGTTTTTAGAAAGCTTACCTCGATACGCTTCTTTTAAAAAAAACTGGAGGCAAAACGGAGTTCGGAGCTAGGAGATATCGTCGTTGCAAGTTGCTCTTGGTACTAAAAACCGGGGCTGAATTCTAATGACGAATTTTAGAGTTTTTTATTAGACTAAAAATAATTTCGAATTATGGCTGATAGAAGGGGGATGTATTGGATTTATATAGGTATTTATTTCAGATTTATCTCCTAAATTAGATAGGATTTGATTTAAATAAATTGGAGTTTGCTTTGTTATGATCGGATATAGATAGAGATGTTTTCCTAGTAGAAGTATGATTAGTATTTATTTAAAACCCCCTTTAATTAATCTTCCTTTTAATTTAAATTATTTTAAAACCGATTCAATCCAAATCCAATCCAAATCCAACTCAATTAAATCTAGATAATTTCAAATCCAAATTAAATATAGATGATTCCCATATTTAAATCAAACTTATTTAAATTAAATCAATAAAATCTAATCAAAGTTTAAATTACCACAATAAGTTCAAAATATCTTTTCTAAAAATAATAATAATAAATAATTTTGAAAATCTAAAAAATATATGAATAAAAATTTGTACATCCATGCAAATAATGTATTTACATAAAATATAGTTTTCTAAATTAATTTGAAATAAAATAATCTTTTATAAAAGTAAAAGATAAAGGTTTTGGCAAATATCGTGAAATGTTCTTCTGATATGAAAATATTTGTTTATACTATGTATTGAAACAACATATTTATTCTATATTCATAAGAAAAACAATAATAAAATATTTGTATATGAATGAACAAATACCTCGTATTTACGTCTTTACGCATTCGCACTCGAGGTACGATACCAAAATAAAAATCAATACCAAAATAAATAAATAAAAATATAGTAAAAATTTAGGGGGTTTACATCCTACCCAACTTACAAGAATTTCGTCCTCGAAATTAAAAATAAGTAGGGGGTTCGAGAAGGTACAAAGTTATATCGATCAAATCACAACGTTCAACACAACCATGCATTAGAAAATCGTGATCTCGATAACTATGGAAATAAATTACGAATTTAATTTAGGGAGTGAATGATGGTCACGATAATGAATCTAGGGTCAAGGGAAAGGACGAGTAACTCGAGATGGGGTTATAGTTCCATTGGTTGGTCGGTGGCTAACTATCTTGGTAATAGATAGTGGGACAACTAAGGGGATATCAAGTACGAGCGTTTTGTCATTCCAAAATAAGTGAAAGACAAAGACTGTGAAGAAGCTATTATCGAATACGAATACGTGGTCCAAATGCGACATGAATAGTTCAAAAGAGAATTGCCAAGGCAATCGTGGATGAGACTCTAGAGGCCAAGTTTAACTATGTCTCAATCCATGTTAGAACGATATGTAAAAAGTGAACCAAAGTGCACTCGGTTGATCAGACCATCATGCTCCGGTTCTAATTAGACAATATGTTAGTGAGCGCGCGCCCAATAGCATAAGTCATGAACAAGCTCGATAAATGGATAAGCTTGCAAAACTAGTTTATAGTTAGCAATATTAGTCAAGATGGTAGAATTATAGGCACGGGAGTTTATCGATAAGAAGCTTAATCAATGATTCAGAAACTGAATCCAGCAAGTAATTTGAACAACAATAACCTAGATAAAAAGAATTTGGTATAGTTCAGGAGATATCTCATGGCATCCCAATAAATGTCTAAAAAATGACTATCATTTATCCAAGACGTGCAAACTCACAAAATGCGACAATCTTCAAATCTCAAAAATTTACTAGCTCGATATTCTTGATTCAAAATTTTCTCGGCATATCTCGAATCGTCTTATCAATAATACTTTATATAGCCTCTTCAAATTTCATAATCCACAAGGATTTAAATTTTTCCATAATTTTTTTTCCATAATTTCTTAAAATCTATATTTCTTTTCTTCCCTTCAATTTGATAGGTAACCTCCAAAATTTTCTCACGTAATTTGGAATCCTATCTATATTCTTATATCCAATCTAATATCTCAAAGATAGAAATTCGTTAAGTCCCAAAAGTTTTAATTTACTGATCCTCGAAATTTACTTCTCTAACACACATATATAGATATAAGTATCTTCCTTAATTCAAAATTTGTCTTTTATAACCTTCTTGAACTTTTAATTTACCTTTAATCAATTTCATCAAGACAAAACTATTCCTTCTATTAAGAATTTCATACTCATTTATAATAATAAAAAAATTTCCACCTTCAATCATCTGTTAAATTCCACAATAATTTGTCAATCACCAGTATACTTACTTTTGATCATATCACTTTGTAAACATACACCTTTCTCAATCCCACCTAATAGCACTTATCACTTATTTCAACTTATGCCCAAAAATCCCATTATTTTTATTTATTTTTTATTTATTTATACCACTAATCTCCTTTATGGAGTTTCTAATCAAATCTCTTTCTATCCAAAGGAAGTCATGATCCATTTTCATCCTAAAACGAAGAAATCATAAAATGAACAAAGTTGCATGAACCCCGATGGAATTAAGGTGAAATATGAGTGAAGCAATTTAGTCGGAAGGAGGAAAATAAAAGTTGCTAATGTTACATGGGGAGTAAAGATGGTATGGGTCTAAGTAAATCAAGATAAGGCACAAAAATAAAAGGCACGGGTAGCAATCACATAAAGCACAAGCTGAGCATTTAAGGAATTAGGTGGACCATAATCATTTATTGGGTTGAAGGAATTGAGTCGAGATCCATGGTCGATAAATATATCGGTATCATGGTAAGGGTTACATTTTAGTCTTTTTGGCACAAAAGTCATATCATGAAAGTAGAGTACAAGAATACGTATTTTAGTGGCACGTGATATACCTACATGAAGGTGGGCTCGTCTAGGTTTTACATATTGAATTTGTTGGTTGAGAAAGTTTAGTGTTGTGCTCCAATATCCAAGTCACGATAAAGGACACAAAAGAATTTAAATAGAAAGTGGGAGTTCATGAGATAATGTTTAACGCACAAAATAAATAACCAAGTTAAAGCATGAAATAAAGATAGTTCAGATTCTAGTAGATCAAGGTAAAATAAATTAGGAATATCGTTTCTAGAGACATGATAGCCACTTGATGGGGTATGATCAAGAAACAATCCAATTATTTCTCAAGTTTCAAATGGTTAGAAGGTCACGATAAAATCTAGATTTGAGGAAATGTTGAGTGAGTCAAGATTAAAATATAATCACATTATTTGGTAGATGACCAACTACACTTGAGTATATATAGCTATCATGGTCATGTGTGATATGGCAATTTGTGTGGACTACTTATCTATCTCGGTTGCCTATCCATAATTTGAATCTATACATTTGACTTCTTCAAAGATTGCAATATAATTTTCCAAATAATCTAATAAAATATCTTTCTAACCTGCCAATCATACTCATAACTTAAAATTTAAATTTTCTTTTAATCAACTTCAAGATAACCTTCATCATAACAAAAAAAACTTCTCCAAAAATGTATCATAAACTAACCTTTCCACCTTATCTGGTCACCTCAAAATCATAACTTAAGATTTTTTTCAAATTTCTAGTCAATCTCGAATAACCTTTATTGTGTTACAAATCCAATCTATATATTTTTCTTCTTCTATCATTAATCCAAATCTTAGCTCAAAATTTAAATAGGAGTTAGCAATCGTAAGTCACACAAGAGTTTAAAATAGATCCCCAATTTGAAAAAAAAATATTTTTAACCAAAATTTTTAATAACCTTACTTCAAAAGTTTACGAACTTATTACTTGGGAACCATACAACCCAATTTAAACCAAGTTTTATCAACCGCCCTCATAAATCTTGTAGCAGCATTTAAATTAAAAAATTCTTTTCAACTAACTTTATATCTATTGAAGGATATATATATATATATATAGCTATAAACAAATGAATCATAAATATTTCTCAAAGACCTTCAAAATCAAAACTCAAAAATCAAATCAACTTTCTTTCTGAATTGTATATAGATCCTACTATCCTTTTGTAGATCCAAAAATTCTTCGAAGTTATTAATGTTGCTACTACCCAACTTGGAATTAACTAATCCTTAAGATCATATCTCTAGGAAAAATAAATGCCTTTATACTCAAATATAACCTCAATGGATATTATTTGTCAATATAATCCTTCTAGCCATAGGATTGACCAATAAGTATATAGTAGTGTAGTCATCTTTCTAACCATGTTTAGCACAAGATGATAGGGTGTTGGTAGAAAGAGTTCAAGCAAGATGCAAAAATCAAGGGAAGCCACGGGAGTCGGAATATGGAATTCAAGGAAGGTCAAAGAAGGTGATCAAGTATGTGGATGAGATTCCTAGATTCTAATCCTATATTGCAGGTCCGCTCGGTACAGTCATGTAACCGAAACGACAAACAAGACCTGCATGGGCCACCACAAAAACATGTAACGCCCCAGTCCCAAATACTTGAGACCAGATACGTATCATGCCAGCTGTATACATACGAGTAAATATACGACTCGTATATATACATAAACTGTAAATGTAGAAAGCCAAGACACTAAATCTCTTATATATGCTGTTGTATTGGATAACCTTATGAACCACCATGTGCAAGCACAATTTAGGCTAGCACGGCATCACGCCCGGGGGATGACTATCGATTCTACCGAATCGGGGCGTGACATAATGGTATCAGAGCACGGCTTTACGTCCTTGGCCTCTAGTATCGAGTTTTTAGTCTCAAAATCGTTGGTCTCATTTCGATGAGATATGTCGTTCCATACGAGTGAGCCCGCAATAAGTTTGGTGACTAATGTATTTTGCTTTCAAAATTCTAGAAGGCACGTTGGTGAACGTGGCGACGAACGAAGAAAGTGCTTCGAGCGGCTCGAGTAGCTCGAGACCCGGACCCTCTAACGATGCCATGGAGCGGATGTTGCGTATGCTGGAAGCGCAAGAACGACAAGCTGAGGAAAGTCAACACCAGAATGAGCAACATCGATGTAACGCCCCAGTCCCAAATACTTGAGATCAGATACGTATCATGCCAGCTGTATACATACGAGTAAATATACGACTCGTATATATACATAAGCTGTAAATGTAGAAAGCCAAGACACTAAATCTCATCCACAAAGATAAATAATGATATAAAGCAACTTTGAGTTTGTCAAGTACACAATAGTTGGGCGGAGACAAAGTCCACTACCAACCAAATTAAATATGGAAAAATATACAAGGAAAGAATTTAGCAAGCGAGAGCGATGGCGAATCCAAGAGTAATCATCACGACGAAATAGAGCGCAAGTCATGGCCTTAGCTAAAGCACCTACAAGAAATCACAAAAACACACACCTGGGGAAAAACCAGGTCCTCAGAGGGACGTAACAAGACACATAATATCATGTCATAACTGAATAGTAAGAGCTCAATAGAAAATATACATGTGTTAAGGTTCCTAACCGTTCTAGGTGAAATACACTTTGAGAAGACAACGTTCTACGCAGGAGCGTAGGTGTTCAGCATAGATGGAGAGAGAGTAGTAGTAGGTAGCGCTCATAAGAGGCACTATCGACTATGGGTAGAAAGTAGTTTTCATACGAGCACTATCGGCCCCGGGGCAGTAAGTAGCGCTCATCCGAGACACTATCGGCCCAAATCTATGTGTGTACTGAACATGTAGCCCCTACGCTAATAACTGTCTTCCCCCTCCCCATGATACTATACATGCGTCGCCTCCACGACAATGTTTAATCCTTAATAACTGCCAAGCCTTCTACAAAAAAATCTATTAGCAGTTACATCCTAACGTACGGCCTTTACGCACCGATGTACGGTCGATACGCAAGTCCGAAGCTATATGCGACTCACAACTCACACACAACCCGTGGCACATCGTGACAGTATATGAGATATACTAAACATGCGGTGGTCCCTTAACTCTAAGCCAATTGCATAAAATATAATAATTTGCATATTTATATATATAATTTTGAAAGAACAACCTAAAGAAAAAGCATGCATGATATTGAGCAGAAAATTTAAACAGTAAAGGCAAGGTGTCTTGCCTGATGTCCGAGTGAGGTAAGATGATGTCCTGGCGACGAATCAACAGCAGCGCACAAAGAAGAAGGTGTAGGTACAACTTCGGATGCTGAAAATAGTCTATTATCTAATTATAAATAATACTACACCTATTAAATTTATTTAATAAATTCTATAGTTAAGATATGGCATAGGTTTTTGTATTAGCTCTCCGAAAAACTAAACAGATCGCATTTTCGTTTCCGGAATCTCCCGAAATCGCAAAAATACTGAAACCCGTTTATTTTTGGGACACTAGATACTCAAACAATTTTGTAGAAATCTACAAAATGAAATTTGTCTATTAAAATATGTTTTTAGAAAGCTTACCTCGATACGCTTCTTTTAAAAAAAACTGGAGGCAAAACGGAGTTCGGAGCTAGGAGATATCGTCGTTGCAAGTTGCTCTTGGTACTAAAAACCGGGGCTGAATTCTAATGACGAATTTTAGAGTTTTTTATTAGACTAAAAATAATTTTGAATTATGGCTGATAGAAGGGGGATGTATTGGGTTTATATAGGTATTTATTTCAGATTTATCTCCTAAATTAGATAGGATTTGATTTAAATAAATTGGAGTTTGCTTTGTTATGATCGGATATAGATAGAGATGTTTTCCTAGTAGAAGTAGGATTAGTATTTATTTAAAACCCCCTTTAATTAATCTTCCTTTTAATTTAAATTATTTTAAAACCGATTCAATCCAAATCCAATCCAAATCCAACTCAATTAAATCTAGATAATTTCAAATCCAAATTAAATATAGATGATTCCCATATTTAAATCAAACTTATTTAAATTAAATCAATAAAATCTAATCAAAGTTTAAATTACCACAATAAGTTCAAAATATCTTTTCTAAAAATAATAATAATAAATAATTTCAAAAATCTAAAAAATATATGAATAAAAATTTGTACATCCATGCAAATAAGGTATTTACATAAAATATAGTTTTCTAAATTAATTTGAAATAAAATAATCTTTTATAAAAGTAAAAGATAAAGGTTTTGGCAAATATCGTGAAATGTTCTTCTGATATGAAAATATTTGTTTATACTATGTATTGAAACAACATATTTATTCTATATTCATAAGAAAAACAATAATAAAATATTTGTATATGAATGAACAAATACCTCGTATTTACGTCTTTACGCATTCGCACTCGAGGTACGATACCAAAATAAAAATCAATACCAAAATAAATAAATAAAAATATAGTAAAAATTTAGGGGGTTTACAATCGACGGCAGACGGAGGCACGTCAAACTCAGTTTGAGGCCCGATTCGATGCACAAATCAAGTTGCAAAAGAAGCAGCTTGATACTCTCCAGCAGATCGTTCAGACGGTGGTGGCCAACAACAACTCTGCGACAACACATGACGTAACCGAGCCTGCGGCCAGACAAAGCGAAGTCGATCCGAAGGCACCCGAGCCTACACATGCAGCACCGAGAAGTTCCAACTTCGACGTGTCAAAATTCACAAAGAGCTGCCGTACTTCCTTCAACGGCACGGAAGATCCCTCCTTGGCGATCGACTGGTTGGAGGAACTGGAAGATAAGTTCGAGCTCCTGGGCGTCGAAGAGTCCAAGAAAGTCGCATGCACTCAACTTCTACTCCGGTCGAACGTGCACGACTGGTGGGCCGTACAAAAGTGAGCGATCAGACGCGACAACGAGACAGCGACAATTTTTTGGGCCACTTTTCGTGAGGCGTTCGAGATCGAGTACCTCCCCGAAGCCGTTCGACAAGAGAAGGAAAATAAATTTATGCAGCTAAGGCAAGGAAATATGACGGTGCGGCAGTATGCAGCAGAGTTCAACAAGTTAGCCAAGTTTGCTGGAGAATTTCTGCCCTCCCTGGCGAGTCGTGCTCGACGGTTCGAAGTAGGTCTACGACCATCCATCTACGCCCACGTGTCCGTTCCGCAATACAAAACGATGGGGGAGTCTCTCAACCACGCCCTCCGTCTTGAACGCCAATATCCTCCAGGTGCTGCCGGTGCTGTGCATACCTACATTCATAAACGACCTAGCCACGTGGAAGGAAACAACGTGACCAAGCGTCCGAACAACGGACACCAGGGCGGACATCAGGTGCGGAACCAGGGACCTCACTGCACAAAATACAACCGGAACAGATATCTCGCCGTCGACTGTGAAGTTCAAAATGGCGGATGTTTCATTTGCGGAAAAAGGGGTCACTTTCATAGAGATTGCCCAAAGCGTAGAAGAAATAACTTGGACGTGCCTCAGCATCCACAACACTGTCCGGAGAATCAAGTTTCGGCGCCTCGAGCACCCCAACCCGCACCGCAAAATGGCCAAGACCGTCACCCCAATGCCCAGGGCTGCATCTACGCCATGACTCGAGATGAAGTACTTGCATTAGATACGGTCGTGACATGTATACTTAGTTTCAATAATGTTCCTGTTTGTGTACTATTTGATTCAGGTGCTTCCCATAGCTTTATATCGGCGGACTTTGCCGCCGAGCACAAATTTCCAATAATATCATTAGATCTCGACCTTAGCGTAAGCACGCCTTCTGGCATACCGATACTCACTAATTTAGCCTGTACCGACGGGATTATCTGTATCGGCAGTCAAAAGATCGATCTTGACGTGATAGTCCTAGATATGAAGGACTTTGATATCATTCTGGGAATGGATTGGCTCGGGCCGTACAATGCAACCATAGACTACGCCAGAAAGACGGTCACCTTCCGCATACCAGGAGTGCCTGAATTTTGCTTTTCGTGTGGTGAGGCGTCGTCGACCTGCATGCTAATTTCGGTAATTTCTGCTCGGAGGATGCTGCATTCTGGGTGCGAAGGCTATTTGGCGTACGTCCAAGACATTCGACAGGATGGTACAAATGCGGATCAGACCAACGTTGTGGCAGAATTTCTCGACGTGTTTCCGGACGAGCTAGCCGGCATACCCCTCGACCGAGAAATCGAGTTCAACATTGATACATTTCTCGATACTCGACCGATTTCCAAGGCCCCGTACAGAATGGCTCCCGCCGAGCTAAAGGAACTCAAGGTCCAGTTACAAGAGTTACTCGATAAAGGGTTTATTCGGCCTAGTGTTTCACCGTGGGGAGCGCCCGTGTTGTTCGTGAAGAAGAAGGATGGGTCCATACGTCTGTGCGTCGATTATCGAGAGCTGAACAAGGCCACCATCCGGAACAAGTACCCACTGTCCCGCATAGACGACTCATTCGATCAACTGTAAGGTACCTCGGTATTTTCGAAGATTGATCTTCGCTCGGGCTATCATCAACTCAAGATCAAGTCAGACGACGTACAAAAGTCAGCTTTTCGCACTCGGTACGGCCACTACGAGTTCCTAGTGATGCCATTCGTCCTGACGAACGCCCCTGCCGCCTTCATGGATCTGATGAATCGGGTATTTTGACCCTTCCTTGATAAATTTGTGGTAGTCTTTATTGACGATATTCTCGTCTACTCGAAGGACAGGGCGCAGCATGCAGAACATCTACGGGCCGTGCTCCAGAAACTTCGAGAAAATGAGTTGTACGCGAAGCAGAGTAAGTGCGAATTTTGGCTAAGCAGCGTATCCTTTCTTGGTCACATCATTTCGTCCGAAGGCATTGCAGTCGACCCGAAGAAAGTGGAAGCTATTGCTGATTGGAAGCGGCCTGCGTCTGCTAGTGAGATTCGAAGCTTTCTTGGTTTGGCGGGATACTATCGACGCTTCGTGAAAGACTTCGTGAAGATTGCATCGCCACTGACTCGCCTCACTCAAAAGGGAGTCGTGTATGAGTGGTCGGATGACTGTGAAGCTTCATTCCAGGAGCTAAAACAGCGACTAATTTCGGCACCTATATTCGTACTTCCGGATGGGACAGGGTTTTCAGATATTCAGCGATGCTTCAGGCCAGGGATTGGGATGTGTGCTCATGCAGCGAAACAAGGTGATATCCTTCGCCTCTAGACATTTAAGCCGTACGAGAAGAACTATCCTACGCACGACTTGGATTTAGCGACGATTGTGTTTGCGTTAAAATTACGGCGTCACTATCTATATGGTGTGGCGTGTGCGATCTATACCGACCACAAGAGCCTCAAGTATCTCTTCACCCAGAAGGAATTGAACTTGCGACAGAGGCGCTGGCTCGAACTGATCAAAGACTATGACTTGACGATCGACTACACTCCGGGCAAGGGAAATGTGGTGGCGGATGCTCTGAGTCGAAAATATCTTGCCTCACTATCCATCAACCGCAGACTACTACAAGAAATAGAAGAAATAGGCATCGATATCCGGGTTTGATTCAGGTATATACGGTTGGCGCAGCTGCAGTTAGAGCCGAGTTTACTGGAAAAGATCATGGCCGCTCAGAAGGATGATCCGTACCTGAAGAAAATGTACGAGCAAATTTTGACAGGTAGTGTGACCGACTTTGCGGAAGATAAGACCGGCGTGCTGAGAATGAATGGCCGACTATGTGTTCCGGATGATTCAGAACTACGAAAGAAGATAATGTCGGAGGCACATTTTGCAAAATATACCTTGCATCCAGGCAGTACCAAGATGTATAAGGACCTCCGCACGATCTTCTGGTGGCACGGGATGAAGAGAGATGTGGCACTCTTCGTGTCGCAATGCATGGCCTGTCAGCAGGTGAAAGCTGAGCATCAGCGACCGGACGGGGAGATGCAGAACCTTGCCATTGCAGAGTGGAAATGGGATCATGTCACGATGGACTTTATTGTTGGCCTGTCGAAGACACCACGGGGGAGCGACGCTATCTGGGTCATCGTCGATCGACTAACCAAGTCAGCGCACTTTATTGCCATCAAAGTTACTTGGAGCGTTGATCGCCTGGCACAGATTTATCTTGACGAGATAGTACGGCTGCACGGAGTTCCAGTATCCATCATCTCTGATCGGGATTCACGGTTCATGTCACGGTTCTGGAGTAGCCTTCAGTCGGTGCTGGATACCAAGTTACAGTTCAGCTCAGCTTACCATCCTCAGACCGACGGCTAAACGGAGCGCGTTAATCAGATTCTCGAAGACATGCGACGACTCTGCACAATTAACTTCAAATCAACCTGGGACGTCCACCTACAGTTGGCAGAATTTGCATACAACAATAGCTACCAGTCCAGCATCCAAATGGCGCCGTATGAAGCTTTGTACGGCCGGAAGTGCAGATCGCCCATTTGTTGGGATGAAGTCAGGGTACGGCAGATACTCGGCCCGGAGCTGGTGGAACAGACTGTGGAAAAGGTCAAGCTAATTCGGGAAAGACTGAAGATTGCATAGAGTCAGCAAAAGAGCTATGTCGACACCCATCGAAGACCGCTTGAGTTCCGGGTGGGCGATCATGTGTTCCTGAAGGTGTCATCCATGCGAGGAGTTACTCGGTTCGGCGCGAAGGAAAAGCTGAGTCCAAGATTCGTTGGGCCGTTCGAAGTACTCGAGCGGGTCGCCCTAGTAGCCTATAAAATTGTCCTACCGCCGGCGCTTGAAGGTGTGCACAATGCCTTCCACGTCTCCCAGCTGCGGAAGTACATGCACGACCCTAGCCACATGGTAGATTTTGGCCAGCTGGAGCTAAAGTTTGACTTATCCTACGTTGAAGAGCCAGTTCAAATCTTAAAATACAAGGATAAACTGCTGCAAAATCGGGCGATCCCTCTCGTTCGTGTACTCTGGAGGAACCATGCGACAGAAGAGTCGACATGGGAACTCGAGTCAGAGATGAAGGAAAAGTTTCCTTCATTGTTTTCATAGAGGTAGGTTCTGTTCTTAAGTTTTGATGATAAAACTTTTTCTTAGTTGTTTATGGTGTAGTGCCCCGTCCCTACATCGTGCCCCGTTGTTCGTCTATGGAGTACGCGAGAAAGGAACACTGTCGCTATCGACTCGGTCAGGACCGATAGGTCGGGATCGATCGAATCGATCGAACGGGAACGGTTGAATTAAGATCCATTCCTCGTTATGGAATGGCTTCTTCGGAACCAAGTCTCATATTCAGCGGGCTGCGCCTCAAGGATTGACTTTGCGGCTGAGTCGGGAGAGACCTCCCGTTGCTCTGCTTTTCACGCCGCTTGCGTTGGTTTTGGCTTTGTTTTCTGAATGCGTTTTCGTGAATATTTTTGATGGTTTTCATAGCGTACGTTTCGAACTTCGCATTTGTATCGAATTTTTATGAATAACACAGTGTTTTAATCGGTTGCTTGTGCGATTTCAGGTGATCGCGTAGGCAACGTCTAGCGCGGCCAACCATTTTCTCGCCTCAAGTAAATACTAAGGTGAGTGGCTGACCCTTCTTCCCTCGACCCTCTTCTCTAATACATTATCAATACTAAACATGTGCTATGCTAGAGGTAATGCAACGACATGAATGATATTCCGATGAACGGTCACACGACGTCCCACGAACACGAACTATACTGATGCTTGTCATATAATATTATCGTGCTTGCAATTATCAAATCATATAGAACCGTGCTAAGGAAGGATGAATCGATTAAATGAATGTCGCAACGATACTATAAGATGTGCCTTGAAATAACAAATTAACTTAGCACGGTCATGGACAACTTGTCGACAAGGGCGATTGTTTCTTCGGACGGTATCCCGAGGCCACGGGACCGTTCCGGCCTAGGAAGAAACACAGATAGCTATGCCGGATGCATGCCACGGTAGGCAGTGGCTTTCAACGGGGCTCGCTACCTGCGCTGAAGGACCTCTATCTACCAAGCTATATGTCCAGGATGGCTTGTCGTGCCAGTGACCTTCACGAACGCACTCTATTACGTTTTATTATTATCAACTTGACAGGGAAGAACATGGTAAGTTTACGCTACGACGGCGCGCTCTGCCGGGGGTAAGATCTATCGTCATTATTCGGTTGTGCCTTCAAATATAAGTTTGAATTGAGTAGGATGGCTAACAACTTCATTAAATATTTGCATGCACGCTCACTTTAATTCTTCAACAAATGAGAGCACGGAATTTAAATTGCCACGCACCAGCACAAAGTGTAAAGTGCTGACCCTCGCTCTCAACAGGTACTCGGGACCAGGATAGCGTGCCAAGGAACTGAAGGCAACGCTATTTTATTTTGAGGCCTTGCTAGTGCGAAGGCTAACTCTGCAACATTTTAAAGACTCCAACCCAACCGCATCATGAGTCACAAACTCTCGCCGATCCCAGGTCTTAGAGAGTCGTTTTGATGTTTGTAAAAAGGGATGTAAATGTATGGAATGACTATCTCATCGATGTCGGTTGTAAGTCGAGAGGCCCCTTTTGTAATCGAGTCTGTAACCAAACTTATTATCAATGAAAAATGCAAGTTTTCTTTTCTATATGAATGTGTTCAATTTCTCTGTGCACTCTTATATATGCTGTTGTATCGGATAACCTTATGAACCGCCTTGTGCAAGCGCAACTTAGGCTAGCACTGTATCACGCCCGGGGGAAGACTATCGATTCTACTGAATCGGGACGTGACAGTCCCTGAGGGTGGAGAACTTCCTCGACTGTTTTGGCCTGACCCCAACAGTCTTCGCTCATTCTGGAGGTGGGCCATCGTCTTCTTCCGAATAGCGTGGCGCCTTAGAACGCAAGGAAGAATTCTTTCGTTTAATACATTATTTGGGAATCCATAACATGGAGGGACTGAGCGCTGCCTTGCATCAGACTGAGGACGGGAAGAAGAAGTGATGTGATTCGAAAGAGTCTTTTTACATAATGGCCTATAGCGCCTATGTCTGTAGTGTCTGTCCTCTTTTCAATTATGAAATAAAAAATTGGACTTTATTAAATCCTGGCCATTTGAGTTTTGTTATGTAACTGTCTTAACATTTGGCGCTTTTCATGTTTTCATGCTTCATTCTTCCCGAAATATATGTCTATGGTCGTACATAATGTTTTAAATCTACACGTAGAATGACATTCTCCTTTTAAATCCACACGGAGAATGTTATTATTTGTTTTAAATGTCATTCTCTGTTTTAAATCGACACGGAGAATGTCATTCTCCGTGTGAATTAATACGGAGAATGGAATTATCTGTGTCACCTAACACACAGAATGTCATTCTCTGTGTTAAATTGAAACGGATAATGTCATTCTTCGTGTCAAATAACACGGAGAATGACATTATCTGTGTCACCTAACACACAAAATGACATTCTCCGTGTCACCTAACACAGAGAATGTCATTCTAAGTGTTAAAACGAATGGAAATTACACGAAGAATGACATTGTCCTTGTTAGAACAAATGAAAATGCTATTCTCCGTGTAATTTGAAACGGAGAATGACATTTCCCATCCAAGAATGACGGAGAATGGTCATTATGCATTCAAAAACTGTGAAACATTAGATATAACAGACTTCAAAATGGCACCATTGATATCAAAATTGTAAGAAATGTATGGAAAAAAATAGTTATCTAAAAGGAAGAATATATGTATATGTATTAATGAGGGGGCACTGCCTCCTCGACCACCGTAGAAGCACGTGGGGGAGAGGGCAAGTGCTGCGATTGTGATTACCTAATTCAAGACAATTATGGCACCTAACATTCCTCTTCTCTTTTCCCTTGTTTTCATAATTTCTCTTATAACGATCCACCTTTGGTCGGCCGGGACCCCGTTTCGGAACAGGGGGTAGGACCAAATCAGTTGAATTATTTTCAAATTGTTTTCCAGAATCAGGAACTGGACGAATAGTACATGAATATAGCTTCTGGTAGAAATCTGATGTCTAATACTGCTCCACAAAATCGTAGACGAATTTGCCTGAACCAATTCTGATGCACTGGATTGCATGGCTGCATGGGAATCCATATACCTTCTATCTATGACGACTACAATACCAATCAAGAAGATTCACCAAGTGGGAGGAAGTATCTGCCATCACCTCAAACTCGAAATCACCAGACCGATATACCTTATAAGACATGCCATCATCTATAAGCTGCTTCAGCATATTTTCGGCGTATGGAGTTAATATGTTATTGAAATCACTTGCATCCTTGTGGCCATCCGAGATCATCTTCACTCGGATGACATTTACAAGTGCTAAAATAGGCATTTTCTTCTCAGCCTTTATCCATGAATTGAATGACTCTGCACAACTAGAAGCAACCTCGCCGTATCTACATCCCGAGAAGAATGCATTTGACCAATTTTCAGGCTTTTGTTTATCCATCCATTTCATAACATGACCACAATTCAGATCATAAATCTTCTTAATTGCTTATTTATACCCACCTATATACAGGGGAAAAAGACTAATTAATAAAGATGGAAATCAAGGAACAAGTGTAAGCCCCTGAATTTCAGGGTTTATTTTTATTTTACTGAATGAATTATTTTCGATAAATATTTTATTATTTAATTGTTTAGATCATTAATGTCATTTTCCGTGACTTTGACTTCTGGAGCGTCAGGGATGCCAATCTCTGTAAACTCTCTTCACGAGTTTTGAAGTAGACAAGATTATCTTTATTTTGATATATCATATCCCACTTGAACTCATTCCCTTGTGCTCTTTTTGTATCGCGCAACTTCGGGTCAACTTAGACTAATTAATCGTTGAATAATTATTTCCACTTTTATCTTTGATCATCGTTTGCACGTCACCGTGACTTTTAATTTATGAGCACCAGACCAGTCGTTTTCTCATAACCAACTTCTCATAAATGATCTACTCGAGACGTTCTTCATCCATGACCTTTGTGTCCTATTCAGACACTCCATTTTGTGCTTCAATTTCTTCGCACAACTTCCGGGTCAATTTAGGCCGATTTATCTTCTACCGTGAAACCTGATTTATTTTACAATTTAATTTCGGGACCCGACATCGATCCAACCTAGTCGACCCAAAGTATGGACGTGGCCCACATGAAGCCTACTACCCACATGAAACTTGTGTCCCATTTATTGGAGTCCCCGCATATCATTTATTTACCCGTGATTATAAATATCCATTTTTAATTTAAGTATTGCACCCAGTCCGATTTTGACCCGACCCGGCTCGACCAAACCCGAACCCAAGCTCCATATTGTTCTCCCATGACTGCCGAAATACCCCCCACAATATTTCTTCTTTTTTCTATTTTGAAAATATCTTCTCTCTCTACTTTTCAAATATCCCACATATATATATATATATATATATATATATATATATATATATATATATATATATATATATATATATCCCTTTCTCTCTCCTCCTTAAAACACTCACACACACCCCCTCCCATCACAGCACACCCCTTCTCTCTCACTCAACCGACCTCTCTCTCCCCCCTCTCTCAAATCTCTCTCTCTCTCTCTTTCTCTCTCTCTCTCTCTCTCTCTTCCTATTTATATATACACACACCCATACAAATCTCTCTCCCCCACTCTCCTTACACAACTCAACACACATATAACACCACCTCCACAGTCGAGCAACCACCCTCTCCTCCTCCCGAGCTCCTCTCCGACTGCCCCTCTCATCATCTTCACAACCATACACCAACACCACCATTACCATCACCATCATCATCATCTACAACACTACCACCACAAATAAACACCACCACCCCCATACCATCTTCACCACCACCACCCTGTACCCTCCCCGGTAATGTGCCGCTGCACGTTGTCGCACGTCGCTGCAGCAGCAGCTGTAAACAGCAGCAGCAGCAGTGGCTGTCGTGCCACCCCCGTGCGTGCGTGCATAGGCGTGGCCGTGCGCCACCACGTGGCCGGTCCACCGTCCCCGCGAGCTCCCCCCCGTCCAGCGACCTCCGACGAACCCCCATGGGCCACTGCCTTCCTCCCCGGCGCGACGCATAGTCTATTCGTGCGTTTACGTCGAAATCTCGTCGACGCGCGCGGAGGAAAGTTTCAAAAATTGTGTTTCGGGACAACGACTTCGCACATATTTTCTGGGAGATCCGACTGTTGGATCGGCGAACTCCTTGCTCCGTCGCAATCTCGGTATATCCATCTTCACTTCCCTCAATTTTTGTCCGTTAATTTCGTCGTTTGATACTACAAAACTGGCCACCAAGTTGACGTTTTAAATTGAACTGTTTTTAGACAGTTTTGTGGAGCCGATTTTGTCAGCTCGTAACTCCGCCGTCGCAGCTCCGGTTGGCGTGCTACTAGTTCCTGTGCATAGCTGGTATAACCATCTTCCTGTCTCCTTTAGGTTTCGTTTCATTATAAGCACGTTCGGTTGGTCGAATTCGACGCCAAAGTTGGCCGTTCGAATTCTTTAATTTGCATTTGTTAAATTCTATTTTTGAACCCGGGACTCCGGATTCAATTTCTGACACCAACAGTAGACTCGTGGCGTCGTTCTGGCATGTTTTCATATAAAATTTACTTGATTTAGAGAACATGGGCCTTGGCACGTATTTCGGTGCAAAGTGGGTCCCACTTTTCGAGCCAACGGGTCACTTTGAGATCGGCTCATCGGAATTCAATTCCGGATATACCGTTGAGTTCGTATCGTCATTCTAGACTCGTCGACATATAATTTGCTAAGTTTTGAAGATATTTGCTCCGGAACGCATTTCGGTGCAAACAGGATACCAAGTGTTCGCGTCAACGTGTCATTTTGAGATCGGCACATCGGAATCCTATTTCGGACATACCGTTGGGTTCGTATCATCATTCTGTATTTGTGGACATATAATTTGTTAGATTTTGTAGACTTCTATCCTGACACATTTTTCGGTACAAAGTGTGTCTAACGGCGGATATCATTTTGACCCAAAATTACCGTTTTGCCCCCGTGTCTAAATTGGACTTATGGGTAGGCTATTCTAGATAATTTGACCGTTTTGGACACGTTGGTGATATTTATTTTATCATCCGACAACATCTGTAGATTTTGCTTATGTATTATCCTTAATTTATAATTAATTATTTTTCCAGAATTTGTTACTTACTGTTTTTGAATTTATATATATTTTAATTACTGTAAAAATTTAGAAAAAATTATATTTAAATACTATGTTAAATTAGTTAATTTATTATAATTTTTCCAGTATTTAATATATTCTTTTGGTATTTTATAAAAATGGGAAAACAGAACTCATTTTCAGTATATTTATGTTTGCTGATTTTTAATAAATATTTATGAGGGTTTATAAATTCCAAAAAAATTAGTATAAATTTCTATAATTAATAAGGATTATTTTGGTACTTTATTTTATATATATTTGAACTTTTTGTCTATCTCAAAAATTGTTGGAACATAGGGTACAGTTTGATTTATTTATTGAATAGTTACGACTTTCAATGTTTTGTGTGGTTTTGAGTTATTGTAGTATTGGACCTCACCCTACACTAGTATAAAGACTCTAGGAAGTTAATTTGGATATAGTGGCACTCCACATTAGACTTTTATGTTAGGTCCCCTCTTGGCTAGTATCCAGTCAGGAGTCGTGTCACACCACTAGTGTAATATTGAACATAGCTTAGAACTGAGTTTGTATATCATTATTGACAGGACACCGGACATCTACATCTTCGTACTAGTATTCTTGTTTTGCTCGAGGCAAGTACATCTACAAACTCATTTACTGTCTTTTAATGCTAGAACATATATTAACCCTGTTAAAATACTGATCCTTGAGGTAGCAAGTTAAATATTCACATGTTGTATTACTTAAAGTACCTGACATGCTTAGGACAGTTCTTATATCTTCACATGCTTCTTACTGGTTCTCAGTACATGTTTTACTATGCATTATACTGCTCTGAGTATTCACATGTTTTATACTGGTCCCAGTACCTGCCATGCTTACACTGTTTCCAGTATCTCTCACATGTTTTTACTGTTCTCGTATCTCTCACATGTTAGAATATGGGTTATGAAGAAACTGACAGTTGAGTACGTGATCACGACTCCCTTCTCCGTACGTATGTACCGAACAAAGTTTTATTTTATATGAATACTGCACCGTAGGCCTTATCTCAAAGCAAATTTGTGCGTATGTACATCTATCGTCTTTTCACTTGTACGGAAGTACATTTCATTATGTGCCCCCAACACATTGTACATCTATTGACCGATCACGTACCTGCTCCAGTTTTAAACATTAGATATACATGTGTCACCTTAACAAATGTATTTTACCGTATTTCCAGTCATACCATGATTCCAGTTATGCCATGTTCCCTATGTTACTATGATACTGTGATCCCAGTTGTACCATGAGGCCATGTTTCCAGTATTTTCTATTTTATAGACTTATCACACCATGTTTCTTGTTGTACATCTCTTTCATTATATATTCAGTACTTTAGTTGTAGAGGTTGTACTTGCTCCCGTCCTGACAGGATAACGTTGTAGGTATACTTTTCGAAGAGGAAATGCTATGTGTTACATATTATGGCACTGATTTTGAGGGCCTGGCCTTAGCTCCAGAAGAGGCCCCAGCGGGGAACCTTGCTTTGTTATCTTTCTTGTGTTTTGAGACGTAGACTTTGGTCTGTACTTATATTTGGATACTGGACTTTATCTCCAGTTAGATACTTATAAAGTGTATTATTAAGTCTGTGCTTATGTTACCTTCGCTTATAGATGTTGTGTTGTGATGAAACTTAAATGTAATTTTAGAATTGTTAGCTGCTTAGATCCTTTATTGTCTATTCTTAGAACAGCTTACTACGCTTTAACCAAACGTAGGCTGGACATGGCTCGGCCAGGCCCAATAATTTGGGTATCGGGTCGTGACATATTTTTTTGGCGGCCCATACAGGTCCAGACTTAAGTTGTTTGGTTACGTTATTGTACCAAGCATGCCTGCAGTTAGGATCTAGGACAACTTGATAACACTAGGATAAACATTTAGAACACCTAGAGGATTACTAGGATTGCAACATAGGAGAACTCATCACAGCATTGGACCGTTAGCTATAATTAGCCTCTTGTTTGTATTTTAGTGGGTCAATTTAGACCAAGTTTGTACCCTTGGGATGACCCCTGAGGATCTCACTCTAATCTTATCTAGAAATCTTTTTCCACTTATTTCCATTTGATCTTTCTTAAATTCGTTGTTGAATTTAATTTCTGATTTTCATTGTTGACTTTGAATCTTGCATCGTGCTAAATTTTCTGGATTAAATTATGATATATCCTGATAAGGTAAACGTCTGCTTTAGTTATGGAGTTTAGAATTTATCGCAGCCATATTAGCTGGTATGACAAAAACATAGAGCCTGATTTTGGATATACTATCCTATTCATATAATTTAGATTTTTCTTGCAGCCACACCTGTTGGCGTGGTAAGGAATCTAGATGATACGACTATAGGGTGTATACCTTAGTTATGGACTCCCTCGTTTATTGCATATAAGCTTACTGGTGTGGCAAAAAATTCTGGCAACATGATTTCAGGAAGACGTGTATGGTTATCAGATCATATCTCAACTTGGTTTACTTTGTTATGACCGAATGAGCAAGAATAAATTCTTATTATCATTCTTCTCCGTCTTGATTAACTCTGTCATATCTACATCTACAACTAGGATTATAGGTTCTCTAGGACTCTCCAACAGGATTGTTTTCATGTTATCTTTTTGGACATAATTATTTTTGTGTTCCATCTTTCCTATGACTTGACTAAACTCTTTTTCATTAACCTCTTGGATAATTCTTCTCGTTATGTATCCCGTTGTCTTCGTACCATTCTTGAAAATATTTTGATAAACTTTTCTGTCTTGCTTGACCCTTTAACTTGTTTGGACACTGTTATGGATTGCTTGACCCAGTCTTAGACCTTGTTACCTTCTACTTGATAGATGACCGAAATAGCCAAACCTTGTTAACTGATTTTGTAGTACAACTATAAATGTATTGTATGGTCGTGATAAATACTTTTCCTAGGGATTGGTTAGATTAAGTTTATAGGACGAGTATAAGTGACTGACTGTAGTAGACTTGGAAACCATTAAGAATGATTGTATTGATAGTATGACTTGATGATAGGGTATCTAAGATGGAGAAATGAGATCGTATATTGTTGTGACTATGGATTGAGGATTAGAATCTTGTGCTTAATAGTTTGAGGATTTAGCATTTGTAGAAATTTTGGTTGGTTATCTATAGCTAATTACATGTGATTAGAGGGTAGATCGATATGTGGATTGATATAGAATAAGTTAGAATGAGTTATCGTATTGCGTACGAGATCGAAAAGATATCAGTTAAAAAGACAAGGAACGAGACAAAGACATATGTACATTGGTAATTAATAAATCGGGAGTTTTAAAATCGAGGATTTATATTCAGAGGACTTGTTGAGTAAAAAGAAGAAGGCTCTACGCCAAGGATAAGAATTAAACGTATAATTTCAAGGAGAAGCTGTAGGAAAGGATTGACGATAAATGATGCTAAGGAACTGTGGATTGATAGAATATGGATACTTAGGATATGATAAGGAAATCCAGTATTTACAATTGAGGTTGAAAATATGGTTGATGATTAAGCATTTTTGGCTTATAAATATACCCAAAGAATGACCTATAGTTTAGGGTATACATAAAGGTTTCATGTTAGTATGGAAGATTTTAAAGGATATATGACGTAGTTTATGATAGAAGAAATTTATTGAACCTGAACCAAAAAGATTGTAAGGAAAAACAGAAGAGATGATTACAAGGATAGCAGATTGAGTATCTTAGCCAGAGCAGCTACATGTTATAGTTTGACCGGTTGGATGATTTTTAATTTCGAGGACGAAATTTTTGTAAGGTGGGTAGGATGTAAGTCCCCTGAATTTCAGGGTTTATTTTTATTTTTCTGAATGAATTATTTTCGACAAATATTTTATTATTTAATTGTTTAGATCATTAATGTCCTTTTCCGTAACTTTGACTTCTGGAGCGTCAGGGATGCCAATCTCTGTAAACTCTCTTCACGAGTTTTGAAGTAGACAAGATTATCTTCATTTTGATATATCATGTCCCACTTGAACTCGTTCCCTTGTGCTCTTTTGGTATCGTGCAACTTCGGGTCAACTTAGACCAATTAATCGTTGAATAATTATTTCCACTTTATCTTTGATCATCGTTTGTACGTCACCGTGACTTTAAATTTAGGAGCACCAGACCAGTCATTTTCTCAGAACCAACTTCTCATAAATGATCTGCTCGAGACGCTCTTCACCCATGACCTTCGTGTCCCACTCAGACACTCCATTTTGTGCTTCAATTTTTTCGCACAACTTCCGGGTCAATTTAGGCCGATTTATTTTCTACTGTGAAACCTGATTTATTTTCCAATTTAATTTTGGAATCCGACATCGATCCAACCTAGTCGATCCAAAGTATGGACGTGGCCCACATAAAGCCTACTACCCACATGAAACTTGTGTCCCATTTATTGGAGTCCCCGCATATTATTTATTTACCCGTGATTATAAATACCCATTTTTAATTTAATTATTGCACCCGGTCCGATTTTGACCCGACCCGCCTCGACCAAATCCGAACCCAAGCTCCATATTGTTCTCCCATGACTGCCCAAGTACCCCACACAATATTTTTTCTTTTTTCTATTTTGAAAATATCTTCTCTCTCTACTTTTCAAATATCCCACATATTTATATATATACATATATATATATTTTTTTTTTCATATATATATATATATATATATATATATATATATATATATATATATATATATATATATATAGATATATATATATATATCTTTCTCTCTCCTCCTTAAAACACTCACACATACCCCCTCCCATATATATATATATATATATATATATATATATATATATATATATATATATATATATATAAATATCTCTCTTTCTCTCTCCTCCTTAAAACACTCACACACACCCCCTCCCATCATAGCACACCCCCTCTCTCGCACTCAACCGACCTCTCTCTCTCCCCCTCTCTCAAATCTCTCTCTCTCTCTCTCTCTCTCTCTCTCTCTCTCTTCCAATTTATATATACACACACCCATACAAATCTCTCTCTCCCACTCTCCTTACACAACTCAACACACACACACAACACCACCTCCACAGTCGAGCAACCACCCTCTCCTCCTCCCGAGCTCCTTCCCGACTTCCCCTCTCTTCCTCTTCACAACCACACACCAACACCACCATTACCATCACCATCATCATCATCTACAACACTACCACCACAACTAAACACCACCACCCCCATACCATCTTCACCACCACCACTCCGTACCCTCCCGACGACGCACCGTCGCACGTCGTCGTATGCCGCCACAGCAGCAGCTGCAAATAGCAGCAGCAGCGAGCAGCAGTGGCTGCCGCGCCACCCCCGCGTGCGCGTGCATGGGCGTGGCCATGCGCCACCACGTGGCCGGCCTGCCGCCCCCACGAGCTCCCCCCTGTCCAGCGACCTTCGGCGAACCCCCATAGGCCACCGCCATCCTCCCTGACGCGACGCATAGCCTATTCGTGCATTTACGTCGAAATCCCGTCGACGCACGTGGTGGAAAGTTTCAGAAATTGTGTTTCAGGACAGCGACTTCGCGTGTGTTTTCTGGAAGATCCGACCTTTGGATCGGCGAACTCCTTACTCCGTCGCAATCTCGGTATATCCATCTTCACTCCCCTCAATTTTCGTCCGTTAATTTCGTCGTTTGATACCTCAAAACTGGCCACCAATTTGACGTTTTAAATTGAACTATTTTTGGATAGTTTCGTGGAGCCGACTTCGTCAGCTCGTAACTCCGCCGTCGCAGCTCTGGTTGGTACGCTACTAGTTCCTGTGCGCAGTTGGTATAACCATCTTCCTGTCTCCTTTAGGTTTCGTTTCATTATAAGCACGTTCGGTTGGTCGAATTCGACGCCAAAGTTGGTCGTCTGAATTCTTTAATTTGTACTTGTTAAATTCTATTTTTGAACCCGGGACTCCGGATTCAATTTCTGACACCACCAGTAGACTCGTAGCATCGTTCTGGCATATTTTCATATAAAATTTGCTTGATTTGGAGAACGTGGGCCCTGGCACGCATTTCGGTGAAAAGTGGGTCCCACTTTTCGAGTCAACGGGTCACTTTGAGATCGGCTATCGGAATCAAATTCCGGATATACCGTTGAGTTTGTATCATCATTCTGGACTCGTTGACATATAATTTACTGAGTTTTGAAGACATTTGCTCCGACACGTATTTCGGTGCAAACCGGATACCAAGTGTTCGCGTCAACGTGTCATTTTGAGATCGATACATTGGAATCCTATTTCGGACATACCGTTGGGTTCGTATCATCATTCTGGATTCGTAGACATATAATTTGTTAGATTTTGTAGACTTCTATCCTGACACATTTTTCGGTGCAAAGTGTGTCTAACGACGGACATCATTTTGACCCAAAATTATCGTTTTGTCCCTGTGTCAAAATTGGACTTATGGGTAAGCTATCCTAACTAATTTAACCATTCTGGACACGATGGTAATATTTATTTTATCATCCGACAACATCTGTAGATTTTGCTTATGTATTATCCTTAATTTATAATTTATTATTTTTTCAGAATTTGTTACTTACTATTTTTGAATTTTTATATATATTTTAATTGCTGTAAAAATATGAGAAAAATTATATTTAAATACTATGTTAATTTATCTAATTTATTATAATTTTTCCAGTATTTAATAAGTACTTTTGGTATTTTATAAAAATGGGAAAACATAACTCATTTTCAGTATATTTATGTTTGCTGATTTTTAATAAATATTTATGAGGGTTTATAAATTCCAGAAAAATTAGTATAAATTTCTATAATTAACAAGGATTATTTTGGTACTTTATTTTATATATATTTGAGCTTTTTGTCTATCTCAAAAATTGTTGGAACATAGGGTACAGTTTGATTTATTTATTGAATAGTTACGACTTTCAATGTTTTGTGTGGTTTTGAGTTATTGTAGTATTGGACCTCACCCTACACTAGTATAAAGACTCTAGGAAGTTAGTTTGGATATAGTGGCACTCCACATTAGACTTTTATGCTAGGTCCCCACTTGGCTAGTATCCAGTCAGGAGTCGTGTCACACCACTAGTGTAATATTGAACATAGCTTAGAACTGAGTTTGTATATCATTATTGATAGGACACCGAAAATCTATATCTTCGTACTAGTATTCTTGCTTTGCTCGAGGCAAGTACATATACAAACTTATTTACTGTCTTTTAATGCTAGAACATGTATTAACCCTGTTAAAATACTGATCCTTGAGGTAGCAAGTTAAATATTCACATGTTGTATTACTTACAGTACCTGACATGCTTAGGACAGTTCTTATATCTTCACATGCTTCTTACTGGTTCTCAGTACATGTTTCACTATGCATTATACTGCTCTGAGTATTCACATGTTTTATACTGGTCCCAGTACCTGCCATGCTTACACTGTTTCCAGTATCTCCCACATGTTTTTACTGTTCTCGTATCTCTCACATGTTAGAATATGGGTTATGGGGAAACTGACAGTTGAGTACGTGATCACGATCCCCTTCTCCGTACGTATGTACCGAGCAAAGTTTTATTTTATATGAATACTACGCCGTAGGCCTTATCTCAAAGCGGATTTGTGCGTATGTACATCTATCGCCTTTTCACTTGTACGAAAGTACATTTCATTATGTGCCTCCAGCACATTGTACATCTATTGACCGATCACGTACCTGCTACAGTTTTAAACATTAGATATACATGTGTCACCTTGACAAATGTATTTTACCGTGATTCCAGTCATACCATGATTCCAGTTATGCCATGTTCCCTATGTTACTATGATGCTGTGATCCCAGTTGTACCATGAGGCCATGTTTCCAGTATTTTCTATTTTATAGACTTATCACACCATGTTTCTTGTTGTACATCTCTTTCATTATATATTCAGTACTTTAGTTGTAGAGGTTGTACTTGCTCCCGTCCTGACAGGATAACGTTGTAGGTATACTTTTCGAAGAGAAAATGCTATGTGTTACATATTATGGCACTGATTTAGAGGACCTGGCCTTAGATCCAGAAGAGGCCCCAGCAGGAAACCTAGCTTAGTTATCTTTTTTGTGTTTTGAGACTTAGACTTTGGTCTGTACTTATATTTGGATACTGGACTTTGTCTCCAGTTAGATACTTATAAAGTGTATTATTAAGTCTGTGCTTATGTCACCTTCGCTTATAGATGCTGTGTTGTGATGAACCTTAAATGTGATTTTAGAATTGTTAGCTTCTTAGATCCTTTATTTTCTATTCTTAGAACAACTTACTACGCTTTAACCAAGCGTAGGCTGGACATGGCTCGGCCCGGCCCAAAAATTTGGGTATCGGGTCGTGACAACAAGCACATGAAAAACAGGGACCATTCTCCGTTTAATTTAACACGGAGAATGTCATTCTCCGTGTATTTTTAAACGGAGAATAACACGAAGAATAGTCACCATTGTTAGAACGCATGAGGATTGTATTCTCCATTCTAAACTAACGGAGAATGACATTCTCCGTTCTAAATGACACGGAGAATGACATTCTGTGTATAATTTAAAACAGATAATGTCATTATCCATTTTAAATCGACACGAAGAACGACATTCTCCTTGTTATTTACACGGAGAATGTTCATTCTACTTGTTAAAATAAAAGGAAATGCACAGAAAAGCTGCATATGTCACGACCTGCACCCGCTTTTCGGATACGAGACGTGTCCAAGCCAGCCTACGCCACAGAGTCGACGGTAGAAGGCTGTCAAGTCTGCAAGAAATAAATGCTCAAAGTAAATAACATTTACTGCTCATTCATATTTCTAAATTTATTACAACATTTACATCATTTATAATTAAAGAAAATATAAGATTTTATAATTAATAAAAATGACAACAAGTTCCACTATCTAGGTCGGCCTCAACATACCCATGTCTTCCCAGTGCTAAGAGTGATCGCGGCTAAACCTGAAAAATATTGATTTCTAATCAGGAATGGAAAAATTACACAAACCGACGACAATACGAAAACACAATAGAATTAACAAGACATGAAAATAGCATATGAGATATAAAAACTGGAAGATAAACTGATGACATAGCACGATATAGAAGTGAAGGAAAAATAAAAGACATCTACCTAGGTGGTGTGAAATATCTGTTTCAACATGTGAACGGCTAGGGGGTAAAAACGGCTCACTGCACGTGTCGTGTGCAGCTGCTATCGTACAAGATTAGACATATTGGGATATTTCTGGATAGTCCACATGTATACTAAGATATTTCCCCTCTCGACTACTCCGTGTGACGAGCGTGTCAACAAGCAGCAAGATATATGTATAGACATGAGATGAAAAGACTACTATGAATCTAAAAGCAATCAGAAAGTGCACTTGCCTGAGGTCCTTTGCTGGAGAAACCAATAATACCATACCACTCAATGAGCCACAATCAGTCAACACATATAGAAGTCTCCGGATGCTGAAATAAATAGTACCAACGTTCTCAGAATAGTCAAATTAGCTAGGATTGCCTGTCCTTAAGTCCAATTCTGGACATAGGGACAAAACGGTAATTTCGGGCAAAAACGGTATCCGCCGTTGGACCTGCTTTGCACCGAAAAGCGTGCCAGAGTCAACGGTATCTCAAGTCGTCAAACTACATGTCTACAGATTCGGTTTTCCGATACGAACCCAACCATATGTCTAGAGTTGGATTTCGACGGACCGTGCACAAAATCGCTCGTTGAGTGGGACCGTAGGGCCCACAAAACGGTGATTTCATCAACTGTCTCAGAATTGGACCAAACTTGGCGTATAGGACCAGAAAAACGATACGGTTCTGTTGGCACAAGTTTCGTCTCGATCTGACGAGCGTGCACAAAGTTATTGAAAAATTTGCAACGTGCATGATACGGTGAATTTTGACGGATACGCATCAAATTCGTCGCGCACACGCGACCAATTTGAATTCCGCCAAAGCCCACACGACCACGAAGCCGTTACGCAGCTTTCGATGCTTACGGTGCACGACCACGTCGCCCGGTTTGGCGGGACGCATGTCGTGTGGAACAATTTTTTAGTTTTTAAAACAGGTTTTAGGAATCTTCGGAATTTGATTTCTCGACGCGTAGTCGATAATTTTTGAATCCACAAAAAGGGTCGTGAAGTCCTACAGGTTGTCTATAATTGTCTTCAAATAGTTTTTCAAATATTTTATTGGATCGATCAGGATCGATCGTCAAACTTGGATGACTGGACAGTATATACCCTGTTTTTCGAATAGGTTTTTGGGCCGTGTTTGGCGTCGTCTTGCCGACAACCTAGGGCATCTAGATACAATACATTTGAAGGGAATTAAAGTCGGTTATATCAGGATCATACCTGACGAATCATCTCGAAAAACGATGGAGCAACGATCGTGGACTTCGATCACGAAGTCGCTCTCCCTTAACACTTTGCTGCTGCTGCCATTCTCTACTGTTTGTGCGTTGGGCGCTGCCACGTCGGCCGACGGCGGCCCTCGGCGGCGACTGTCAACCCGCGCGCGCATGCGGGGCGCGCCCAGGCTAGGGGTGGTGGCGTCGCGTCCTGAGGTGGTTAGGGTTTAAGAAAATCGTCGATCTCAATCTCGTCTCTCGACCATATATATATACACTGAGTGTTTATATACTTTTTAACCGAGCCAAAAAGGAATAGGGTATCGGGCTGCTGGGTTTCACTGGCCGGGTCGTTGGGCTCTTAGCTGGGCTGGGCTGGGATTTCCTTCTTGATTTGTATCTCTTTTTTTTTTCTATTTCCTTTTTCTTTCTTTCATATATAAATCTATATATACCTATATACATCTATGTATGTATATGTTCCTATATTATTCATATAACTATATACACAAAAATCTTATCATATATCTAAAATTACATATACATATTTATGCATATACACACACATCCATATATATTTATATATATATTTTTTTTATATATTTATATATATATGTATATATATTTATATTACTTACACCTATACACTTATACATTATATATATATATATATATATATATATATATATATATATATATATATATATATATATATATATATATATATATATATATATATATATATATATATATATATATTACTTACACCTATACACTTATACATAATATATATAATATATATATATATATATATATATATATATATATATATATATATATATATATATATATATATATATATATATATATATTATGTATAAGTGTATAGGTGTAAGTAATATATATATACACACGTACACTTACATAATTACTATAAGTACAAATACGAGAATTAAATATTAAGTAATATCCATATTGAAATCCAATTCCTAATTTATATATCAAAATTCACATGAATAAAATACAGTGACATTATATATATATATATATTTTTTTTTTTCTTTCATTATATATATATATATATATATATATATATATATATATATATATATATATATATATATATATATATATATATAAAGCCTAAGTCCATATATTATAATTACCCTTCTATACATATACATATATACAAGTATATATAACCTAGTTAATTCCCATAAAATCCCAAATATTTATTAAAGAACTGTATTTACTATATTATCCACTAAAATACTATTTTAATAGTAAGCACAACAATATGTACATATATATATCTATCGATTCCAAATTGCTTCCTAAATCACCAAAGTAAAAATGCCAGTACAACGTACCTCTATATGGTCGCCTCTACGCGTATTATCCGACTACGAGGGCTTGGACTTGGTCTGGGTCCGGTCTGGACTAGTTCGGTACCACCGGGTCATTTAAACAGTCAAATAATAATAATAAATAATTAAACTATATAATAATAGTCATGTCACAACTTGGCCTGGTTTTTCTAGTTAGGACATCACTATGGCTCGGCCTTTCTTGGCATGGCTAATACATTAGTCAAAGCACGTCACTGCACTATCCATGCCATGATTTCTTACCATCTTGTACTCCAAATCTCAACTATGGCTAACATCATCTACCGTAATAATAACTAAATAAATAAATTCTAAAAATCTAAAAATCATAATTTAAATCAAATAAGTAATAATAAAAAATAATTTAAGATTTCCGGGAAGGGGAGCTACAAATCTATCCACCTTAAAAATAATTTCGTCCTCGAAATTCTATTTCATAACCATGCCTAAAATTTAAAAATAAAAGTCAAGGAATAAATCCACTATCACCACAATCTTCTGAAATTTTTAATTCCTCAAAAATAGTTTGTATTCTTCTTCTAGCCAAATAACCTCCAGGACTTCTACCCACCTTTGGTCACACTACTCCTCACACTAAAATCTTAAAATATTCTAACTGGTGCTAACAATCCTACCAACAATTATCTAGGCATATGGTATCTATAATCCTCTCGTATCTATCAAGCAACCCGAACTTAGCAAGCAGTAATTTACACGAGTGACTAAGAAATATTGGTGAATTCTAATAAGTATGACCTTCGTCTATCTACAATAGAGAGGACAGGAAGATAAGTAAGAACAATCGAGAGAAATTATGAAGTTTAAAGAGTGGTAGAGAATATGCAATAATACAGGTAGAAAGAGTATTTATGAATCTATAGTCTTATTTGCTAGATTGGGCTACTCTAGTCCAGTCACTTGTTACATTGAAGAATCCTTCGCTCTTAGATGGCTTGCAATCCATGCAATACATAAATTTCGTTCTCAAAATTTTATCTGAACAAGATTTCATAATGGAACGGAATTTGGAAAATCAAGATTGTGATCTTAATGGGTTCTCTATCTTGCATCAATTGTTGGTTGGCTGAACCTTGGATCTCAACCTATATGGACTGAACAAAATCTCAAGATAAAACTATGTCTACTAAGTTAGGGTAACCTAGAATAGGCTTTAACTCAAGTGGTTGAGCTAGTTGCTAGTCAGGTTGGTTAGCTAGGTCCACAAGCCCAAAATGTGCCTTTAGTGACTTTTGTTCTTAAGTAGCACATGAGGCCTCAATTGGGTGGCACACTAGTAGCATGTGCGTAGTGGGCTTCCAGTAGATCACAACCATATATTGGGTCAAAGGAATTGAGTCGAGGTTGAGGCTCTAGTAGAAGTCGGAAAGTATACCGGGTAGGTACTATGGTGAAGGTTATAGCTAGTCCTTTTAACCTGAAAGTCGTAGCACAAAAATAGAGTACAAGGGGATGGGTTTGAATGGGATCTGATATACCTAGATGAAGGTGGACTTGTCTAGATCTTGGATATGAAATTTGTTGAGGGGTAACAGCTGGTCTCGTGCTCTGAATATTAATGGCACGGTCGGGGACACAAGGTGATCTAAATGGAAAGTGGGAGTCCATGGGCACTGTTCCTCATCCTAGTGAAAAATTATTCTAATCAATCGGTAATCCTCGTACATCTCAAGATTCTAGAAGACTTACCGTCTACCCACCTTAGAGGCTAGGATATGGTGGCAAGGTTCCTGTCACAGGGCTAGCCGATGGTAGCTACACTTGCGTATACAACTATCGTGGTCATGGGGATACTAGGTATCTATCTATCATTTATGAGCTTTCGTCTTTCCAATCGGTGAAAGACAAAAATAATAAAAGGTTCAAGAGAGATGTCACTGAATACAATTTTGCGATTCAAAGATGAAGGTATAATTCAAGGGGAATTGTCGGAGCAGTCGCGGATGAGATCCTGGATATCTCTATATCTCAGTCCACGTAGGGTAATTAAATGAAGAGCGAACCAAATGCATCATGGTTGATCAGACCGTAATACAATGATTCTGATTAGACAATATGTTAGCGGGCGTCCCCAATAACATATGTCTCGAATCAAGCTCGATAAAAGAGTAAGCTTGCAAAACTAGGCTGTAATAGCAGAATTGGTCAAAAGAGTCAACATATAAATATGCGAGATTTCTGTAAGGAGGAATAAGTAGTTTGTGTTTTGGGAAAATCAAAACCTTAACTGGTGCTCTTGCCTATACAGGCAATCTACTATCTTCTATCCATAAGGCCTTGATCGACTAATGGGTTATAGACTTCTGAATTCTATATTCTAAGTAACCTATTAGTGTCAGTCAATTACCTTGCTAATAGATCACAAGGACCACGGAATGCTAGGTTGGAAGACTTGCTACCCGACCTACAGAGCTTTCACTAGTTTTGGCTTTGGATCTTATGGAACACACAGGGCATCCTTCTATGATATATATGTCACGCCCCAGAACCAAAATACTGGAGAGCGGGGGCGGACATAGCCAGCTACGTATAATGAAATGGAATCCATCTCATTATACGGTCACGGCTGCCTAGAAATATGAGGGTTTATCTACAAGCCATCAGTCTCTTAGGGTCAATAACAAGCCTAATGTCCCAATCTCAACAAGTAATGATAGTAACAAGATATCAGATCACCAAATATACAATTGTAAGGCGTCCCGAACATTACATATCCAGCTGATCATGAAGCTAGTCGTACAAAATATAAGGACTAGCAAGAGTTAAGTCATACATGATCAACCTCGAGTTGCCAATCATGTTTACAGCCCGTAGGCAGACAAAAAGTAAAGTGCATCGAGCTAACAGGTGCTCGTCGGCTAAATGCCTCAAAAGAATAATGTACAATTACAGTGGGAGAACAAAAGAAACCCACTCGTTGCCAGGATTCCCTCTAGTGGTCACCATCTGGCTGGAAAGCAGGTAGATCCTTTGCTGCTGCTCCGGTATCTGGCCATACAAAACCAACTGGGTCAGACCCCAGAAAGAGCAAGTGCCACAAAGGAGGCCACGAAATAAGAACAAAAGCCAGCAATTAGCACAAGAAAATCTAATATTAAAACTAAAGTTTACGAAAACATGTCAAGATGATATACGACGAGATAACCATGGAACTATTCCGATAACCAGGTTACAACCCGTAAACCAAACAAGGACCGGGGTTGTAACCCTTCGTCTGAACAGAACTTGGTTTCCCACCATTTATCGGCAAGATAATAATGTAAGAAATCAAGACAGGAAGCAATCTTGTACTGGATCAAGACATGGCTAGACTGGTTATACCTCATTCAATCAATCACGGCCAAGCAGATACTACGGCTTACTACATTAACTAACTAGGGTTATCACAGGCCTAATTACTAACAAGATGCAATGAGAATTCCAAGTCCGGTTACCTGTTTGTTACTACCTGAGTGATCCCAGCAAGAAAAGAAAAAGATAACAGGATATAGCAGACACACTGTAGTATGATACATGTGTCCTAAGGTACCACACTCGACGGCGGGCTGGAAGTGCGCTCATCTCGACGGATAGCAACAAATCCCATGTATATATATATAAGGTCGGGACCAAAGGGGCAACAGGTAACTAGGGAATTCTCTATGAACTATTTGATCCATCTAGTCATTAACCTAGCCAGATTCAATATGAATCCCTGACCGTGGGAAACCAGGGATTCATGTCCTAGACATGATGCGAGACAAGACTGGTAGCTTACACAAGCACATTCAATACAATCACCCACGGTGTCAAGAATTCACTTAGCATGTCAAGTTAGCCGTCGCAACAGCGTTAAGTTATCAAGTCATGCTACAAGTCAGGAGTGCGCCGCCACGGGCCACTATCAAGTTATCAAGTCACAAGGATTAATTACAAGTTACAAGTTAGGTGTGCACCCCACTGGGTCACTAGCAAGGAGATCAGAGAATACCAAAAATCATAATCCACAGAAAACCTCGAGAACCGTACTAGTCATAAACAATTACTTGAAAACCGTGTTAGGCCGTGTCGGGTCGAGATAGAAGTGCTGTGTTGAACAGATCTCAGGAAAACCCAATCCACAAAAGAGAAACCAAGTCGAGAAATAAAACCAATACTCCAAGAGCTAATGGGTTAAGCAAGGGGGTCAGGGTGCATGGGTCACGCAGCGTACGCGCAAGAGCACGCACGCAGGGGAGCTGCGTACGCACAAGGGCACGCACGCAGGGGAGCTACGTACGCACACGAGCACGCACGCAGGGAGCAGCGTACGCACAAGAGCACGCACGCAGGGGAGCTGTGTACGCACAAAACACGCACGCATGGGGAGCTGCGTACGCACAAAAGCACGCACGCAGGACAGCTGCGTACGCACAAAAGCACGCACGCAGGGGAGCTGCGTACGCACAAAAGCACGCACACAGGAGGGCTGCGTACGCACAAAAGCACGCACGCAGGGGAGCTGCGTACGCACAAAAGCACGCACACAGGAGGGCTGCGTACGCACAAAAGCACGCACGCAGGAGAGCTGCGTACGCGCAAAGGCACGCACGCAGGAGAGCTGCGTACGCGCAAAGGCACGCACACAGGAAAAGGGTCTTCTTCTCCATGGCTGAGAAGAAGCTCCAATGGCTCCCTAAACTTCAAGGCATCACAACTTGGCCATCCGAACTCCAAATCCGGATTTCCAAAGTTCCAACCAGGGTAGAATTGAACTCTCTTTCACATGGAAACATCAAAATCCATAAAAATACAACTTAAATAGATCAAAATCATGCAAATCCGAAAATAGAGAAAACTTAGATCTAGAACAATGGAGACTCCAAATCACAAAATGCCAAGTTCTAACGTTGATCACTATGTCCTAATCTAGCAAATGGATAAATAAAAGAGGGTTCTCATGTGGTGGCAAGGTGCACTTGCCTATGGGTTGGTGTTGTGGAGAGGAAGAAGAAGAGTGTTGTGTAGAGGAAGGAGAAGAAGAAATTAATGGAGGTTTATGAGGAGAGAGAAAAGGTTGGTGGAGTTTTAAAGTGGGTGGGATGTGGTATGTTGAGGGTGGAGCATAGGCTAAGGTGTTCCAATACACATTAAACCAAACCAAACCAACCCAAACCAATTAAAACCGAGCCATAACAAAACCCAAAATACGAGAAATACCGAAATTCCACAAGTTGAGAAAAATAAAAATACATGCCAAAATCCAGATACGAGTATAAATACGAAATAGGGAAATATAAGAAATGAGGGTGACAATATAGTATCCTAAACTTGTAATCACGCCTGAAATCATTTCGCCTAGAATTATGCCTCGCCTGTATACTCTGGCTATGACAAAACCTTGATTCCGTGATTCAGGTGTGATAGGTTATCAGGTGCTCTACCTCATGTTGACACAAGGATATCTAAGATCTAATAGGTCAACGAGAACATAGTTTTAGTGATGTCCCCTAGACTATGATTCTCCAAAATGGTTTCAATTCTATGGGTTGTGCCTCGCCAGTGCGCTGCTGGCTGCAATGAACCCACACTATCTATTCTCAAACAATTGGCGACAGTGCGCTGCTGTCTAGTCATCGCGGTCATTTAATTACTCTAACTATATCCTTAAGGACTTCAAGGAGCTGCTAGAGTTTCAAGCTAGTGGATTATGATAGAGCGTAAACATCTACCTATGAGTCTCAATCTTTTAAAGTAAAAAGGTTGACTGGGGAGAAAATAATTGAAGATAGGAAAATAAGAATCTTCTAACATTTATCTCATATATATTACGAATGATTGAGAGAAACACTTTAAATCAATCTACCTCAAGATTCACATACGAAAAATAGAATCTTGAATTATGATTCAAGTCCTTACGGCAAAATAGAATTTAAATAAATAGTTCTAATTTATGACATGATGTTTAATCTAAATAGAGCAAAAGATAAATCGAACAGTTTATCACGATTAAAGCCTTAATTATAGATAAGCCTAACTTACCAGTGAATAGTAGATTCACATTGGATCATAATGTCATACAAAAAGTATCAATGTATCTTATAGAGACCTGGCAAGCATTCTAAATAGCATGGCCTATCTAACAATCTTAACTACCCAACGGTCAATTTAAACAAGGGACTCCTACTCCTAGTCATTATCCTAAATTACTTTAGTCCTAATTATGAATGAGCATTTCCTGGACGCAGGCTCGCAACAGTACGACTAACGTACCATCACGAGTTCTCAATATTTTGTGAAAACTGACCTGCATGGGCCACCACAAAAACTTATCACGACCCGCATCCGCTTTTCGGATACGAGACGTGTCCAAGCCAGCCTACGCCGCAGAGTCGGCGGTAGAACGCTGTCAAGCTCGCAAGAAATAAATGCTCAAAGTAAATAACATTTGCTGCTCATTCACATTTCTAAATTTATTACAACATTTACATCATTTATAATTAAAGAAAATACAAGATTTTGCAATTAATAAAAATGACAACTAGTTCCACTATCTAGGTCGGCCTCAGCATACCCATGTCTTCCCAGTGCTAAGAGTGATCACGGCTAAACCTGAAAAATATTGATTTTCAGTCAGGAATGGAACAAGTACACAAACCGATGACAATACAAACATACAATAGAATTAACAAGACATGAAAATAGCATATGAGATATGAAAACTAGAAGATAAACTTATGACATAGCACGATATAGAAGTGAAGGAAGAATAAAAGACATCTACCTAGGCGGTGTGGAATATCTGTTTCAACATGTGAATGGCTAGGGGGTAAATATGGCTCACTGTACGTGTCGTGTACAGCTACTATCGTACAAGATTAGACATATTGGGATATTTCTGGATAGTCCACATGTATACTAAGATATTTTCCCTCCCGACTACTCCGTGTGACGAGCGTGTCAACAAGCAGCAAGATATATGTATAGACATGAAATAAAAAGACTACTATGAATCGAAAAGCAATCAGAAAGTGCACTTGCCTGAGGTCCTTTGCTGGAGAAACCAATAATACCAAACCACTCAATGAGCCACAATCAGTCAACACATGTAGAAGTCTCCGGATGCTGAAATAAATAGTACCAATGTTCTCAGAATAGTTAAATTAGCTAGGATTGCCTGTTCTTAAGTCCAATTCTGGACACAGGGACAAAACGCTAAATTCGGGCAAAAATGGTGTCCGTCGTTGGACCTACTTTGCACCGAAAAGCGTGCCAGAGTCAACGATCTCTAAAGTCGTCAAACTACATGTCTACGGATCCGGTTTTTCGATACGAATCCAACCGTATGTCCAGAGTTGGATTCCGGCGGTCCGTGCACGAAATCGCCCATTGAGTGGGACCGTGGGGCCCGTAAAACGGTGATTTCATCAACTGTCTCAGAATTGGACCAAACTTGGCGTACATGACCAAAAAAATGATACGGTCCTATTGGCGCAAGTTTCGTCTCGATCTGACGAGCGTGCACAAAGTAATTGAGAAATTTGTAAAGTACACGATATAGTGAATTTCGACGGATACGCATCAAATCTGTCGCGCACACGCGACCAATTAGAATTCCGCCAAAGCCCACACGAACACGAAGCCGTTACGCAGCTTTTGATGCTTACGGTGCACGACCACGTCGCCCGGTTTGGCGGGACGCACATCGTGTGGAACAATTTTCTAGTTTTTAAAACAGGTTTTTGGGAAACTTCGGAATTCGATTTCTCGACGCGTAGTCGATGATTTTCGAATCCACAAAAAGGGTCGTAAAGTCCTACAGGTTGTCTATAATTTTCTTCAAATAGTTTTTCAAATATTGTATTGGATCGATCGGGATCGATCGTCAAACTTGGATGACTGGACAGTATATACCCTATTTTTCGAACAGGTTTTTGGGCCGTGTTTGGCGTCGTCTTGCCGACAACTTAGGGCATCTAGATACAATACATTTGAAGGGAATTAAAGTCGGTTATATCATGATCATACCTGACGAATCATCTCGAAAAACGATGGAGCAACGATCGTGGACTTCGATCACGAAGTCGCTCCCCCGCAGCACCTTGCTGCTGCTGCCATTCTCCATTGTTTGCGCGTTGGCCGCTGCCATGCCGGCCGACGGCGGCCCTCGGCGGCGACTGTCAACCCGCGCGCGCACGCGGGGCGTGCCCAGGCTAGGGGTGGTGGCGTCGCGTCCTGAGGTGGTTAGGGTTTAAGAAAATCGTCGATCTCGATCTCGTCTCTCGACCATATATATATATATATATATATATATATATATATATATATATATATATATATTATATATATATATATATATATATATATATATATACACTGAGTGTTTATATACTTTTTACCGAGCCAAAAAGGAATAGGGTATCGGGCTGCTGGGTTTCACTGGCCGGGTCGTTGGGCTCTTAGCCGGGCTGGGCTGGGATTTCCTTCTTGATTTTTATCTCTTTCTTTTTCTCTTTCTTTTTTTTTCTATTTTTTTTCTTTCTTTCATATATAAATCTATATATACCTATATACATCTATGTATGTATATGTTCATATATTATTCATATAACCATATATACACAAAAATCTTATCATATATCTAAAATGACCTATACATATTTATGCATATACACACACATCCATATATATTTATATATATATGTATATATATTTATATTACTTACACCTATACACTTATACATAATATATATATATATATATATATATATATATATATATATATATATATATATATATATATATATATATATATATATATATATATATATATACTATAAGTACAGATACGGGAATTAAATATTAAGTAATATCCATATTGAAATCCAATTCCTAATAAAAAAAAAAAAATATATATATATATATATATATATATATATATATATATATATATATATATATATATATACTATAAGTACAGATACGGGAATTAAATATTAAGTAATATCCATATTGAAATCCAATTCCTAATAAAATATATATATATATATATATATATATATATATATATATATATATATATATATATATATATATATATATATATATACTATAAGTACAGATACGGGAATTAAATATTAAGTAATATCCATATTGAAATCCAATTCCTAATTTATATATCAAAATTCACATGAATAAAATACAGTGACATTATATATATATATATATATATATATATATATATATATATATATATATATATATATATATATATATATAAAGCCTAAGTCCATATATTATAATTACCCTTCTATACATATACATATATACAAGTATATATAACCTAGTTAATTCCCATAAAATCCAAAATATTTATTAAAGAACTTTATTTACTATATTATCCACTAAAATACTATTTTAATAGTAAGCACAACAATATGTATATATATATATATATATATATATATATATATATATATATATATATATATATATATATATATATATATATATATCGATTCCAAATTGCTTCCTAAATCACCAAAGTAAAAATGTCAGTACAACGTACCTCTATATGGTCGCCTCTACACGTATTATCCGACTACGAGGGCTTGGACTTGGTCTGGGTCCGGTCTGGACTAGTTCGGTACCACCGGGTCACTTAAACAGTCAAATAATAATAATAAATAATTAAACTATATAATAATAGTCATGTCACAACTTGGCCTGGTTTTCCTAGTTAGGACATCAGTATGGCTCGGCCTTTCTTGGCATGACTAATACATTAGTCAAAGCACGTCACTGCACTATCCATGCCATGATTTCTAATCATCTTGTACTCTAAATCTCAACTATGGCTAACATCATCTACCGTAATAATAACTAAATAAATAAATTCTAAAATTCTAAAAATCATAATTTAAATCAAATAAGTAATAATAAAAAATAATTTAAGATTTTCGGGAAGGGGAGCTACAACATATATCTGTCTCATTTACACACCTGGAGTTAGAGCATATACTGCTTGTCTCCAAGCTTCAAGTACATGCGGATACACTCTTTCATTTCCTTTCTCCTTCAGTGGTATGTTATTCTTCATGTGATAATAGCAATAGCTATGGTAAGCAGTAGGAAACACTTTGGGAACTTTAGAAACTAAACCGGTGCCTTGATCTGAAAGAAAAACGATACGCCTACTACATCCAACAACATTCTTGAGATTTTTAAGGAACCATTTCCAATTGTCACCATCTTCGCCCGAGACTATACCGTAGGCAATAGGGTAGAACTGTTGGTTACCTTTCTTCGTTGTAGCAGACATCAAACACCCTCTAAACCTCCCTGTAAGGAAAGTCGCATCCAAATATAGCATCGGACGACAATATTGAAAGCCTTCGACACAAGCCCCATATGAAAGAAAAAGCCGCCGAAACCTTATTGACGTATCATCTTTTTGAAAGTTGATAACGGAACCAATATTGGTTTTCTTTACCTTTTCGAAATACCAACACAAGTCGCTGTAAGCTCTAACATCATCTCCAAACATTTCTTGGTGCACCAACCTAATGCCATGGTATGCCTGCCCGTAGGTAAGAGATAAACCATAGTCAACCTTGAATTCATCAACAACTGATTTTGTCGACTTTTTAGGATCCATCCGAACAATGTCACTAACCAAACTTTTCACAAACTTTGCTGGAACAACTATATTACCTTTATCCATATAGCCAGCTCCACAATTGTGTTCTTCCACATACCTCTTCACCTCAAAAATTTAATTATCTTTCGAAATGGATATAGCATGGAAGCTCCACAAACAAGCATGGGTCTTGTAATTCTTACAGCAAACGGTGTACCTCCCCGGCTCAGATTTTAGAATATGGAATGGATGACGAGATTCAAAACATACCTTCCTAACAGCGTGCCTAACTTCTTCAACACCATTTAGGAAAATCTGACCAACGTCTGTAATTGATCCAGGCCACATATCCGATTTCCTCTTCTTTACTGTCTCAATTGAGCCCTCATAAAATTCTACTACTCGTTTATCCTTTACAGTAGGAGAACATCTACTACTCAAGGAACTAAAAGAGGAAGACGAAGGTCCCATAGGAATGCTTTGACAAGTAAAAGATGTCGATGAAGAACATGGAGGGTATACTTGCTCCAGAAATAGATCAAAGCTCACGTCATGGGTACCATTGAAACCCCCAACCAAGGACCGAAGCCAAAAATCACTGTCAACATACAGTTCAGTCCCATCAGAATGCAAAAATTTGAAACGAAAGGAAAGTGGATCCAAAGAAGTCCATCGATCACACACTTGATGCTTTAAAAATTCTACGGTACTTTCATCTGTGACACGGCAGGAAACTATGTCTCTCTTGAAACAAAGATTAACTAAACAGCTTGAATCCATTCCCCCATGATAACATAAAACAGAAGAGATCACAAAATAGGACAACACATATTTCTGACATTCTCCGTCTAAAACTGACGGAGAATGTTCATTCTGAATGGAAAATGGTCATTCTCCGGCCAATTCTAACGGAGAATGGTCATTCTCTATAATCGTTACTCAGTTAATAATCTTCATAATAAATTCAAATTCAGCAAAAAATTTGCGACTGGGCGAAGATGATGTATGAATTTCTACATATCTAAACTCTCACCTTGTTTTAAGATCTATAAAAAGAAAAGAAGATAATCTTCTCTCCACAATTGACCTAATCGCCGAAAAACTTCAAATCACTCCACGAAAAAGAAGATGATGATGATGATGATGATGATGATGATGATGATGATGATGATGATGATGAGCGAAGTTCGACTGAAGAAAATCACAGTGAACAACGAACGATATTTGCGATCTCTGCTGAAGATGAGAACAATAGAATTCAGATCTCTCGTGAAGAAGAAGAAGAATAAAATCGCAATCCAAATCTGAGTTTGTGAAATCAGAATCATAAATATATGACCAAATTTGCGCGAAGGGGTATTTTTGGAACTATACAAATGACAATAGAGCATCTAAATGGAATCTTATAATATTTAACGTGTAAATATATAATTCTGGGCATTTCATAAAACCCACCGTGGAAATATATAATTCTGGGTATTTCATAAAACCCACCCTGCGGGTGGATTTTTCATAAAGCCCAACCCCGAAATTGGATTTCACAGCAATTTTCAGTTTAAAATATAGTCTACTATTTAAAATTTGAAACTAGATATGAACGATTAAACAATCTCTTGAATTAATTAAATTAAATCTAGATTAGATTATATAAAATAGAAGATAAAATATACACATTTTTGTAAAATACGGTTTTTTCTATGAAATATTATTTCCTGGAAGACAATTTAAAACATATCTATTATTTAAAATTGAAAACTAGATATGAACAATTTAAACAATCTATTGAAAATTAAATTAAATTATATAAAATAGAAGAATATACACATTTTTATAAAAATATGCACAAATTGTGGGTATATAGGTGTATAAGTCTTATCCGAGTTGTACCAAATTCCAGAAAAAATCGAATAATTTTTTTTGGTATTTTTAAAACTGAAATCCAATCGATATATTTTTTTTCTTCAAACCAGTGGTTCGGTATTGGTCCAAAACCGAAAACTGCTCAACCCTACACGGTCCAGGACGGAGAAACATGGTATCAGAATTAGCTTTGTTGACTACAGTATAGTACTAATTGCAAACTACAACAATTTGGTTCCTGCCCAGAAACACTCGACTGGACTACAACCAAGACTTTCCGAACAACTCATGAGTTGGCCCTCCGAAGCCTGCACCTTACAAGTCTTCAGTAAAATCTTCAAAAAAAAAAAAATCTAAATGAAATAACTACATTACTTGAAGCTCCTCTCTCGTGAATATTTTCAAATTGTAATCAAGAGGTTCTATCCTCCTCTTCTTCCGGAGAGACAGAAACACAAGTTACTGTCACAATGTCGCAGGATGGTGACAAGGAAATGTGAACTAGAACCCCTACTGTCCCCAAGGAAGAGGGCCTGGATAAGGGGCGGCGCCACAGTAGCTGAACAAGTCTTTCAGTTCAGGGCATCCGGCAGGATATGGGATAGACCGATGAAATGGATCCCTCTTGAGCTTCTTCCTGTGAAGAGAACCGGAGCATCCATAAGGGTCCAGCTGGAACTGTGCCCTGGTCATTACTTCGCCTTTCTTTGCACCTTCCCGTGAACCTGGAGGAGCTGGTGTGCCGAAGAAGAAAAACCTTTCTTCAGGGAATCCAATTGCAGGGCGGTGCAAGTGGGAAAACCTCTCTTCCTTGAAATCATAGCTTACAACCTGAATTTGATTCGAAGATGAGTTACTAAAATCGCGTGAAGATGGATGGAATAACACAAAGTTCAGTAAATGATTACAGAATTACTGCATATTGGGCGTGTTGTGGTTCTTAGGAATTATGTAGTAGCCCATTTAATATCAAAATGGAAGTTAAATAGAAATTAATATACTCTGCAAGAGAAGCTCGTGAACTCTGCAGTGATATACCTCTCGACACAAGTAGACAAGTGGGACAAACACAAACTAAATATATGTTTCCAGCCACATTATTGATGCTTGACACTTCTAAAAGTAAGTCTTCAACACACACACACACACACACACACACATATATAAGGGACGAAGAGGACTTGAAACTCCTAGGCCGCTTGGCACTCATATAAGTACAAAAATCCTAGAGCAAAATCATTTAAACTATTACATTAAGACGTTAATGTAAGTCAGTAACGTGTATTATAGATCATCCCAAACCGTCCTTATTAGCAAAAGGTAAAAATGATCTACACAGCATTGGTGATGACTTATAAGAAAACTATTGACACAGTCACATCAACCAAAACATAGGATTGATCAGAAAAAGTTTTATGTTGCATCATTCTTTACATAGGTTTAATGATAAACAAGAAAATCTAGTATCTGAAACATCATGGATACGCCTTGGATACATAAACAAGTGACTTAAAGTAAGTTGCATAACAAGGTTAATCTGATACGTATCTAACAAGTGTTACCAGTATTGGATACACATTTGGAATATGGACAGTCCAACAGTTGCTAGATACATATTTGACATATGCCTCTATTTATTATGACAAAACTGTCACAATTGGAATTATACTCATGGTTTAGGTTATGTTCCTATATGACATAGATTGTTTTGTTATTTGACAGGGTTACATTGGATGCCTAGATTAAGTCAAGTCAGACAAGAAGGAGTTCCTGGAACCATCTAATAACTGTCAGTAACAAACTACTGATTACAGAATCTAGTGCTCTCAAAGTCGGCTCCAAAAAAGTTTTGTACCACCTAGGTTGATTAAGAATCTTAAACCTTTGATTAGCAGCCAAACATATGCTTATCTTGGAAGACATGAGCATATTTGTTAGATGACTTAGTGCCTCCTAGACAACCTAGAGGATGAGTTTATGATTAAACGGAGACATGCATAGATAATAATTGAAAGAAACAGAGATTGAAACAATACTATACTGTAATATTCTGAGGATAAGTGCCAGTAAGTTCTCGAAACCGGCAGACACTAAACAGAAGATTCTCATAGCTGTCTCTTGCGTTCTCCTCTGTGAGTGATCTGCTTCTTACACTGTGTTGCTTTCCTGTGCAAAATAAGTGTTTTAGATCATCAGTATAATTCCAATTTATAGTTTTGTCATGTCTCTATTAATTATGACAAAATCATAAGTATTGGCATATTCAGCAGGAGAAAAATGAGCAAGTTATTAGGCCATGTGTATGCAGTTCTTTTAAATACATAATATTTTAATGAGTTGAGTTATAAATAAACTGCCCATAATGTACATGAAAAATGCAAGATGTGCACAAATATCAATAATTCGGTGTTTATATTTTACACAAGGTAGTACTAACTAAGAACTGGTTATACCGCTTATGTAAAGGTCATTTATTTTCTCAAGGCCTACGGCCCTCAAGATCAAGAATATCAATGTTGATGTCATCAAGCAATATATTACTGGTAAGGGAGGCACAACTTGAACTCAATCCACAAAGCAACTGACCAAGGTTTACAACTTGTTGGTAAGAGATGGCTATTTGGCATAAAACATGGAGTTTAGTTAGCAGGTAGAAAGACTATTGTATAGGTCATGCAACAGGGGTACCATCCTTAACTCTGCTGAATTAATAATATAGGTTGGGGGAAGATGATACAATTTTCTATAGAGAAGTATGTCACTGAGGCCTATCAAAGTTGAGGGTATCAAGTTGTAATTTATATATATATATATATATATATATATATATATATATATATATATATATATATATATAACCACAGTACATATGAGATTTATCTTTTCCTACAATATTAACATTCAAAAAGATATCTTATTTTCCATCTAGAACATTATTTAAAACCCAGAGGAAACTCACTCCGAACAGAGATCTAGAAAACAAGGACTACAATATGAGGATATACATACAAATGACAATTACATGTCCATATCCAATTTGTTTAAGTTCAGCAGTCCAATTGCCATCACATACTTTATTTACTCCATAAAGGTCCTTATACTCATTACCATATACATATTTTCAATTACCACTGAATGATAGTTTCATTACTACTACATTTGTATAATTTCATTAAATCCAATAAACGAAAGAGGCTAACTTTTATGTTCCAATACATGAAGAAGAAAAGCACTAGTTATCAAGTATGAAGTGGTATAGAGTAAAATAAATCAAAGACTATTGCACTATAATAGAAGACTTTCCTCTAAGAACAAAAATTATAAAGCGAATGAATTTACCAAACCAGCCTTCAGAGTCTGCAATAGTCCAATAGCTTAGCGCTTCGCTACGAGGGCCAGCATCCTTTCTAGTCTCTCCACCACTAAAAATAAGAAGAGCTCCCTCATCTTTATCTGCAATCTCCACTCCAGCTTTTATGTGCTCCAAGAACGTAGCCGCCTGACCTGGATTCTTCTGATACGGCTCCAAGAACCACGAGTCCTCATCTTCAAACTTCCCACACTTCTTGCTGGTATAAACGGAGTGCCCAGCAACCATGACTAGGTTACGGAGATCCCTATAAGGATAAGAATCCAATCCTAAACTAAGATCACTGCTCTTCTGAACACTCATTATAAACCCTCTCTCGTATGTAGAAAGAAGTATCAGAATTGTGATTCCAAACGACAGCGAGAGGAGGAAAACTAAGACAGGGTGCATCTTGTAAAAGTAATGCACTTGGTTCCCGAAAGATCTAATCATCCTAAAAGGATCAGAACGCGAAGCCTTCAGCTTTCGGGGCTTTCTGAGGTTTCCGGATTCTAGATCAAACTCTCCTCTTGGGTATGCATGAAACGACTTGGGATTTCCTGGTCCAAACGATTGGCTCATTATTGAATGAACTCAATCTCTAGACCGAGAATTCTGATGCAAATTAACATGCTAATAAATATTCTGACCAAGCAACATCAAGAGATGAATATTTCAGAAAACCCACATAGAAATCACTGCAAAATTAGGATTTACTTTGGAAATACAAAGAAAGAAGCGGGGATTTGGAGAAAAACCAATGACCCAGATGAAATTTTGGAGGTAAAAACTGACTGATGGATCAAAGTTCGAGTCTTTGTGCAAGCGGGATCAGCATCACGATCAATTCATTCATGCCCATCTAGCAATGCAATCAGATTCCTCGACATGTGGCTAGAAACTGAGGATTTTGTGCAGTTGATATGCTAGTAAATATTAACATTACACCACGAAAATTAAGAAAACCAACACAGAAATCAAAGAAAAAATGAGGAGATTTGGAGAAAAAGCAATAACCCAGATGGGATTTTGGAGGGAAGAGACTGATAGATGAATCAAAGACCGAATCTTTATGCAAGAAGAATCAGATCAGCTCCTCAAATGGACGAAAAATTGAGATTTGGACCGACCCAGATGAAAATCTGCAGAGAAATAAAACAAAGTCAATCGATGGAGAACCAAATCATCTGCAAAATTGCTAAAGTTGGGATTTTTTTATATAGAGGAAGTGCTATGGTCATTGCAAAGAGAAGATGGGGAAGAGAGAAACCTGATGCTTGATCTATGACACGGAGTTGGGATTAAATTTGTCAATACTCGAATAGAATGAAGAATCAGTGCATACTGGGGCAGTTTAGAGCCTGTAGTACTATTTTCATAGCAATCCCTGGAGACTTGCTATTTGCAAAGTTGGCGCTGTTTGTCGGCTTGATAAAAAAATAAAGGCTTAATTGTACTTTGATACTCTCAACTATTCCGCTTTTTCAAGTTGATACCTCAACTATTTTTTTTTCGAGCTTGATACCCTAAATTTTTTTTGGAACAATAATGTCCTTACCCAAAAATTAAAACTACCACTCAACCTCTTCCCCTTCCCTCCTCCAGCCCCCTCCCCCCTTCCGGCCACCACCCCCGCCCCTGCCCCTCTCCCCGCCGTCCCGCCCGCACCCTCCGCCCATCACCCCCCTCCCGCCCCGCCTGCACCCTCCCCCTCCGCCCCTCCCGCCCCGCCTGCACCCTCCCCTCTTCCCCCTCCGCTCCCCTCCACCCTCCGGCCACCTGCACCCCCCTCCCGCTCCCTCCCCTCCCTCTCCTGCCGCCCTCCTTTCCCGACTCCACCATCGCCGGAGGGGGGGGGGGGGTCGCCGCCGCGGGAGGGGGGGGGGGGGGGGAGGTGGTCGCCGGAGAGGAAGGGAGGGAGGTGGTCGCCGGGGGGGGGAGGGGAGAAGGGGGGAGGGGAGGGATAAGGACATTTTGGGAATTTTTAAAAATTTAGGTATCAAGTTGAAAAAAATTAATAGTTGAGGTATTAAGTTGTTGAGTAAAAAAATTTATGGTATTAACTTGAAAAAGTGGAATAGTTGAGAGTATCAAAGTGCAATTTAGCCAAAAATAAAAGATTAATTCTAAAGGCACTCAACATTTTAGTTCAGGTCAGTCCATTAGGACTGCCAACGAGGACTGTCAACTTCGTTCACAGTCTATCGTAATATTTAAATTATTTAGACAGTCCTACTTTATGTTAGGAATGTCAACGAGTTGGCAGTCCTAGAACTGGACTAGTCCCAAGTAAAACTTGGAGTGCCTTTAGAATTAGCAAGTGTCACTTTTCATGGTAACAACTTTAAAAAGAAAAAAACAGCCTTTCAGATAAATGTGGAAGACTAAGGGGGAAAAAGAAAAGAGAAGATTAAAGAAAGAGTTTGTCTATAATCCCTCAAATTTATATTATTTTATTTTTCTTAGAAGTCCCTGAAATCATATTCCTGTGGCTGTAAACACGAAAATGCACCTTAAAAAGTCCTAAATTACTTTAGTTTCAGGGACTTCTATGCAAAATAGAGTATTAAAATCTACTCCAATTATTTCTATTTCACACGTCATTTTTCTTGTATCAACATTACGAGATAAAAAATATTAAAATTAAGAACCCAAATCCTAATTAAGATCCTTCAAATCATAGTTCTAAGCAAACAAAAGGACCCCAAAAATTCTTCAAACATTTCTTATGTACATGTACTATGATTTGATCCTAGATATTTACAACGAGCATTCTAGAACTCTTAGAAAGTTAAGACTTCTTGAATTTACCACCTTCCGAAGGATTTCAAAAACTTCCACCTAAATCCATGTCCGGTGAGAATTATGCAGAACAGTTGATTTTTTTTTTTTTTGAATAGGAAAAAAAAAATCAAGACAAAAACCAAATCATAGAGACAACAATTATGCAGAACAGTCTTGATGGAATGAGTCTCAGTGGGACAAAAAATATTGTGTCTTTTAAGTTTGGTGTGTTCTTTATGTTTTTCTTTGTATAGCTATTATGACCATGGTATTTTCACTTGTTTAGGTTAGTATTCTAGTTCATCACCAAAAACCAAATCATAGTTGCAAGGTTTTGAAATTGGAACCACTGCTTATAGAACAAATGACTTGCATTGCTTATTGCAGAAAACATGGGGGAGGTGGTTGAGAAGACATGTGAGCATGCTTCCCTTACCCCACGAACTTACGGTATTTCATGTGCTTTATGGTCACTTCCCAATAGGCTGCCCATGAACTTTTAGGGTATTTCATGCGCATTATTGTCACTTATCAATAGTCTCCTTACATCTTGACCCTCCAATCATCCTGCTATGCCCATTAGCGGGAGCCTCATGGTACCGGTGCCCAGTGGCAGATCCACATAGGAGGAACTGGGGGACGGAGGCCCCCAGTGAATTTTTATTTTTAACATATTATTATACTCCAAAAAAAAACTTGAAGGCGTTGTCTCCGAACCCCTTTATAATGTGCCCCCAGTGAATTATAATCCTCGATCCGCTAGCGCCGGTGCCCACAAATGCAAAGATCTAAAGAAACTATAAATAACCTTAAAAAACACAGAATCTATCTACCACCAACCTGAGATGAGAACAAGTTTACATGTACACAATAGGATAGGAAGCATTTTATTTCGCTAAGATACATATAAATATTGAGGCAAATGAGAGAGCTGAGCTACACCAAATGGCACCCAAATTTATATTCTCAACTCTGGTTGAGTGCTAGCAATTTTGGAATTATTTCCATACACTAATTCTGCTCATCTACAAGCTCAAAGCAATTGACACCTTGTCCATCTCAAGCAACATCTTAACTTCTCCACCAGTTTGAGACTCTTTTCATATTTTCTTTAGCAGATAGTCAATCGATGTCGATCACATCCTTGCACCTTTAAAACAGAGCGTGTCAGATTACGACAGTATAGAATGTTTTACAACTATGAAGCTATTTGAACTCATAACCTACCTCGAAATTGAATCGAGTTCCTTCCTGAAACATTCCAAGTCCTCCAACTTAAACCACTCTTTGTTGAGCTGAAGAAGAGAGATGGAACAGATTATTCTACTTTACCGGTCAATTCAATAGTAAGCAAAAAATAGGGCGAACCAGATCTCTATAGCATACATCAGCGTTTCAACATGAAATGAAAAATCAAAACGAGGATACGATAATAATTTCAATTAAGTTATCCAACTTTGCTTCTCTCTTAATCGCTCCTCAAGCGAATGCAAATTCCTTTGTAAATCTTCCCGTCTCTTTCAAAAACTTATAGAATATGATACTCTGGTTGAGGAGACATGACAGAACCTCATCGTGGAGGGTGTTCTTGATTGCAATCAAACTGAGATCTACAGCATGATCTTGGTCTGATTTGGGACACATTCAGGTAACTGGCAGTGATCATGTTTTGGCCGGGGGGTTTTGACTACCGTGATGCTCAAGTAGCTCGCGAGTCGCATGGAAAGTTAGCTGAGCTCGCATGGGCAACAAGGGAGGTTAGCTGCCTGTTAACATCGATAGGCTTTCTTGCAAGTTGCATCTCATACTCTAGCAAAATAGTTGCCCTAGGAGGTCGTCTCCAACTGACTAAAGGTAAATATAAGATATTACTTATTAGTTAGTCATGTCGACCAAGTTAAATTAGGAAAGTGTTCCATAATCTACCTCTTTTTATGGAATGGGTTTTTGATGAATGTTGACAGAGAGATACAACTGTAACAACCAACTAAAAACATACTTTTCAAATGAAACGTTTTAGGATGCCTATTCTCCATTTCCTCTCAAAGGTCATCTCCTCTGTTAAAATTAGCATTTATCACTGAGGGACACCCCCAATGTGTATATTGTAAGAAGTAAGAAGTCATTTAATAGAAATATATTCAACTTTTACACTAGTTTATCTGCTAATGGATAATAAGACGTTTTAATTACAACAAGCAGAGTTGGACGATGAATATCTAGATAACACCTCAGAAGAAAAAACTCACAAAGTATGGGTAGCCTTCGTGTTTGAAAATCTCTGGTGCACTTTGGAGAAACAGGTAGAGGAAATAAAGAACAAAGATACCGCATTCCTCACCATTTTTCTGCTGTGGCACCTGGAAGGGCTTATCCAGCTTCAGAAATCAATAGAGGTATCACTGATTTCAAGACGCGGTTAGAATGTACCTGGGGAATCAGAAGAGGAATATCGTATATAAACTCATCCTTCTCCTTTCTTCCTTCTGATCTATAAAGGTCGTGCACAAATCTGGCAGTAGCAGAGACCCATCTGGCTTAATGTCCTGTTGTAATCTTACAATAACCAAGAAAAATCAAAACAATATAACAATTTCAAACCTTCTTATGTCTGGCTCCAACCTCTTTGGATCCAACTCTTGTAGCGAATCTAGAAGCAGCATGCATGGTTTCTTGGTTCTCGATTGACCCTTTTCTCCAAAGTGGCATAAGATGAGAAGGCTCCAGTGTCTCCTGCAACAAAGAAAGAGATCAACAGAATAAAAAGTCTTTACTTAAATGGAAAAGTAAAACTTAGAAGCCAATACGCACCAACAAACAATGGGGACAAAGACATATTTTCTTTTGAAAATCTGTTTTCTTTTAATCCAGTCAAGCACCTTACTTTTTGCAGATTCATCCTTGTATAAAGAAAACCATAAACAATCAAGATATGCATAGGAAATCATCTTCTCCTCTGGAACCCTGCTCCATAAATTCCTGTACCAACAAGAGAAGAAAATTTTGTGAAAGGTGGTCAAAGGTACTTCTTAAGTAACTTGATCTGGTGAGTCTGGGACAAACTCTAAGTAAGACTCAAACATGTTGGTATCCAACATATTTTGATGCTTGGAAATTTTTCTTCTGCTATGTACAAGCCTTTCTGACTGACTGCATCGAGGTAAGGAGTCGAAGACTTCAAGGACGGGATCTTTAGAGCTCTCTAACAATTTTGCTCCTTGCCTTGTTAGTATCTTTGAACGTCTCCATGCTACAAACACAATTACATGAGCATTACATAGTTTTAATACATGACGTTAAAAATAAAACTCTCTTTAGCATAGAATAAGACATTAATTTACGAGCTAAGAAAATCCTAATGCTTATAGCTCATTCATACCAAATGACTGGTGTTTTTAAACATGAGGTCATATGCTGAAAAAGATGTAGAAACCAATAGTTGGTAAACAGAATCTTGACATTCTTTAAATCCTCCATCACAGAGACAACAACAACTACAACAAAGAAAGAAAGAAAGAAAGAAAGAAAGAAAGAACAACAATAACAAAGCCCTTGTAGTCTATTCTGTCTTTGGGTGGGGTGGATAAGTCTTGTTCCTCCATTCAGCTATATTACAGATTATCTTGGTTGATTAAACAACCAGCATAACCTTTTTTACCTAATTGTGTCCTGTTTTTCTTTAGTATGTCCAGCCTAGCAGTAGTTTTACTTTTACCTACCATTTTATCCTCCTCACCAGAGGAATTAAGACTAACAAATAAAGAGAGAGTGTAAGATCGTGAGAGGAATTCACTCTAGCAAATCTTAAAGCCCAACCTCTTTGTCCAGGCTTCCTTAGCCTAGGAGAACTTAGAGGGTGTTCTTCGGTTGACAAGCTTAAATTGCACACCAAAAAGGTAGGATTACTTAACCGCCAGAAAGCCTTCTAGTTTATGGCAAGGTATACTTTTGTATAATTTTATAGCTACAATCGGTCAGGAATTTGGCACTAACAGAGAGGGTTGGCATCAGGTTGACAATCAGTCACAAAAAACTTTGCAAAATTCTGAGCTTTCTAATGCTCCAGAGCCAGGTCCTTTTGGATGGGAGAAGGCTGGATGTGGGGACGACTAAAGATCTTGAGAGGATTAGTGAATTGTATACTCATGAATTGACCACATATGATAAGGCAAAGCTGATGTGAGAAGTGTGCATTTATTGTGTATAGTATTATATTGACTGATGTATCGAGTATCATACTAACTACTATTAACCCCTCCCTTGTCTCATCATTTAAGAGATCATCAACATATGGAACCTTAGCCTGAATATGTTGAGTAACTGGTGCAAAGACTAAGGTCTTACTGCCCACCCTTCATGTAAGCTTATGCTGATAGAACATGGACGAACACTTCCTCCAACTGCTTTTTGCACTAGCGGCACTTCCATCATACATGTTATTACGCACTTCAATATAATTATGCGTAGAATCAATGTCAAGCTGGATTTCCTATGGTCTATGTAGCAAACCCATGATCCATCCATCACACCCTTTCTTTGCCTCCAATGGTAAACCTCCTGATTTATTTCTTTTTCTTTGCTGGTAAACCATTGTGCTTATAACCTACTAGTCACGGAGCAAGAAAGACCAGTAGCTTGGACTTAAGACTTCCCCCTTGTCAGGAACACGGTGAGATCTGAACCGGAGTTGATTCATGAGGTAAGATAGTGGACTTGACCCATATGACTTAAAAGAGAAATTCCTTGTTAAATAATGGACAAAATTCAATTATCCCCCCCCCCCCCCCCCCCCCACATTCTATCCGATATGCGACTAAACTTTGTAACAAATTTCCTTGTTAACCTTGAGCACTCGACCGAATACAAGATTCAACCCAACAATCTACGCCTTAGCTTTAGCTGGTATCCGAATGAGTCCGACAAACCAAGAGATCCAACATATTGTCATCTCGATCCATTCGACCAAATAGCTAATAAACTGACACGTTCATCCGCACCTGGGTGCCAACCACACGTCTTGCGCTACCCTGGGTCCTAAGGCTAGACCCAACCTTTGAAGCCAATATTTATAGTTCCTCCAACATTCGGTCACGTACCCGGACTACCTTATGGAGATACTTCACCTTAGGAGTGAACCCGTATAATCCCTCAAACATTAGTTTCCATGTTTGGACCATCTTATGAAGACAAATTTACCTTGGATCAATGTTCAATACAATCCGTCTTGAATCAACTAGAGTGTCTAATCCAGCCAAACTCGTAACCATGAGCTATGATACTACTTAACAGAAACGTGGTGACACCTGAACCGGAGTTAATATATAAGGTATGATAGTAGACCCGACCCTTATGACTTAAAAGGAAAATCCCTTGTCAAGTCCTGGACAAATCCTAATTATATATACCTCACTATGCCATTTTCTATCCAGTATAAGATTAAACTTTGTAAGCAACTCATTTTTTAACCTTGAGCCTTCAACCGAATACGAGATGCAAACCAACATCTAAAATCACCGCCATCACACCTGGATCAATTTCAAATATGACTCATTCTTCTCAAGCCACAAAAAATTGACTCATTGCAAACGAACCATCTTGAATATTCAATCCCTTTACTACAAAAAAGTATAGGAGAACCATCTTGAACAGTGTCTCCTTTCAACCGATAAATATTATCATACTTCTCTTCTTTCATGAGCACGGTGGAACTACATGTCACCTTTAGAACTGTATATCTCGCTAAAGATCCACAACCCACAAAGTCTAACACGTCCAACAATATAAGATTCTTGTGCATCTTTGGTACATATCGTACCCCACTAAACATGTGCAACTATGCTATCATGTATCCTATATCTACCGTCTCTTTACCGAGAATCTCGCAAACCGAGTCATTACCAAAGCAAATTGTACCCGTCTTCTTTTTCAAAGAAGCAAAGCAAGACGCGTTCGAGCAAATATGTACCGAACTACCATAACCCAATATCCAACCTTCCTTACCTTATCATGAGTTGATCATCCCAACTATCACCACCTGCTTCTGCCACCAAAGTCGCAATTCCCAAATTTTTCTTCACAACATGCTGCGGACATATTTTCTTGTAACGTGACCAATCTCCTTACAATGGTAACAATGTGTACCCTTCTTTCACTCCAATCGATATCATGTCGCTCTTGATCCATTGTCAAGCTTCCTTCCACTTCCATCGTTGTCCATCAATTGCTCACCCATAAGCAAGGCTATTTCAAAACAACAATAAGGCATCCATGACGATATCCAGCTCACCGTATCCTTCGCATACAAGAGTGTCGCCATAATATGTTTGTACACAGTAGGAAACAAGGCAAGAAGGACAAGGGCAAGAAGGACAAGGTCATGTCTTCTTCCTCCATCTTGACACCGACGGTGGTGAGTTAGCTCAAGATTTTATTAAACACATTTAAGTGTTCTAGTAAATTTTAACCTTCCTTCCTCCTCAAACTTTACAACTCTTGCTTTAAGAAAAGCTTCTCTAAACGACAGTTTACAAGATACCTCTCTAATTTCTTCCAAAACTTTGTAATCGTATCTTCATTAATGACGTTGAAGATCACGCTATCCGCTAAACACAGTCTAATGATGCTAGTAGCATGCATCTCCATCTCCTCTCACTCTGCATCCTCCATCGTCTTTGGTTTCTTGGAATTTTCCAGTAAGACTTTGTGAATGCCTTATTGTATTGAAAAAAAAACCTTTGACTCTTCTTTGTCATAGCCGAAGTACCCTTTGTTGTCGAACTTCTCCACCTCGAATAATTCAAATATTTCCATAGACTTTATCGTCATTACCGATCTTCCGAATTTTCAACTTAAGCTCTGATATCACTTTATTTGAAATAAAAGCACAAACTATTTTCCACGATAAGCGTCTGCGACGAACTGGCAATGAATAACGAACCCGGTGGCCAACTTATGCATAAATCAAAGATCACAAGATATAACACAAAGACACAAGAATATACGTAGAAAATCCTAACCGGTAAGGAACCCATAGGAGAGTGATATCACTACTAAATAAGGTTACAACGCTTTACAAGATTGCTACAAAGTCGTAACTCTCAATGCTAGAGAAAAAACACAAAAAGAAACCAAAAAATCCCCATAAATTATACCCAAGAAGATCTAATGAACTCAATCTCTCTCTTCTTCGACCTCTCTATTCCTTTCCTTTTTTTTTTCTCTCAACCTATTGGTGGCTACCCAACACCTCTTTCGAGCATAGTAATCTACAAGAAACTCTAAGCCCTCTATATAGCATGCCATGTCTCTATATACAGAAAATCCATCCTAACTCCTAAGCAGACGTGACATTGATTTTCTTCTTTAGAAACCCATCATGAATAAGGTTTTGACCAGGACTTTTCTCAATCTTATTATTACTAGGACTACCATATATGAGCCAAATCGTAACACCCCTTTCTATCAACATCTCAAATTTGCGACCATAAAGAAGGAAGGATATTTATGCGAGATCCAAGATAACATTGTATTTTGTTTTCGCCCGTGAGAACTGAGAAAAGAATTAAAACAATTGACGAAAAAACAAGAAGACCACGTTGAAAAGCCTCGTAGGCAGGGCCGGCCCAGAGGTAAACCAGACAAGACTTCGGGCTTGGGCAGCCCCCCCTCTGCTTAGGGCAACCCACAGGCTCAGCGTGATCCCAATAGAGGTCGGGGTCGCGGGTGACCCTCCAGGATCAAGATCGACCGACAATAAGGATCGAGGGGCAACCAAAACTAGGCTCGGAGGGTTGGTGTACTAGAAGCCTGTTAACCGAGATCCACTACAGTAGATCTAGCCAGTGAGGGTAATTGCGCAAACTTTAAGATATGACACCCATTTCCACGAATCAATTTGGTTTTATGACGGGGAGCTCAGCCATACTATGTATTTACCTAAGACAACCAATGGAAAAAATAGATGTTACATCGCATTCTAGATTTTTTAGATACGTAATATCAAAACTATTACTGTTGCCGAACAAAAAAAAAAATCAAGACATGATAGTTGAAGCCAGTCATGTTCTTAAGAGATTTAATTCATGTCAGTCATCCTTCATGCTAAATATGACTGATATCTACATCAAAAAAAGAAGAAGGGGGCTAAGACTGCAGAAAGTGGTCTGCTAGTTTTTTTTTTTGTTTTTTTTTAAACATGCTACTATTGATTTATTTTTTTACAAAATTGGAAAAAGAAAAATTATTGTGAAGAAATTGGGATTTCACCTTCATTGGAGTTGGACATATCTGCTGGTGCTGAATCTTTCTCTATTTTTGGATGTTTTGTTTCTTCACAGAATGAGAGGATGGATCATGGAGATGAAACTTTGTTCCGAACAGGAAATTGTTGTTTAGAGCGGTGAGGAGGATGGTGGTGGGCCCCAACTCGAGAGAATTGATTTATTTATTTTTTTGCTGTTTGGTCATCCACACGGTTTGATTTTTATGACAAACTTGAGTTTCTAAAACCGGGTCCGTCATTACATCATTCATCTTTATATCTATACTTAAATACATCTTCACTTACATAATTCATAACCACCAGTAATTATACACTTAAATTACATATTTCTCAATTAACATAGTTTCTAACCAAGTTTAATGAAGAGTAAGGGGGATGCTCCCAACCAATTTTTTCTTAATAAATTTTCAGTCTAAGATGCAGTTAGGTCCCCAAAAAACTGCTATTTACTTCTCTAAAATATGATTTGTCCTTCCAAACATTTTAGTTAAGTTTCACCATTATTTCTAACCACTAGAATGTTCACCATCTAAAAAGAAAGAGAAATTTTGACTTACCTCCCACTTGGATTACCACTATTAAGGGTGCACCCCACAGTTTTGCATTAATGAAGAAATGTCCCAACTTTGGACGGAAACCGTTTAGGGCTAACGGTCAAAGGCTTTGACCCAAAAATTTTGACGAAAATACCCTTTCCTGTGTGTTGTCTCCCTCCTCCACCCCACCGCCACTGCCCCCTCCTCCCCGTCGTCACCGTCTCTCCCCGCTGCCATCGCCCCCCTCCCCACCGTCGGCCGCTGCGACCTCCTGCCCACCGCCGGCCGCTGCGACCCCCCCTGCCCACCGCTGGCCGCTGCGACCCCTCCTCCCCATCGTCACCCCCCTGCCCCCCGTCGCTGCGCTCCCCCCTTCGTTGGCCGGCAACGTCCCTCCATCTGGGTCGACATCGTTTGCAGCAACAGCCTCGCAGCAACAATGACGCGAATGGGACGGGGTAACGGCCATGGGGGACGGGGCGGGGGCGGGGGGCGGCGGGGAGGGGGGCGACCGGCGGCAGGGAGGAGGGGGGAAGCAGCAGCAGTGGCGGGGAAGAGGGCGGCGGCCGACGAAGAGGGAGGTGGGGGGCAGTGGCGGCGGGGAGGAGGAGGGGGGCAGTGGCGACGAGGAGGAGAAAAGGGGAGAGGAAGAAGAAAATATGAAGGGTATTTTTGTCCGATTTTTTTGGTCAAAGCCTCTGACCGTTAGTCCTAGACGGTTTCCATCCAAAGTGGGGACATTTCTTCATTAATGCAAAACTGTGGGGTGCACCCTTAATAGTGGTAATCCAAGTGGAGGGTAAGTCAAAATTACTCAAAAAGAAATTACAAATGTTAAGGGGCACTATAGAGTTTGACAGATACTCCACCATTAGTACAATACCACTCTCCTACATTCCTAACACTGTGTTTGGAAACATTTTTGAGGAGGGAAAGAAAAAATCTGAGAGGAAAGAAAATAAAAAAGAGTAAAATTAAAGTAAAGTTAATTTTTTTCTTCAGTTGCTTAGATAACCAAAAAGTAAAAAAAGAAAAAGTTTAAAAGTAATATTTTATTTATTTGTGGAGAAAGATATAATTACTATTTAATCCTTAATATTTCAAATCATAATTGATACGAAGGGTAGTTGGATAATTTCTTTCACAATCCTCTCATCTCTCTTCATTTTCCTTCCATTTTTGGAAGAAGATTTTTTGAGTGAGAACCATATGAATTGTCCTCCCAAATTTCTCTCTCTCATTTTCTCTCTTCCTTTCCAAACACCAATACTTTTAGGCCTCGTTTGGTTCGCGGAATGGAAAGGAAAGGAAACTGATTCTTTGGTATTTCCTTTCCTTTAGGAAATTATAATTCCTATAAACTTTCCTTTCCGGTGTTTGAAAAGATCGGGATTATAGCCGGAATATATCTTTAATTTTCATTATAGTGTTTGGTGTTTGTAAGGAAAGGAAATAAAATCAAGTCAATTTTCCAAAAATACCCTCGTGCTAATAAAAATAATTATTACTTAGAAATATTTTTGTCTAAAAGATATTATGGATACAAATGGTAAATAATATTATGAACATGGATATTTTGGTCAAAACTTTTTGTAATAAATACGGAAAAGTTGGAGGAAAAGTGATTCCCTAGATAAATGGGAGGAACCACTTTCTCCCCTATTTTCCTACCTCTTGGGAATCATTTTCCATTTCCAACAACTTTCCTTTGGCTCCCAAACATAGGAAAATAATCACTTTCCTTTCTCAAGCTCAAATTCCGGTAACCAAACGAGGCCTGAATTTTTTCTCTCATCTTTTCCTCGCAATTTTTAAAATATACAACATTTGTATCAAAAGAGATGCATGTGGTCCAAGTGGCCAGGAGTTCGAGACTCAATGAAGGTGAGTTCCCAACAATTATCCATTGCTTCAAAAAAAAAGGAGAAACAAATTATTTTTAAAGAGTAGTTGAAGTAAGGCTTAAGATATTATTAAAATAAAAATATGTAGGATTTTAAACCGTAGTTGAAAATAAGTTTTAAAGTAAACATATCTTTTTAAAAATATATAAGATTTTATAAATATGCCAACATTTGTATATTTTCAATACTCAACTTCATCATATCATTTTAAACATTCTTTTTTATTCTAATCATATCTTTTGTATCAAAAGATTAACATATATTTTTATTCTAATAATATATTTTGCATCAAAAGATAAACATAGTTTTTATTCTAATAATATTTTTTTTGTCTAAACTAATTTTTTTACAATTTCAAATTTTTGACAGATTGTCAAAATTTTGGTAGTCCTGAATATGAACTAAAGTAGTCACCTTTGGTAGTCCTAGATGTTAATAGGACTGTCAAATTTTTGATAGTCCGGCCGGATATGAATTGGACTGTTTGACAGTCCTACCAAATATAAATGAAGGAAAATGGCTTTCATTTTCATATAGATGTAAAGTATATCACTATCATTTTTCCTTACTTTCACTTTTCCATCGTTCCCACCAAACAGAAATGGAGCCTTACACTGTGTTTGAGATCATTTTTGAGGAGGGGAAGGAAAAGTTGACGGAAAAAAAAATGGAGGAAGTAAAATGAAGGTAAAATAAATTTTTCCTTCACTTGTTTGGATGACCAAAAAGTAGAGGAAGAAAATTTTTAAAAATAATATTTTATTTGTTTGTGGAGATAGATATAATTACCATTCAATCATTGATTTTTTCAGATCATAACTAACTTTTTTGAAAGGTAGACGGGTAATTTCTCCCACAATCTTCTCAACTCCCTCCATTTTCCTTCGACCTTTGGGAGAAATTTTTTTGAGTGGAGCCCGCATGAATTTTCCTCCCAAAATCTTCTCCCTTCTCTTTCCTCCCCCTTCCCCAACACCAATACTTTTAGTTTTCCACTTATTTTTTCCTCAACATTTTTTTCTCTTCCCAAACAATTGTTGGATAGGAGGGAATAAAATGGTGGAGGTAAAAGTAGATGGATTACTTTTTCCTCCTAAGTAGACCTGTCAATTGGGCAGGGCCGGCCCAGCCCAGCACGAACCCGGCCTGAAAATTTGACCCATGTGCCGGCCTGGTCCAATTAATCGGGGGTCCGGACCAACCCGGTCCCGTATATCGGGTTGTGCCGGACCACGTATATTGGCCCGGCTCGGCCCGAAGTCCAAGCCCGACCCGGCACGGTCCGGCCGGAGGCCCGGCCCGAAGCTCGACCCGGTTGCAACATCCCATGTACAATCTCTTTGATTTGTCCCAAATCCTAGCAGCTAACAGCAGTGTTATCACTTTCACAAGGAAAAGAAAAGAAAAATATGTACACAACAAACACTCTTCCCTCCAAATATGACTTGTACCACTGCGTAAAGCAACAAGTGTAAGTGGTGGTGTCCTTTGTTATTATTATGATTATACAGTGTAGTAGTGAATTGAATTGAATGAATGTTTGAACTGAATTGAATTGAATTGAAATTCAATTCAATTCATTTCAATATATATTAGTTGCAAGTTGTTGCAACAATAATATACATACATGCATCCATGAATGATATATGTATATATTGAACTGAATTGAATTAAAATGATGGCCTCCAGTGCGACCGGGCTAGACTTAATATTTTTATTCACAACCCGACCCGGCCCATTGCAGTTCATGGGCTCGAGAGGTCCGGCCCACTCAAATTCGTGCATGGTCGGCCCGGCCCACTTGACAGCTCTACTCCTAAGCTAAGAAATTCAATGACTCCCAAAAAAAAAAAGGGAGGAAAAGTGAAACCTTATATTACCTAACAATTATACCATATATGAATTGTATTATTTAAAAATTATTGATGAAGTCAAATGATAAATAAATATTTTTAATTGAGGATAGAATTTGTAAAATCTATTAAAAAAATATTTTTTTTTCCAAAACAAACATAAAAGATGCACCTCTCCTCTTTTCCATCCCTCCTATCAAACACAAAAAAAATTATTTATTTATTTTACATATGGAATAAAAATATATCTTACCCTCTTTTTTTTTTCTTTTCTTTCTTCTACTTTTTCATTTTTCCTTGCCAAACGATGCCTTTGAGCATTTGAAGTAACCCCACAACATGTCGATTCATGAGATGAAGAACATAATAAAAATTGCGGAAGCGTACCTGAATCCATTGCTAGGCTTGATGGATCTTGAAGCGAACGTCTCTTTATGGGGTTTGATCTTCCAACCCGCTACAACCCTTAATAACAAAGATGAAATCTTTGTTCCTCTCTTTGTTGATGGGGATACAGAAGAGAATAGATAAACCCTCTCTTTGGTGGCTGTATGAGTTGGGGACCATAACCCTAATGAATACACATATATATAGATATGTGTTTTGTGATATTTCTAATTTGGCCCCTCATCAAATTAGAATTATCTCCGGTATCTACACATTAATTCCATGACAATTATACCCTTAAGCCAATTTCCATATAGACCACTTTAATTTGGCTTAATTATTTAGATAGCCCAAACACAATTAATTTTACATGTGTGGCCCCCATAATTATTGAATAATTCCAACAATCTCCCACTGGGCCACATATGTAACCTTATAATTGTGTTAACCTTAGTGAGCTCATAAATCGCTATCTTAATCCTTAGGGTATATCCGGACAATCTCGTCCATTAACCATATCAACATAGGATCAAAGCGGCCTTCGTCACATATAGCGTAACTAAACCATCAATGGTCACATATACCAATATAGCTAAACGACATAGATCAATCATGGATGCGTAGCATGAAAATTACACGCAATGTGATCAATACATGTCTATTTTCAACTGGTCCTCCTTAACTTTAATGAGATCAATACTTTAACATAATGAAAACAGAATGAACTGAATTTCCATATATCTGATCAGATAAATATCCAAAATACTTTAATACATAAATGTGTCCAAAACCAAATAGCATCCAAATACATAAAATACAAACTCCCACTATATTGCCATATTCTTAATTAACACCCATATGAGCAGTATGCTCATGAAAGACCCTGGGTGATAATGCTTTTGTGAGCGGATCCGCTAACATGGAGTTTGTCCTAATGTGCTATATGAACACTATAACCATTCTGAATTCTTTCCTTCACAACTAGAAACTTTATGTCAATATCCTTTGACTTATACAAGTTTCTGTTGTTATTGGAATAAGTACTACTGATTTATTGTCACACCATAATTTTATGTGGTCTTTCAACATTGTACTGTAGGCGCAGCCTTGTGACAATTTCGCAACCATATTCCCTAAATAGATGCCCCACAACATGTTATAAACCTTGCTGCCATGCTGGAAAAAATTATGAATGGATGTTTGACACTCATCCAAAATTTATCTCCATTAGTCAGCATAACCTGATGTGGATCTCCTGCTGTGTTGGCATCCAACAAAATTGGAGTCGAAATACTTTATGATCTCCAGAATTATCCGATCTCCTACAAAGAGCATATAATTTCTTGTTCTCTATTAATTACTTAAGTAGTTTGGCTGCTACCCAATGATCCATCCATATTTGCTTAAATATCTGCATAACATCCTAATATGTACGCAATATCCTAACCCGTACATACTTGAGCATACAATAGACTCCCTACAACTGATCATGAAAGAAAAATCTATTGTATTTTCTTAATTTTAAGGCTAACCTTAGGGCACTTGATTGAGACTGAACTTGTCTCCTTTAACGAAAGGTGTCACCTGGTTTGCATTGAATACTTTAATCAATATACAAAATCAGAAAATTATTCCTACTCCCACTGAACTTGTGATACACACAATCTTCAACAATGTTTATCTCAAAACCAAACGAGATAGTCACTTTGTTAAAACTTAAAGTGTGTTTGACGAGAAGTCTGCTTGAGTCCATAAATAGATTCTGTCAGTTTGCAAACCATATTCTTTGGGTCTTCTGACACAAAGTTTTCTGGTTGCACCATATTATTTCTTCAATGTTACTAATGAGAAATATCGTTTTAACATCCATTTATGTAACTCAATATTAAAATGTACAATAAGTACTATGATTGGTTTAAAAGAGTCTTTCAAAGAAACCGAAGAGAAAGTCTCTTTAGAAAACAATCCCTTCCTCTTCTCTTGAGGTTGTTGAGTTTGTTCCTCAGAAACAATTACCTTGTCTTGAATGGGGGGTATCTTTATGTTGTCTTGTTGAGGTAGCTCAACATCGACTTATAGAGGTAATTCGACATTGTCTTATTGAGGCTCCGAATTTACTTCTTGATCAATGACAGGTGTAAAATTTTGCACATCGTCAAAAGTGATAGTAGGAATCGCAATCGATTCCTCCTCAAAGACAATGTCATTGACTTTATTTCTCCCCAAAACTCAACATCCTCAAAAAATATTACAATTCTCGTCTAAAAAAAATTCTTTATTTTTGTGTTTAGTACCACGTTGTTCCATATGCAAGGTTTCTTTATAGAACGCAATAGTTTATAGTGATAATAGCATGTCACAAACATTTAAAAATAAAAAATAATAATAATACCAACGTTATTTTGAATTTAAAGATAGATCAAACTTTATTGTTCCCAAATGAACAATGATAAATAAGATTGTCAAACAAGAAAACTGAAACTAAATTTCGTCTAAAAGACGGTACAATAAAGCTTTAAATAAAATTGTCTATCAAATCCAATAATAGCTAATATCCAAAATTTGTCCTATTGCATCCACTTCTACCGACTTGCCGTCTCCCACATAGATGTGTCTTTCACCATCAATTGGCTTTCGGTAGATCTAGCAACCCTGCATAGAAACACTGATGTGAGTAGTTGCACCAAAATCTAATCACCATGTGTTTCTTAATACTGAAGCTAAATTATACCAAATTAAGAAATGTACCTTTCTTTACACGCCATGCGTGGTACTTTGTACATTCCTTCTTTACGTGTCCCGGCTTGCCACAAAAGAAACAACCATTAGCCTCAGTTTGTTGTTTCTTTTGCACTGGACCCTTAGTAGCTTCTGTATTCTTTCGCTTAGTGCCCTTATACTTGTCTTTAGGGGTGGTAGCCAAATTAGCACTTTCAGTTTTATCTTGCTTCAATCTTTCTTCTTCTTGTACACAGTACGAAATGAGCTCATTTAGAGTCCATTTTTCCTTTTGACAGTTGTAACTGACCTTGAACTGATTGTACTGTGTAGGAAGTGAGAGCAATACCAAATAAACGAGCAAGTTATCCGACAAGTCGAGCTTAAGTGCCTTAAGTTTTGAAGCAATATGAGACATCTCCATGATGTACTCCCTTATGTTACCTTTGCCTTTATACTTCATGGTAATCAAGCGCAACAAAAGTGTGCTTGTTTCCGCCTTATCATTCTTTGCAAATCGCTTCTCGATTTCAGCAAGGAATTGTTTGGCATTAGTAACCTCATCAAATACTGCACCCCTGAATGCCTCTGGAATACCGCGCTTTATGATCATTAGACTCATGCGGTTTGAGCGTTTCCACTTCTCGAAGTTCGTTCTGTCACCAGATGAACTGTCATCCTTAGGAGTAGTGGGACGCTCAATCCTAAGTGCAAGGTCTAGATCCATGCAGCCGAGAACAATATATATGTTCTCTTTCCAGTCCTTGAAGTTTGTCCCGTTAAGCATTGGAATCGAGTTCAGATTAGCAGATATTGTAGCAACACTAGCTGAAAAGAGAACAAAAAATAAATAAATAAATAAATATGCTCTAATTAATAACCAAAGAATAAAAGATAGTCAAACAAATTCAAATAATGGTGAACCCCATCTCAAGATACCTAGTGCATCATTAATATCAAGTCTTTGGACAGTGATATTAACTGCAAGTGGTACTCTTGGTGTAGTGATCAAATGTCGACAATAAGTCATGTCAAATAATAAGCCTATCTTTGGATCGGGTTATTATTCACATGTAAACCGTATAATTGTCACACATTTATTACCACAAAGTATGTGTGCAATTCGGCCAAGTATTAACCTTCCTTTGGGCCGGTTAATACTCGCATGAATCTACACACACAAACATCCAACATCCTTCATAGACCATCTACGCAAGAGAGGTCACTTTGGCGACATCTTGTTTCAATGGGTCTAGTCAGAACGTTAGACAACTATTGCTAGTTTTAAAGAAGCACCAAATTTGAATGTTAACTGAATTTTACATGACTGAATCATGTCCATAACTTTATGTACATGCATATTTAAAATATTATTACTCAAATAAAGTAATCAAAAGCATAATCATGAATTTTAATTTGACAAAATCACTATAACAAAATTCATGAAATAATCTACGGAGGATATGCATCCAAAGAAAAATTCATAGACATTAACTGAAAATAATAACTCCAAAATATATATCCAAAACTGAACATATTTGGTCTAAACTGAGCATTATCAGCACCTCTTTCCTCTTTAAGTATCCAAATATCTAAAGAAAATCCTTTTTAAAAGAAGAACAAGTAAACTTTAGACCAATTTGGAGACTAATTATTTAATAACCGAATCCATCAATCAAAATATTACTTCAAATAATCCATAAAAGATTGTACCAAAATTTATCTACTATCTCATAAACATGTGAATCTTTTTGTATAATTTAAAAATATTATTTCCATATCATCACATGTATATGTACTAAAAATTGATGGTCCCGATATTACAATATTCTAGATGAGACCCCAATACGATATAAATTTAGACTAGTAAATCCATAAATAAATAATATTAAAATCAAATACTAAATCCAAGCCATCTCATATTCACCATTAGTTCAAACAATGGATATTAAAATACGGATGAATTTACATCTTCAGTATTAAAAAATAATCAATAATATTAAAAATTGATAATACTTCTGGTAGTCCAATTAAGCTTTGATGACCCTACTTTCAAAGTAGGTCTCGGGTTCTAAAATCTAAAGTCCAGTAGTGTACATGTGAACCAATCAAATCCGGTTGGTTCTATTATTTTGCCACATAGTAATGTAATATAGGCTCGCACAATTTTCAGCTAAATGATAAAATAGATAAAATTGAATTAGTGGTTTTTTTTTTACTGATTACTGCAACTTAATTTTCAAAATTAACAAGGTTTCTCTAACTTTTCAACCCTGGTAATTCCTTGATTCTTACAAGTCCCAGAGATCATCTTTAGTAACGAAAAAATGCATTACGTTATTTAGAATGAAAAAAGAGTACACCTTGCATATAAAAAAATAAAACAGTACGTGCAGCAACTAGCAGCTATTTTAATGCACGATTAATTGTAACCCTAAATTAAATTAGATGAAACGAATTAGGGTTCCTGAAAAATACTAAAAAAAAATTGGTCTGAAATTTTGATCTCATAAATCAAACATGGAGGCTCTGATACCACTTGTTGGATATTTTATTGTTGTACCATGTCGATTCATGAGATGAAGAACATAATAAAAATTGCGGAAGCGTACCTGAATCCATTGCTAGGCTTGATGGATCTTGAAGCGAACGTCTCTTTATGGGGTTTGATCTTCCAACCCGCTACAGCCCTTAATAACAAAGATGAAATCTTTGTTCCTCTCTTTGTTGATGGGGATACAGAAGAGAATAGAGAAATCCTCTCTTTGGTGGCTGTATGAGTTGGGGACCATAACCCTAAAGAATACACATATATATAGATATGTGTGTTGTGATATTTCTAATTTGGCCCCTCATCAAATTAGAATTATCTCCGGTATCTACACATTAATTCCATGACAATTATACCCTTAAGCCAATTTCCATATAGACCACTTTAATTTGGCTTAATTATTTAGATAGCCCAAACACAATTAATTTTACATGTGTGGCCCCCATAATTATTGAATAATTCCAACATCCCCGTTTCCAACGGGTTATGAGAGGGAACCCAAAGCTCAAATATAGAGGAACGCAGAAATCAAAGCAGCAAACGACGGAGACGAAGGCTACGGTAGGGATCATCATTTGACCCGAAGTCCATAGGTATCCGAAAAGCTCGCCCAGTCCGATGGGCCAAAGCCCGATAGAACCCAGTCATTAGGGTAGTCCGACCCGATCCATATTAGTATAGGACCGGACTTGGACTATGCATCTGTCCGTCCGAGTCCGACCCGAAATCCGTCCGATATATATTTAGTTTCTGAAATCACAATAAAATATCAAACAATCAATTTTTTTTTCTTTTCTCTCCTCAAACCAAACGAGGCCTGAGAAGAAATTAATTTCACATAACCATTAAAGTATATTATTCATAAATGCATGGTCATATAAATTTCTATCCTTCAATAGATCATGACTTCAGACTAGATACACAAAAATATGCTGCCTCAACCCAGAGAGATGCTTCTTGGTTCGATCACAGCTTCACTCGGACCATTGCTGCTGCGGCTAGAAGCAAGTGCTTCAGCACACTACAACTTTGAAGAAGGTCCGCATGAAAATTTGTTGGCCATCCACTTCACAAGTGCTTCAGTAAGTGCTTCTGGAATCAATCTTCTCCACTTTCATCCACTTCACTATGTGTTCCATTATTTTTAAAACTTTTACAGTCTTAACAAGTTCAGAAGTGATGGATTTATTTCTTGCACACCATAGTGAGACAGGAGTACTCTGTCCCACTTGCCATTGAAGTAGTGTTGGTGACCAAGGACATAATTGTATTATATGTTGGTCATTGGACATAATTGTATTATATGTTGGTCATTGTTAAGTTTATTTTGGCTATCAGTGTCCTCAATTAGCAAGCGAGAGATTTTGAATATATATATATTTTTGTATTTAAAAAAAATAAAACATGCAAATTATTAATTTTTATAGAACTAGTCCAACCCGATCCGATTTGGCCCGAAAAGTCCGAATCTTTTGGACGGACTTGGACTTCATAAATAATAATTAAGTCCGGTCTAAAATTTTTCTAGGGCCAAAAAAATCGGCCCGAACCTGTACTTTATGGACTTGGGCGGCCCGGCCCGGCCCAATGTCGATCCCTAGGCTAGGGGATGAGTTCAGAGCTCCTTGGGATAGTCCTCCATGGAAATTAGTGTTAGGATTTTGGAGAGAGAAAGAGAGAGAGAGAGTAGTGAGGCAACTTAAACGTGCAGTTTCTTCTTCTTAATTTGATGGTAGTTTATTGTGAGCATAATTTAGATTTGTTAAATGTTGATGAATGAGAGTTGGATTTGAAATTTTGTTCAACATGAGTAGGACCAGATTGCGGAGCATCGAGTGTGGAGGTGGGGAGTTGTAGGGGGAGAGTAGGAGGAGAAGAAAGAAGATATGTGTTGTATGAAAGTCTCAACATGTTATCAAAAAATTGAAAGTCCATATTTTTTTTAAACTTCTCACGTGCGGAAGACAAAAAAGGCTGTATCCGACATGTTGAAAGTGCACTGCATTATAACATACTAAATGTGTCCCTTTACACTTACGAAGAGTTACTACAGCCAGAATCAAAAAGCGAGACGAGCATTATGCAAATTTATCTTCCAGTAGATGATCAGAACGCAAAGGTCCTGCCGCCGGCAAGTACGTTAACCAAGCTCACTTCCGACACAGTTTTAGTACGGAGATCGTAAGGTGCGATGACCGTACGGTTCGTACCAACTTGTACGGAGAAGACGACGGTGTATGGAAGGATGTCGACAACCTCAAATGTCAACCATCGGTAAATGGCAAGTCGTTCTGCATCCGTAGCCCATCCGCTGGCACGCAAATCGGGAAGTTGCTTGCTGACTTGCTCGTGCAGGGAACCGTAGGTGCACCTGAACATAGGGATCCATCTGGTGTCGTGTCCAACTTCTTCCCGTAGCATCCACATTCCGAGTCCTTCTCTACTTCGCTCGTAGTAATGGACTCGCCCCCCATTGCACTTATGTAGCGTCGGACGAACATTAGCATTAGCATATTTGTAGGACGTCGCGGGAAGCCTTATGAGAAGCCAACTCCTCTCTCGAACATCGACCCTCAAAATTCTCGTCTGTGTAAAACCATAAGAAACATAGAGCACATTGTCTACCAAGACACAGCTTCGAAGAAGCTGGATGGGCACCGGCAGGTCCACATCGGCCTTCCACCACGTCTTCGATTGCGAATCGAAGATATCGAGATAGAGCGACTCAGGGGACCCCGGACGGACGAATTGGGCTACTTTGAAATGCGGAGATATCTGCGGGTCGAAGTCGATGCACACGGTGCGGCATCCCCCTCTGCGGATGTTTGGAGGCAGCCGGAACCACTGCTGGGTTACCGGGTTGGAGACGCGGTAGACCTTGCGCCGGCGCTCGTGGGAAGCCGCCGTATCCCGGTAGAGAAGCAGGCCGTTGCAGGTTGCCAGCAGTAGGTGATGTTTCGGGTCTTCTGACGGCGGTAGCAGCGCGTTGTCGGCGGTAACAGTAGCAGTACCGTTGCTTGAGCCGAGTTGCACGACGTTGCTCCCGTGGTGATAGTTGTGAACAATGACCGCTGATGGTGATGATGTCTTTGGCCGCAACCAATACGCTTCTGATGTCAGCTTGCGGAAGCTCTTCGATACCTTATTGAATCTAAGGAGAGCATGCAACGGGAGTCTAGAGAGGATTTCGAGTAGAATGTCGTTGCTTAAACTGACATTAGCAGAAGAAGTCATCTCCGCTAGACTAGGGTTTTATGGGAGGAAGAAGAAGCTCTGGCACTATATTTATATAATATAGAGAGAGAAATGAATGAAGATGGACATTTAGGTCTGTTTAATTATTGAGAAAGATATTGTCAAAAAGGAGTATCGGATATTGTTAAATCTTCTAAATATTTGTTCTACTTATGTACTCAAATGCATATGGTAAAATAGGGACGTCCGACTCTTTCCTTTGTGACATTCTTTTCCATTTTTATATGTGAACAAATCATCCGAAACCACACCATTCACTAAATCAGTACAGGAGTGGTCGATCGATCGATTCTTCACGCCTCATTCCTCCTCCTCTATTGCTCCCATCCTTCCAAATCTAGATTCTTTCGGCCATTAGTACAGTAGGAAGAGACCTTCAAGATTTTCAAACATCCAGATTCATAGTCATCTTTAAATTGTAGAGTGCAAAGTGTTCTTAAATCTGCTTGGTAACGATCGGTTTTGGAGTATTTTTGAACGGACAGTTTATGAAAAATTCTGCTTGCTAATTTTTTTGAGACACTGATTTTGATCGGCTCAAAATTTTTCCAAAATCGATGTAAAGTAGGGGTGAGCATTCGGTTTATTCGGTTTAAACCGAACCGAATAACCCAAAACCGAATTGGACCGAAACCGAATAAGCAAAACCGAAACCGAACCGAATTGGCCCAAAACCGAATCAAACCGAACCGAATAAATCGGTTCGGTTTTCGGTTTATTCGGTTTATTCATATTTTGTTGATTTTTTTGAACTTTTTTTGTTAATATATATAGTAACTAAATATACATAGACATATTTAGTATATACCTATATATATTAATACTTATATATATAGTATACACACACACACACACACATATATATATATAAATTAATTAATTAATTAATTTTATATATATATATATATATATATATATATATATATATATATATATATATATATATATATATATATATATATATAAATTAATTAAATTTTCTTATTCGGTTTTCGGTTTTGGACCGAAACCGAAACCGAATAAGAAAATTTAGCATTTTCAAAACCGAAACCGAACCGAATTTTTTTAAAACCGAACCGAACCTCTTATTCGGTTCGGTTCGGTTCGATTTTCGGTCCAAAACCGAATAATGCTCACCCCTAATGTAAAGTACGATAATGAGACTGGCCTGTGCGATGCGGGACATCCAAGGACTGACGAAAAATGGCCATGATCTGAGCTGGCGTGGGTCAGAATGGGACGACCGTGCATGAAAACTCAACGGCTAGGATGTCGCACGGACGGTCGAGGATCGGCACCATTCTACCATGAGTATAAACGACGGCCGACCACGCGGCCCGTCGTGCGGCGCCGTAAGGACGTCGAGAAGACGCCGTAAGGACGTCGTGCGCATAAAATGGGTGGTTGGGCCGCATCGGCTGTCGTAGACGTCGGGAGCGCCTTCGGCGTCGTGGGCGAAGCGAGGCATTGAGTTGCCGGCGTTGAAAGACGTCGGCCGTCCCGTGAGGCTCCGGAGCGCGCGGAGTGCGCGAAACGTGCATGTGGGGTGATGATAAAAAAGCCAGTGCGGACAAGATCAGTATGAAGAGTCCGAAACGACATGACGATCGGCTAAAAATCGTATGCGGGAAGACACACGATTTTACTGAGCCAGCATGTGCTGGTTTAAAAAAAAGAAAAGAAAAAGATGTAATGTAATTTTGGTGCTTTATAAACACCCCAAATCTATGGATTTTGAGAGGTTTAATTATTTTATTACATTTATATTCTCACCAAAAATATATAATTATAACTACTAATACCCTTCCATATTTAATTTTATTAGTGTAAAAAAATTTCAGAACCGCTCGTTAGTGAATTATCAAGTATATATTGGACTGGTGTAAAAGTCACTACTTAAAATTCATCCAAAATCGAATCCCTCTGCTCGTAACTAATATTCTAAAAATATCTCATAACCACTATCCAAAACAGATATGCTGACACCACATAACGGCTGCCCCTTCCTCATAACACGCTCATGCTACTTTGGTATAGATATGAATTGTTTGTGACATAGCTGATGCCAATAATTTGTTGTATAAGCTTTGCTTATTCTGAATCTCAGGAAATGAGCAAACTATATATAACAGAATTTTTTTGCAGAAAAATGAAGCATATAAAGGAAATGGTACCAAAAAAATCTAGTACATAATGAAGAGTACCCATGGCATATTGAATGGAGGACCAATGCAAGGGAAACCTTTAATTTATGAATATTCCTTTAAAAGAAACTGCAATAGTTATTATAGTCAAATATTAAAGGCCACCCCATTTTGCTAAGGACAACCATCCTACTTAGGACAACTATGATCCTCTCAAATTTTTACTAAGAGCAACCTAATGTAAAGTGATTTAATAAGGGCCACCAAGAGAAACAAAAAAGAAAAAAAGAAAAAACAAAAACAAAAAAAAGAAAACAAAAAAGAGGACTGCAGGCCAGCAGCCCCCATCGCCACCCTCGCCGACCACCTCATCGCCTCCTCCGGCGGCGGCGTCCTCCACCCAAGCTCGCCGGCCGCCTCCGCTTCATGGACTTCCTCGACGAGGAGCAGCGCCGCGCCATCACTATGAAGAGCTCCTCCATCTCACTTCGCTATGTGAACAACGACGGCGCCCACTCCGTCAATCTCATCGACTCCCCCGGCCACATAGACTTCTGCAGCGAGGTCTCCACCGTCGCCCGCCTCCGCGACGGCGCCCTCGTCCTCGTCGACGCCATCGAGGGGGTCCACATCCAGACCCACGCCGTCCTCCGCCAGGTCTGGGTCGAGAAGCTCAGAGGACTGCAGGCCAGCACTGCAGTTCTCTCTTCACTTTAGACTGCAGGCAAGTCCTGCAGTCACTGTAGGTTAAAAAAAAGAAAATTCTGTCAAATTGAGGACTGCAGGCCAGCGCTGCAGTCCTGTCTTCACTTTGGACTGCAGGCAAGTCCTGCAGTCCTCAATTGACAGAAGTTGGGTGGCCGTTAGTGTTTTCAAAATGACAAACTTGTATTTTTTTTTTTAAAGTTTTAAGTTGGTGGCCCTTAGTAAAAAGATGTGATCTTTAACATTTGCCTTATTATACTGCTGTCAATAAACAGAAGTTACAGGTGTCGACATTACAAATAGTATCTGTTTGCTTAAACTTTGGTAGCAGCGCCATTCCATTAGTTTTTATATTAAGACAAGAAGACAATTAACATCCGTTTGCCAAATCTTCAAAATACACCATTCAACTCATCTCTAGGATTTAAAGAACTTATATAACTACTAGTATATATGTACGTATTTATTCTCCATAGATTATAATTAGAAAAATTAAAAACCATTGAAGTGGATGATGTTGATGAGTTAGTTTAACTCTGATTCTTTTAATTATATATGTTATGGGTTCAACCCTTCGAATTTCGTGGTAACAAATTAAAAGACTTAGCAAGTAACATTAACCCTTCGATTTTCATACTACATTATTTTTTTCCGAATGCATCTTTTAAATGGTTGGCGGTGGGATCTATTGCATCTATTCTATTTAGTATATATATATATATATATATATATATATATATATAACTTTGCATCTCCTCATGTCGATTGGTGCGACGTGTTCATGGGTTGTAGCTGGCCTCTTCGAAGCGCGATTCCTCTCCTCGATGCCTTCATTGGTCCCTTTACTCATAGTTTGTGTTTCCTCCCCTCGATTTGTCATACTATTTTTTTGATTAATTTCGTTATTAAACACCACCATGGCCTGGCTGGGGTTGTTCTCCTCAACCTGTTTTCCTGCGCCGGCTTGTCTGGGCCTTAACATTTTCCCAAGACTTAGGGCCCGTTTGGTTTGCAGGATTGGACAACGTAATGTAATTGGCATTACGTTGTCAATCTAACTCGGGTGTTTGGTTGGACAAAAAAAATTAGATGTAATGTAATCGCGATTACAAGTTTGATTACATTACATCAGTTTCTTCTAAACTCAATTACATTATAAAACCTATGTAATCGCAATTACATTACAACTTAAGCGGAAGGTTGGTATGCTATAATTTGGTCTTTTTGTTCGTTTTTGGTCATTTTTTGTTGTTTTTGTTTGTTTTTGGTTATTTTTGTTCGGTTTTGGTCGTTTTTGTTTGTTTTTTGTCAATTTTGTTCGTTTTTGATCATTTTATGTTGTTTTGTTTGTTTTTTGTCGTTTTTTGGTCGTTTTTGTTCGTTTTTGGTCGTTTTTTTGTCATTTTTGTTCGTTTTTTGTTATTTTTGTTCATTTTGGTTATTTTTGTTTTTTTTTGTTCGTTTTTGTCCTTTTTTGTTATTTTTGTCCTTTTTTTGTCGTTTTTGTTCGTTTTTTTGTCATTGTTGTTCGTTTTTTTGTTGTTTTGTTTGTTTTTTTGTCGTTTTTTGTTGTTTTTGTCCGTTTTTTTGTCGTTTTTGTTCGTTTTTCGTTGTTATTGTTTGTTTTTTTTGTCGCTTTTGTCATTTTTGGTCATTTTTTGTTTTTTTTTGGTCGTTTTTGTTCGTTTTTTGTAATTTTTTTTTTTTCGTTTTTTGTCGTTTTGTTCGTTTTTTTGTCATTTTGTTCGTTTTGGTTGTTTTTGTTTGTTTTTTTGTCGTTTTTGTTCGTTTTTTTCATTTTTGTTCGTTTTCCGTTGTTTTTGTTTGTTTTTTTGTCGTTTTTTTTTCATTTTTTGTTGTTTTTGGTCTTTTTTTTTGTTCGTTTTTTGTAATTTTTGTTCGTTTTTTGTCATTTTTTGTTCGGTTTTTTGTCGTTTTTGTCCTTTTTTGTGCATTTTTTGTCGTTTTTGTTCTTTTTTTTTGTCATTTTTGTTCGTTTTTGGTTGTTTTTTATTTTTTTGTCGTTTTTGTTCTTTTTTTGTTGGGTTTTTGTCCGTTTTGTCGTTTTTGTTCATTTTTTGTCATTTTTGTTCGTTTTTGGTTGTTTTTGTTTTTTTTTTTTGTTTTTTTTTTTTGTCGTTCTTGTCCTTTTTTGGTTCTTTTTGCCCTTTTTTGTCGTTTTTGTTCTTTTTTTGCCTTTTTTTTATCGTTTTGGTCAATTTTTTACGTTTTTTTTTATCGTTTTTTGTCGATTTTGCACATTTTTTGCCATTTCTGCACGTTATTTATCGATTTTTGTCGATCTTGTACGTTTTTGACCATTTTTCACGTTTTTATCGTCTTCTATCATTTTTGGTCGATTTTGCAAGTTTTTTGTCGCTTTTTTTTTTTATCCTTTTTTGTTTTTTTTGGGGTCTTTTTTCAATTTTTTTGGTCGTTTATGCTCGTTTTTTCTTTTTGTTTGTTGTTTTTGTCGTTTTTGGATTTTTTACAAGTTTTTTTAATCTCTTTGTCGTTTTTTGCTCGTTTTAATTCCCTCTTGTTTTTGGTCTTTTTTCGTATTTTCGTTTTTTTGTCATTTCTGTTCCTTTTTATCGTTTTTTATTTTTTTGCTCTTTTTATCGTTTTTTGTCATTTTTTCTTTTTTGTCGTTTTTGTTCATTTTTTGCCCTTTTTTTTGGTCGTTTTTCGTCCTTTTTTTCCCTTTCATTTATTGTTGTTTTTTGTCAATTTTTTTGTTTTTAGTCATTTTTATATCATTATTGGTCACTTTTATGGTTTTCACATTTTTGATTTTTTTTGTCGCTTTTTCATTTTTGGTTTTTTTCTTCTTCTGTTTTGTTCGTTTGTCATTTTTTGTATTTTTTATTTTGTCTTTTTTTTCGTTTTTGGTCTTTTATAGCATAAAACAAACCATTTCCCCCCCTTTTTATTATTTTTTTTTAATTTTTTTCTTTTTTCTTTTTAAATTTTTGAAATTTTGTATTGATCAACTTTTTAAATTTTATGTTGTATTTTAAAAAAAATATTGAATTAAAAATTCAATTACATTACATGGTAAACCAAACACATGAATGCAATTAACATTACATTACATGGTTTGATTACATGTTTCAACCAAACATAGTAATGTAATTGTAATTCCATTACATTACAAACTCAATTACATTACAAACCCAATTCCATTACGATTACGATTACATTACAATGAACCAAACGTAACCTTAGTATGTCATGATCCACACGGGATGAACCTCCATTGATGTTTTGTTGTCCCTCCTGGGTGCTCCCCTCATCTCTCCGTTGTTCAACTGTATTTACTACTTCTGCGATACCAACCTCTTCTCGACAACTTTCTGCCGTGTGGCCGAAGCATTTGTATACTTCGCACGATGGTGGGACCCACTCGTATTCAACTTCTTGTTGAATCCACTCGCCGTTCGGTAAAACTATATCCATGGATCTCGGTAGCGCCCCGTTTACTGAGATTTCTACAAATACTCGCGCATATGAGAGACGTTATCTTCTAGCCGTCGAGAAGTCAGTGCGGATGGGGGTTTCTATCATGCTTGTGATCTTCATTATGGGATGCTCCGTAGCTGCGGAGATAGCCATGGCAGGCGAACCCAGATAGACACCGTAGAGAGTCTATCTTTTTCAAAGTTGATTCCGGACAACCATCTCTTAAGGACCACCAGCTTGCCGTCAAATGTCCATGGGCCTCCTCCAGGACCCTCTCAAGGTCCTCCTCCAGCACAAACTTAATGAAGTAGAACCCGTTCTCACGGAAAAATACTTCCATGGCTTCTTTCGGTCGCCACGCACGGTGTGCAAACGCGCGGAGGTGGCCAAAGAATGGTCTGCTCCCCATGACATATAAGACAAGTGTGTTCTTCCAGTATTCCATGGTCTCGTGTAGGTTATCCGTCGTGATCTCCACCACCTTTTTCCCATTGACTACACCAGGTTCTATGTATTGAAGGTCCACCTCCTCTTGCACCGCCAAGGGTTTGCATATTTCTGCCCACGTCACCGGTTTCGACGATGCTCCTGCTCCACCTTGGTGGCTTGTAGATCGTGCTAGGGGAGGTGTATCCCCTTCCAGAACTATCGACTTGTCTTTGTGCTCGGTTCCTCCTTTCCTTGTACTGGTAGACTGTAGTGAACCCCAACTGGGAGAAACAAGTCAGAGAATTGCAGGAACTAGCCGGAGCCTCAAAAAGCTAGGCAGAAAACCTCCAGTCCAGAGTAGCTTGCCCACATCGCCCGCGGGAAAGCCTGAGACTTAAGGGTGTCAATTCCACATCATAGATGACGATAATCTCGTAGAATGTGCGAGGAGCTAATTCCATTGGGAGATGGTGTGAGGTCCATGATGTGATTAGGAAGCACAAGTGTCACGACCCGTTACCCAAATTGTTGGACCGGGCCGATCCATGTCCAGCCTACGCTTGTTAAAGCGTAGTAAGCTGTTCTAAGAATAGACAATAAAGGAACTAAGCTACTAACAGTTCTAATATCACATTTAAAGGTTCATCACAACACAGCATCTATAAGCGAAGGTAAACAAGTACAGACTTAATAATACACTTCCAAAGTATCTAACTGGAGACAAAGTCCAGTATCCAAATAAAAATACAGACCAAAGTCTAAGTCTCAAAACACATGAAAAATATCTAAGCAAGGTTCCCCGCTGGGGCCTCTTCTGGAGCTAAGGCCAGGTCCTCAAAATCAGTGCCATAATATGTATCACATAGCATTTTCTCCTCAGAAATTAACCTACAACGTTATCCTGTCAGGACGGGAGCAAGTACAACCTCTACAACTAAAGTACTAAATATATAATGAAAGAGAGGTACAACAAGAAACATGGTGTGATAAGTTTATAAAACAGAAAATACTGGAGACATGACCTCATGGTACAACTGGGATCACAGTATCATAGTAACATAGGGAACGTGGCATATCTGGAATCATGGTATATCTCATAATCTATCATGGCAAGGATACATATGTCATAGAGACATATGTATATGTAATGTTTAAAACTGTAGCAGGTATGTGATCGTCAATAGGTGTACAATGTGCAGGGGCACATGTAAATGAAATGTACATACGTATAAGTGTACAAGCATAGGTGTCCCTCCGTACAGAAATATGGGATAATGGCCTACGGCGCAGTAACATATAAAATGAAACTTTGCTCGGTACGATAAAGGGGGCATGATCACGTACTCAACTGTCAGTTTTTCCATAACCCATATTATAACATGTGAGAGATACAAGAACGGTAAAAACATGTAAGAGATACGAGAATGATATAGAACATGTGAGAGATACTGGGATTGGTATAAAGCACGGTAGGTACTGATAGCAGTATAATGCATAGTGAAACATGAACTGAGAACCAGTAGGAAGCATGTGAAGATATAAGAACTGTCCTAAGCATGACATGTACTGAAAGTAATACAACATGTGAAGATTTAACATTGCTACCTCAAGGATCAGTATTTTAACACGGTTAATACATGTTCTAGCATTAAAAGACAGTAAATGAGTTTGTAGATGTACTTGCCTCGAGCAAAGCAAGAATACTAGTACGAAGATTTAGGTGTCCGGTGTCCGGTCAATAATGATATACAAACTCAGTTCTAAGCTATGTTCAATATTACTCTAGTGGTGTGACACGACTCCTGACTGGATACTAGCCAAGTGGAGACCTAGCATAAAAGTCTAATATGGAGTGACACTATATCCAAACTAATTTTCTAGGGCCTTTACACTAGTGTAGGGTGAGGTCCAATACTACAATAACCCAAAACAACACAAAATATTGAAAGTCGTAACTACTCAATAATTAAATCAAACTGTACACTGAGTTCCAACAATTTTTGAGATAGATAAAAGCTCAATTTTATATAAAATAAAGTATCAAAATGATCCTTGTTAATTATAGAAATTTATACTAATTTTTCTGGAATTTATAAACCCTCATAAATATTTATTAAAAATCAGCAAACACATGTATTCTAAAAATAAATTCTGTTTTCCTATTTTTATAAAATACCAAAAGTACTTATTAAATGCTAAAAAAATTATAATAAATTAGCTAAATTAATATAGTATTTAAATACAATTTTTCTCAAATTTTTACAGAAATTAAAATATATATAAAAATTTAAAAACAGAAAGTAATAATTTCTGGAAAAATAATTAATTACAAATCAAGGATGATACATAAACAAAATATACAGATGTTGTCGGATGATAAAATAAATATCACCAACGTGTCTAGAATGGTCAAATTAGCTAGGATAGTCTACCCATAAGTCCAATTTGGATACAGGGGCAAAACGGTAATTTCGGATCAAAATGATGTCCGCCGTTGGACACACTTTGTACCGAAAAACGTGTCAAGATAGAAGTCTACAAAACCTAGAAAATTATATGTCCACGAATCCAGAATGATGATACGAACCCAACGGTATATCCGAAATGGAATTCCGATGATCCGATCACAAAATGGTCCGTTGACGCGGACACTTGGAATCTGGTTTGCACCGAAATGTGTGCCAGAGCAAATGTCTTCAAAACTCAGTAAATTATATGTCAACTAGTCCAGAATGATGATACGAACTCAATAGTATATCCGGAGTTGAATTTCGATGAGCCGATCTCAAAGTGACATGTTGACTCGAAAAGTGGGACCCGCTTTATACCGAAATACGTGCCAAGGCCCACGTTCTCCAAATAAAGCAAACCTTATATGAAAATATGCCAGAACGATGCCACGAGTCTACTGGTGGTGTCAGAAATTGAATCCGGAGTCCCGGGTTCAAAAATAGAATTTAACAAGTGTAAATTAAAGAATTCGGACGGCCAACTTTGGCGTCGAATTCGACCAACCGAACGTGCTTATAATGAAACGAAACTTAAAGGAGACAGGAAGATGGTTATACCAGATGCTCACAGGAACTGGTAGCGTTCCAACCGGAGCTGTGAAGGCGGAGTTATGAACCCGCGAAGTTGGCGTCACGAAACTGTCAAAAAATAGTTCAATTTAAAACGTCAACTTGGTGGCCAGTTTTGAGGTATCAAACGACGAAATTAACAGACAAAAATTGAGAGGAGTGAAGATGGATATACCAAGATTGCGATGGAGCAATGAATTCGCCATCCAATGGTCGGATCTCCCAAAAAACACGTGCAAAGTTGCTGCGATGGAGCACGAATTTTGGAATTTACCGCGCGCGTCACGACGGAAACGCGTGGAAAATGTGCGAAATGCCTAGGCGGCGCGGGGTAGTGCGCCTGGGTGCGCCCAGAGGTTCGGGGGCCAGCCACGTGGCGGCGCACGGCCGGGGACCTCGCCGGCGGCGGCTGCTGGCCGCCGCGGCGCACGCGCGCGCGGCTGCTGCTGCAGCGCTGCGCGCTGCTGCGTTTGTAGCTGATATGCATACGACGAGGGGGTGGGCCAGGCCGAAGCACGACGGGCGACGGTTGACAGCGGCTGTGGTGGTGGAGGGTGTGCGGTGGTGGTGATGAAGTTGGTGATGGTGGTGAAGAGAATGGTGAGAGTGGTGGTGTTGGTGTTAATGGTGGTGGTGTTGTGAGGAGAAGGAGAAGATGGAGGTGGTGGCTGTCGTGGGGGTGGAGGAAGGAGGAGAGGTTGATGGTGAGGGCGGTGATGTCGGCTGAGTGAGAGGATGGGGGGGTGCTCTGTGGAAAAAGATGAGATAGGGTGAGAGAGATATGTATGTATATATATAATATATATAGAAAGAGTGAGAGAGGGTGTTAGAATAGAGAGAGAGAGAGATAGAGATAGAGAGAGAGAGATATTTGGGATAGAGGGAGAGAGAGAGGTCGGCCACACAAAGTGGGGAGGGGGGTTATTCTTGCTGGCATGGGGAGGGTGAGGTGGTGTGTGTGAGTTATAGGAGAGAGAGTGTGAGATATTAGTGTATATATATATATATATATATATATATATATATATATATATATATATATATTAGAAAAAGAGAGAAAAGTATTTGTAGAGAGATCTAGGAGGATATATTCTTTTAAATAAGTGTCACGACCCGCACCCGCTTTTCGGATACGAGACGTGTCCAAGCCAGCCTACGCCGCAGAGTCGGCGGTAGAACGCTGTCAAGCCCGCAAGAAATAAATGCTCAAAGAAATAACATTTGTTGCTCATTCACATTTCTAGATTTATTACAACATTTACAATTGAAGAAAATACAAGATTTTGCAGTTAATGAAATTGATACAACTTTTTCTATTTCTAGGTCGTCTTCAGCATACCCAAGTTCTCCCAGTGCTAAGATGATCGCGGCTAAACCTGAAAAATATTGGTTATCCAGTCAGAATTGGAACAAGTACACAAACCGACGGCAATGCAAAACATAACAGAATTAACAAGACATGAAAATAGCATATGAGATATGAAAGCTGGTAAGAAACTGATGACATGGCACGGTGGAAAAGTAAAAAGGAAAAAAACTAATAAAAGACATCTATCTAGGTGGTGTGAAATATCCTTTCGACATGTGGACGGCTAGGGGGTAAATAAGGCACACTGCACGTGTCGTGCGCAGCAGCTAGCATTCACGAGAGACAATGGGATAGTTCTGGGTAGTCCACATGTTTACTAAGATATTTCTCCTCCCGACTACTCCGTGTGACGAGCGTGTCAACAAGCAGCAAGATATATGTATAGACATGAAATGAAAAGACTACTATGAATCGGAAAGCAATCAGAAAGTGCACTTGCCTGAGGTCCTTAGCTGGAGAAACCAATACTGTACCACACAATGAGCCACAATCAATCAACACATGTAGAAGTCTCCGGATGCTGAAATAAACAGTACTAACATTCTCAGAATAGTCAAATTAGCTAGGATTGCCTGTCCTTAAGTCCAATTCTGGACACAGGGGCAAAACGGTAATTTCAGGCAAAAATGATGTCCGCCGTTGGACCCGCTTTGCACCGAAAAGTGTGCCAGAGTCAACGGTCTCTAAAGTCTTCAAACTATATGTCTACAGATCCAGTTTTCCGATACGAACCCAACCGTATGTCCAGAGTTGGATTCCGGCGGCCGTACACAAAATCGCCCGTTGAGTGGGACCGTGGGACCCGCAAAACGACGATTTTGCCAACTGTCTCCGATTCAGACCAAACATGGCATATAGGACCAGAAAAATGATACGGTCCTGTTGGCACAAGTTTCGTCTCGATTTGACGAACGTGCACAAAGTAATTGAGAAATTTACAACGTACACGATACGGTAAATTTCGACGGATACGCATCAAATTTGTCGCGCACACGCGACCAATTTGAATTCCGTCAAAGCCCACACGACCACGAAGCTGTTACGCAGCTTTCGATCTTTTCGGTACGCGACCACGTCGTCCGGATTGGCGTAACGCACGTCGTGTGGAGCGTTTTCGATGTTTTTAAAACAGGTTTTTCTTGATTTTCAAATCAGTTTTAAATAGAAATTAAACAACAAAAAAATAAACTAAAAGTAGGGTAATAATCTAGGTTATATTGTCTCCAAGTCTGTTCAAACCGTTTTTCGAATTTGTCTCTGGGTTGGCGAGAAATCGCCTTCCAAAACAGAGATTTGAACTATTTCTTGTTCTGTTTTTACGAGGTTTTTCGATGGACTTTCAGGAATTATTACGACCTATCTAGGGAAAACCAAATAATTGTAATTGAAAGGAGTGATAGAGGGTTAAGTTGTCGGCGTACCAGAAGAAGCGGTTCGCAAAACGGCAGAGTATCGACGGAGATATCGCGTCTTGATTCTATGCGCCTGCAGCCTCTGTTACTGCTGTCCGCGCTTGTGAGCGCGAGGTCGACGGTAGTTCCCGGCCGCCGGTGGTGGCTGCGTCGGTGGCGAGCGGCGCGGGTGGGTCGCCCATGGAAGGGTGGCGCTCTCATGTTAGGGTTTCGTGGTTTTGATCTCCCGTTGTCTTATTTATACGCTGCGCGTATACAGTCGGGTTCAGCCCTGAACTCGCGGGGGAAAGGGAAGCCTTCAGGCTTTGTTAGGAGATGTTGGGGGTGGGCCTGAGCAGGGTTAGGGGCTGGCTGGGCCAGGCCATGGGGCTGGGATTGCTTATTACTGCTGCTTAGTTGAGGGGTCTTGGTCGGGCCTTTGGGGTGGGCTCGGCCTTGATCGAAATGCTGCTGCTCCCCCTTCTTATACTTCTCCTTATATATTTAATTAAGTACATAATTATATATATCTTGTATATGTGATTATTTATAAACATACATATATACATACATATACTCATATAATACGTATTTATACACCTATACACGCCTGTATATATATACACCTATATATTCTCATTTATATTTATATATATATTTTATACACACACAAATACATATATATTTATATATAATCATATATTTCATACACATATAAATTATATATATAAATATATTTATATTTACACATACGCATATATAGTATATTTTTATATATACATACACACGTATTTTTATACGTATCTATTTTACTCTCTATATATATATATTTATATTTATATACACATGTACCCATATTTAATATATTTATATATACACCTATAACTAATATATTTATTATACATATATATATATATATATATATATATATTCACTTATCTCCTTATTTATATATAAACTCTTAATTCACCAATACTTGTAATATTTTAAATAAATATTTAATTACCAATATTCCTATTACCTATATATAGAAAAGCAAGTTTATATCTATATATACATATATGAATACTAGTAATAATATCCATAAAACCGAGATAAAATCCCAATACTATCTACCTAGGTTAGGGCCTATTTCCTATAAATATGAACACCTATAACATAACGTTTATTCGACACAAAATATAATCCATTACAATACAATAATATTATCTAGTAGTAACCTTAATAATGTTGCTAATAAAATAATAATAGTAATAATAACAAAATTCAATAAGCCAATGATTAATTATTTATAAAATCTAAAAAAAATCACCAATAAAATAAATAATATTAAAATATTTCAAAATTTTCGGGAAGGGGAGCTACAAATCTACCCACCTTAAAATAATTTCGTCCTCGAAATTCTATATCATAACTATTTCTTAAAATTCAAAAGAAAGTCTACTCTAACCTTAATCTCCTCAATTTAATTCCTCAAAATATTTTATATACCCTCCTAGCCATTTTATAATTCCGAATACTTGAGGACTTCTACCCACCTCTGGCCACACTACTTCCTCGAAGGTAAAAACTGATCTCGTGCTCCGAATACTAATGGCACGGCCGGGGACACAAAAGGATCTAACTGAAAGTGGGACTCCATAGGGCACTAATTATCATCTTAATGGAATTTATTCTGATCAATCGGTAATCCTGGTATATCCTAAAAGTTTTTAGAAGACTTACGATCTACCCACCTTAGAGGCTAGGATATGGTGGCAAGGTTTCTGTCACAGGGCTGGCCGATGGTAGCTACACTTGTATATACAACTATCATAGTCATGGGAATACTCTGCATCTATCTATTAACTACGAGCTTTCGTCTTTCCAATCAGTGAAGGACGAAAACAATAAATACTTCAAGAGAGATGTCACTGAACACAATTACATGATTCAAGGGCGGACACATATTTCAAGAGGAATTGTCAAGGCAGTCGTGGACGAGATCCTAGAGACATTTACATCTCAATCCACGTAAGAAAATTAGATGAAGGGCGAACCAAATGCATCATGGTTGATCAGACCGTAATACAATGATTCTGATTAGACAATATGTTAGCGGGCGTCCCCAATAAACATACGTCTCGAATCAAGCTCAATAAGGGACAAGCTTGCAAAACTAGGCTGTAATTGCAGTGTTGGTCAAGATAGTCGAAATACAAGTAAGCGAGATTTTTTTTTTTTGGAAGGAGGAAATAAGTGGTTCGAGTTTTGAGAGAAATCAAAGCCTTACATGGTGTCATTGCTTATACAGTCATCCTATTATCGCTTATCCTTAAGGCTTGGTCAACTAATGGGTCATGGAACGCTAAATTCTATATTCTAGGTAAGTCCTTGGTTTTGTGGTTCAATTGTGATAGGCTATCTGGTACTCTACCTATTTTGTCACAAGGGTATTTAAGATCTAAGAAGTCAACTAGGACAAAATTTGAGTAATATTCTATAACCTATGATCCTCAAAATGGTTTTATTTCTATGGGTTGTGCCTCGCCAGTGCGCTGCTGGCTGGCCATTGCAATCGTTAAAACTATTCCAACTATATTCCTAGGACTTCAAGGAGTTGCTAGGGTTCAAACCAATTGGCTTATGATAGAAAGTGTAATTATCTGTCTACAAGTCTCAATCTTTAATTAATATATTGATCGGGGAGGAAATAACTAAAGACAAGGAAAATAAGAACATCCTAATATTTTTCTCATATATATTTTAAATAGTTGAGGGAAAATTTTTGAACCAATCCTATATCGAGATTCGCACACGAATTACAGAACCAGAAATTATAAACTAAATCTTTACAGCAAAAAGAGAATTTAAACAGTCAATTCTTACTCATGAAATGATTGTTTATATCTAATAGAGCAAAAGGTATTGAACAGATTATCAAGGTGAATGCCTAATTAACCAAGCGAATAGTGGATCCACATGGGATCATAATGTCATATCAAAAGTAATAGTGTACCTGTAGGGATCTAGCAAGCTATATAAAATTAATAATTCTGAATAGCATGGCCTATCTAACAACCTTAACTACCCAATCGGTCAATTAATAATGGACCCTTATCCTAGTTGTTATCTTAAATCATTTTAGTCCTAATGTGAATGAGCATTCCTAGTCCCTGGCTCGTAACAGTACGACTAACGTACCATCACGAGTTCGCATGATTTGCGAAAACTGACCTGCATGGGCCACCACAAAAATTTGTCACGACCCGCACCCGCTTTTCGGATACGAGACGTGTCCAAGCCAGCCTACGCCGCAGAGTCGGCGGTAGAACGCTGTCAAGCCCGCAAAAAATAAATGCTCAAAGAAATAACATTTGATGCTCATTCATATTTCTAGATTTATTACAACATTTACAATTGAAGAAAATACAAGATTTTGCAGTTAATGAAATTGATACAATTTTTTCTATTTCTAGGTCGTCTTCAGCATACCCAAGTTCTCCCAGTGCTAAGATGATCGCGGCTAAACGTGAAAAATCTTGGTTATCCAGTCAGGATTGGAACAAGTACACAAATCGACGGCAATGCAAAATATAACAGAATTAACAAGACATAAAATAGCATATGAGATATGAAAGCTGGTAAGAAACTGATGACATGGCACGATGGAAAAGTAAAAAGGAAAAAACTAATAAAAGACATCTATCTAGGTGGTGTGAAATATCCTTTCGACATGTGGACGGCTAGGGGGTAAATAAGGCACACTGCACGTGTCGTGCGCAGCGGCTAGCATTCACGAGAGACAATGGGATAGTTCTGGGTAGTCCACATGTTTACTAAGATATTTCCCCTCCCGACTACTCCGTGTGACGAGCGTGTCAACAAGCAGCAAGATATATGTATAGACATGAAATGAAAAGACTACTATGAATCGGAAAGCAATCAGAAAGTGCACTTGCCTGAGGTCCTTAGCTGGAGAAACCAATACTGTACCACACAATGAGCCACAATCAATCAACACATGTAGAAGTCTCCGGATGCTGAAATAAACAGTACTAACATTCTCAGAATAGTCAAATTAACTAGGATTGCCTGTCCTTAAGTCCAATTCTAGACACAGGGGCAAAACGGTAATTTCAGGCAAAAACGATGTCCGCCGTTGGACCCGCTTTGCACCGAAAAGCGTGCCAAAGTCAACGGTCTCTAAAGTCGTCAAACTACATGTCTACGGATCCAGTTTTCCGATACGAACCCAACCGTATGTCCAGAGTTGGATTCCGACGGCCGTGCACAAAATCGCCCGTTGAGTGGGACCGTGGGACCCGCAAAACGACGATTTTGCCAACTGTCTCCGAATCGGACCAAACTTGGCATACAGGACCAAAAAAACGATACGGTCTTGTTGGCACAAGTTTTGTCTCGATCTGACGAACGTGCACAATGTAATTGAGAAATTTGCAACGTGCACGATACGGTGAATTTCGACGGATACGCATCAAATTCGTCGCGCACACGCGACCAATTTGAATTCCGTCAAAGCCCACATGACCACGAAGCTGTTACGCAGCTTTCGATCCTTTCGGTACGCGACCACGTCGTCCGGATTGGCGTGACGCACGTCGTGTGGAGCATTTTCGATGTTTTTAAAACAGGTTTTTCTTGATTTTCAAATCTGTTTTAAACAGAAATTAAACAACAAAAAATAAACTAAAAGTAGGGTAATAATCTAGGTTATATTGTCTCCAAGTTTGTTCAAACCGTTTTTCGAATTTGTCTCTGGGTTGGCGAGAAATCGCCTTCCAAAACAGGGATTTGAACTATTTCTTGTTCTGTTTTTACGAGGTTTTTCGATGGACTTTCAGGAATTATTATGACCTATCTAGGGAAAACCAAATAATTGTAATTGAAAGGATGATAGAGGGTTAAGTTGTCGGCGTACCAGAAGAAGCGGTTCGTAAAACGGCGGAGTATCGACGGAGATATCGCGTCTTGATTCTACGCGCCTGCAGCCTCTGTTACTGCTGTCCGCGCTTGTGCGCGCGAGGTCGACGCCCGGCCGCCGATGGTGGCTGCGCCGGCGGCGAGCGGCGCGGGTGGGTCACCATGGAAGGGTGGCGCCCTCATGTTAGGGTTTCGTGGTTTCGATCTTCCGTTGTCTTATTTATACGCTGCACGTATACAGTCGGGTTCAGCCCTGAACTCGCGGGGGAAAGGGAAGCCTTCAGGCTTTGTTAGGAGATGTTGGGGTGGGCCTGAGCAGGGTTAGGGGCTGGCTGGGCCAGGCCGTGGGGCTGGGATTGCTTATTACTGCTGCTTAGTTGAGGGGTCTTGGTCGGGCCTTTGGGGTGGGCTCGGCCTTGATCGAAATGCTGCTGCTCCCCCTTCTTATACTTCTCCTTATATATTTAATTAAGTACATAATTATATATATCTTGTATATGTGATTATTTATAAACATACATATATACATACATATACTCATATAATACGTATTTATACACCTATACACGCCTGTATATATATACACCTATATATTCTCATTTATATTTATATATATATTTTATACACACACAAATACATATATATTTATATATAATCATATATTTCATACACATATAAATTATATATATAAATATATTTATATTTACACATACACATATATAGTATATTTTTATATATACATACACACATATTTTTATACGTATCTATTTTACTCTCTATATATATATATTTATATTTATATACACATGTACCCATATTTAATATATTTATATATACACCTATACCTAATATATTTATAATACATATATATATATATATATATATATATATATATATATATATATATATATATATATATATATATATATATATTCACTTATCTCCTTATTTATATATAAACTCTTAATTCACCAATACTTGTAATATTTTAAATAAATATTTAATTACCAATATTCCTATTACCTATATATAGAAAAGCAAGTTTATATCTATATATACATATATGAATACTAGTAATAATATTCATAAAACCGAGATAAAATCCCAATACTATCTACCTAGATTAGGGCCTATTTCCTATAAATATGAACACCTATAACATAACGTTTATTCGACACAAAATATAATCCATTACAATACAATAATATTATCTAGTAGTAACCTTAATAATGTTGCTAATAAAATAATAATAGTAATAATAACAAAATTCAATAAGCCAATGATTAATTATTTATAAAATCTAAAAAAATCACCAATAAAATAAATAATATTAAAATATTTCAAAATTTCCGGGAAGGGGAGCTACAATAAGAAAAAGAGAAATATTGTGTGGGGTATTTGGGCAGTCATGGGAGAACAATATGGAGCTTGGGTTCGGGTTCGGTCGAGCCGGGTCGGGTCAAAATCGAACATGGTGCAATAATGAAATTAAATATGTATTTATGATCACGGGTAAATAAATAATATGCGGGAACTCCAATAAATGGGACACAAGCGTCATGTGGGTAGTAGGCTTCTTATGGGCCACGTCCATACTTTAGGTCGACTAGGTTGGATCGATGTCGGGTCCCGAAATTAAATTAAAATTTAAATCAGGTTTTACGGTAGATAATTAATTGGCCTAAATTGACCCAAAAATTGTGCGAAGAAAATAAAGCACAAAATGGAGTGTCTGAGTGGGACACGAAGGTCATGGGTGAAGAGCGTCTCGAGTAGATCATTCATGAGAAATTGATTCTGAGAAAACGACTGGTCTGGTGCTCCTAAATTAAAAGTCACGGTGACGTGCAAACGATGATCAAAGATAAAAGTGGGAATAATTATTCAACGATTAATTGGTCTAAGTTGACCCGAAGTTGCGCGATACAAAAAGAGCACAAGGGAACAAGTTCAAGTGGGATATGATATATCAAAGTGAAGATAATCTTGTCTACTACAAACTCGTAAAGAGAGTTTACAGAGATTGGCATCCCTGACGCTCCAGAAGTCAAAGTCATGGAAAGGTACATTAATGATCTAAACAATTAAATAATAAAATATTTATCGAAAATAATTCATTAAGAAAAATAAAAATAAACCCTAAAATTCAGGGGGCTTACATCCTACCCACCTTACAAAAATTTCGTCCTCGAAATTAAAAATCATCCAATAGATCAAACTATAACATGTAGCTACTCTGGCTATGATACTCAAACTGCTACCCTTGAAATCATCTTTTCCGTTTCTCTTACAATCTTTTTGGTTCAGGTTCAATCAAAGTCCTTCTATCATAAACTATGCCATACATCCTTTAGAATCTTCCATACTAATATGAAACATTTATGTATACCCTAAACTATAGGTCATTTCTCTGGGTATGTCTATAAGCCTAAAATGTTTAATCATCAATCATATTTTCAACATCAATTGTAAATACTTGATTTTCTTATCGTATCCTAAGTATCCATATTCTATCAATCCACAGTTTCTTTGCATCATTTGTCGTCAATCCTTTCCTACAGCTTCTCCTTAAAATTATACGTTCAATACTTATCCTTGGCGTAGAGCCTTCTTCTTTTTACTCAACAAGTCCTTCGAATATAAATCCTCGATTTCAAAACTCTCGACTTATTAATTACCAATGTACATATGTCTCTGTCTCGTTCTGATATCTTCTCGATCTCGTACGTAGTACAATAACTCATTCTAATTTATTCTATATCAATCCACATATCGATCTACCCTCTAACCACATGTAATTAGCTATAGATAACCAACCAAAATTTTACAAATGCTAAATTCTCAAACTGCTAAGCACAAGATTCTAATCCTCAATCCATAGTCATAACAATATAATATCTCATTTTTCCATCTTAGATACCCTATCATCAAGTCATACTATCAATACAATCGTTCTTAATGGTTTCCAAGTCTATTATAGTCAGTCACCCATACTTGTCCTATAAGCTTAATCTAACCAATCCCTAGGAAAAGTATTTATCACAATCACACAATACATCTATAGTTATACTACAGAATTAGTTAACAAGGTTTGGCTATTTCGGTCGTCTATCAAGTAGAAGGTAATAAAGCCTAAGACTGGGTCAAGCAATCCATAACAGTGTCCAAACAAGTTAAAGGTCAAGCAAGACGGAAAAGTTTATCGGAATATCTCCAAGAATGGTACAAAGACAACGAGATTCATAACGAGAAGAATTATCCAAGAGGTTAACGAAGAAGAGTTTAGTCAAGTCATAGGAAAAATGGAACACAAAAATAATTATGTCCAAAAGATAACATGAAAGCAATCCTGTTGGAGAGTCCTAGAGAACCTATAATCCTTGTTGTGGACGTAGATAGAACATAGTTAATCAAGACGGGAAAGAATGATAATAAGAATTTATTCCTGCTCATTTGGTCATAACAAAGTAAACCAAGTTAAGATACGATCTGATAACCATACACGTCTTTCTGAAATTATGTTGCCAGAATTTTTGCCACACCAGTAAGCTTAGATGCAACAAACGATAGAGTCAAAACTAAGCTATATATCTTCTAATCATGTTATCTAGAATCCTCGCCACGCCAACCGGTATGGCTGCGAGAAAATCTAAATTCCATAACTAGGATAAGTATATCCGAAATCAGGCTCTATGTTTTTGTCATACCAGCTAATATAGCTGCGATAAATTCTAAACTCCATAAGTAAAGCAGACGTTTACCTTATCAGGATATATCACAATTTAATCCACAAAATTTATCACGATGCAAGATCAAAGTCAACAATAAAAAATCATAAATTAAATTCAACAACGAATTTAAGGAATAACAAATGGAAATAAGTGAAACAGATTTTTAGATAAGATTAGAGGAAGATCCTCAGGGGTCATCCCAAGGGTACTATCCTGGTCAAAATTGTAACCCACTGAATTTCAAGCAAGATACTAAATATAGTAAACGGTTCTATGCTGTGACGAGTTTTCCTATGTTGCAATCCTAGAAATCCTCTAAGTGTTCTAAATGTTGTCCTAGTGTTATCAAGTTGTCCTAGATCCTAATTGCAGGCATGCTTGGTACAATAACGTAACCAAACAACTTAAGTCTGTACCTACATGGGCCGCCACTAAAAACATGTCACGACCCGTTACCCAAATTGTTGGGCCGGGCCGAGCCATGTCCAGCCTACGCTTGTTAAAGCGTAGTAAGCTGTTCTAAGAATAGACAATAAAGGATCTAAGCTACTAACAGTTCTAATATCACATTTAAAGGTTCATCACAACACAACATCTATAAGCGAAGGTAAACAAGTACAGACTTAATAATACACTTCCAAAGTATCTAACTGGAGACAAAGTCCAGTATCCAAATAAAAGTACATACCAAAGTCGTCTCAAAACACATGAAAAATATCTAAGCAAGGTTCTCCGCTGGGGCCTCTTCTGGAGCTAAGGCCAGGTCCTCAAAATCAGTGCCATAATATGTATCACATAGCATTTCCTTCTCAGAAAGTAAACCTACAATGTTATCCTGTCAGGACGGGAGCAAATACAACCTCTACAACTAAAGTACTGAATATATAATAAAAGAGAGGTACACAACAAGAAACATGGTGTGATAAGTCTACAAAACAGGAAATACTAGAAATATGGCCTCATGGTACAACTGGGATTACAGTATCATAGTAACATAGGAAACATGGCATATCTTGAATCATGGTACATCTCACAATCTATCATGGCAAGGATACATATGTCATAGAGACATATGTATATGTAATGTTTAAAACTGTAGCAGGTACGTGATCGTCAATATATAGGTATACAATGTGCAGGGGCACATGTAAATAAAATGTACATACGTACAAGTGTACAAGCATAGGTGTACCTCCGTACAGAAATACGGGATAATGGCCTACGGCGCAGTAACATATAAAATAAAACTTTGCTCGGTACGATAAAGGGGGCATGATCACGTACTCAACTGTCAATTTTCCCATAACCCATATTATAACATGTGAGAGATACAAAAACGATAAAAACTTGTGAGAGATACGAGAACGATATAGAACATGTAAGAGATACTGGGATTGATATAAAGCACGGTAGGTACTGATAGCAGTATAAAGCATAGTGAAACATGAACTGAGAACCAGTAGGAAGCATGTGAAGATATAAGAACTGTCCTAAGCATGATAGGTACTGAAAGTAATATAACATGTGAAGATTTAACATTGCTACCTCAAGGATCAGTATTTTAACATGGTTAATACATGTTCTAGCATTAAAAAACAATAAATGAGTTTGTAGATGTACTTGCCTCGAGCAAAGCAAGAATACTAGTACGAAGATTTAGATATCCGGTGTCCTGTCAGTAATGATATACAAACTCAGTTCTAAGCTATGTTCAATATTACTCTAGTGGTGTGACACGACTCCTGACTGGATACTAGCCAAGTGGAGACCTAGCATAAAAGTCTAATGTGGAGTGACACTATATCCAAACTAATTTTCTAGGGCCTTTACACTAGTGTAGGGTGAGGTCCAATACTACAATAACCCATAACAACAAAAAATATTAAAAGTCGTAACTACTCAATAATTAAATCAAACTGTACACTGAGTTCCAATAATTTTTGATTAGATAAAAAGCTCAATTTTACATAAAATAAAGTATCAAAATAATCCTTATTAATGATAAAAATTTATACTGATTTTTCTGGAATTTATACACCCTCATAAATATTTATTAAAAATCAGCAAACACATGTATTCTGAAAATAAATTATGTTTTCCTATTTTTATAAAATACCAAAAGTACTTATTAAATGCTGGAAAAATTATAATAAATTATCTAAATTAACATAGTATTTAAATACAACTTTTTCCAGATTTTTACAAAAATTAAAATATATATAAAAATTCAGAAATAGAAAGTAATAATTTCTGGAAAAATAATTAATTACAAATCAAGGATGATACATAAACAAAATCTACAGATGTTGTCGGATGATAAAATAAATATTACCAACATGTCCAGAATGGTCAAATTAGCTAGGATAGCCTACCCATAAGTCCAATTTGGACACAGGGGCAAAACGATAATTTTGGGTCAAAATGATGTCCGCCGTTGGACACACTTTGTACCGAAAAATGTGTCAAGATAGAAGTTTACAAAATCTAGCAAATTATATGTCCACGAATCCAGAATGATGATACGAACCCAAGTGTATATTCAAAATAGAATTCTGATGACCCGATCACAAAATGGTTCGTTGACGCGGACACTCAGAATCTGGTTTGCACCGAAATACGTGCCGGAGCAAATGTCTTCAAAACTCGGCAAATTATATATCAGCGAGTCCATAATGACGATACGAACTCAACGGTATATCTGGAGTTAGATTCCGATGAGCCGATCTCAAAGTGACCCGTTGACTCGAAAAGTGGGACCCGTTTTGCACCGAAATGCGTGCCAGGGCCCACGTTCTCCAAATCAAGCAAACTTTATATAAAATTATGCCAGAACGATGCCACGAGTCTACTGGTGGTGTCAGAAATTGAATCAGGAGTCCCCGGTTCAAAAATAGAATTTAATAAGTGTAAATTAAAGAATTCGGACGGCCAACTTTGGCGTCGAATTCGACCAACCGAACGTGCTTATAATGAAACGAAACTTAAAGGAGAAAAGAAGATGGCTATACCAGCTGCACACAGGAACTAGTAGCACGCCAACCGGAGCTACGACGGCAGAGTTACGAACCCGCAAAAGTTAGCGTCATGAAACTGTCCAAAAATAGTTCAATTTAAAACGTCAACTTGGTGGCCAGTTTTGAGGTAACAAACGACGAAATAAACGGACAAAATTAAGGAGAGTGAAGATGGATATACCGAGATTGAGACGGAGCAAAGAGTTCGCCGATCCAACGGTCGGATCTCCTAGAAAACACGTACAAAGTTGCTGCGACGGAGCGCGAATTCTGGAATTTCCCGCGCGCGTCACGACGGAAACGTGTGGAAAATGTGCGAAATGCCTAGGCGGTGCGTCCTGGTGGACGGTGGCTGCCACGGGGTGGTGCGCCTGGGTGCGCCCAGAGGGTCGGAGGCCAGCCACGCGGCGGGGCGCGACTGGGGACCTCGTCGGCGGCGGCTGCTGGTCGCGGCGGCGCACGCGCGCACAGCTGTTGCTGCATCTCTGTGTCCTACTGCGTTTGCAGCTGCTGTTGCATGCGGCGCGAGGGCGGGCCAGGCCGGAGCACGACGGGTGGTGGTCGACGGCGGCGGTGGTGGTGGAGGGTGTGCGGTGGTGGTGATGAAGTTGGTGATGGTGGTGAAGAGAATGGTGAGAGTGGTGGTGTTGGTGTTAATGGTGGTGGTGTTGTGAGGAGAAGGAGAAGATGGAGGTGGTGGCTGTCGTGGGGGTGGAGGAAGGAGGAGAGGTTGATGGTGAGGGTGGTGATGTCGGCTGAGTGAGAGGATGGGGGGGTGCTCTGTGGAAAAAGATGAGAGAGGGTGAGAGAGATGTATGTATATATATATATATATATTTAATATATATATATATATATATATATATATATATATAAATATAATATATATAAAGAGTGAGAGAGAGTGTTAGAATAGAGAGAGAGAGAGAGAGAGATATTTGAGATAGAGGGAGAGAGAGAGGTTGGCCACACAAAGGGGGGAGGGGTTATTCTTGTTGGCATGGGGAGGGTGGGGTGGTGTGTGTGAGTTATAGGAGAGAGAGTGTGATATATATATATATATATATATATATATATATATATATACATATTAGAAAAAGAGAGAAAAGTATTTGTAGAGAGAGGAGGATATATTCTTTTAAATAAGAAAAAGAGAAATATTTTGTGGGGTATTTGGGCTGTCATGGGAGAACAATATGGAACTTGGGTTCGGGTACGGTCGAGCCGGGTCGGGTCAAAATCAAACAGGGTGCAATAATAAAATTAAATATGTATTTATGATCACGGGTAAATAAATAATATGTGGGGACTCCAATAAATGGGACACAAGCGTCATGTGGGTAGTAGGCTTCATGTGGGCCACGTCCATACTTTGGGTCGACTAGGTTGGGTCGATGTCGGGTCCCGAAATTAAATTGGAAATTAAATCATGTTTTACGGTAGATAATTAATTGGCCTAAATTGACCCAAAAATTGTGCGAAGAAAATAAAGCACAAAATGGAGTGTCTGAGTGGGACACGAAGTTCATGGGTGAAGAGTGTCTCGAGTAGATCATTAATGAGAAATTGGTTCTGAGAAAACGATTGGTCTGGTGCTGCTAAATTAAAGGTCACGGTGACGTGCAAACGATGATCAAAGATAAAAGTGGAAATAATTATTCAACGATTAATTGGTCTAAGTTGACCCGAAGTTGCGTGATACAAAAAGAGCACAAGGAAACGAGTTCAAGTGGGACATGATATATCAAAGTGAAGATAATCTTGTCTACTACAAAACTCGTAAAGAGAGTTTACAGAGATTGGTATCCCTGACGCTCCAGAAGTCAAAGTCATGGAAAGGTACATTAATGATCCAAACAATTAAATAATAAAACATTTATCAAAAATAATTCATTAAGAAAAATAAAAATAAACCCTGAAATTCAGGGGGCTTACAACAAGTGCATGATTGCTATGTTGTAGGAGAGCAAAATCAAAGAGAGTTCAAAGATCGTAAGACGAACACCGCACCATTGGGCGTCGACGCATAACATCGTGGAGTGTAAACCCCCTAAATTTTTTACTTTTATTTATTTTAAAAAAATATAATTATTTAGTACTTTTTATTTAGAAGAAATGTCATTTCCTAGATTTGATATAATTTAGATTTTAGCCTTATAAAGTTGAGTAGAAATTGTTTTACGATTTTATTTGATATTATGCCTAGCCTAATATTTAGTTATAAACTATGGGTAGCATTATATATATATATATATATATATATATATATATATATATATATATATATATATATATATATATATATATATGTCCTTAAATATTAAAATGTAAATTATTATTATTATTATTTTTATTAGATTTTTGGAGTACACATGTTGTATATATATACACCAATATATAGTCATGTTTATAAGTTATATATTAATAAAAGAATAAATAAACTGAAAACTAGCCCAATCCACTCGCGAGTTGAATTCCATCTCATGAGATGGGCTTCCCATAATCTCCCGCAAGCAAATCCTAAATGGATTTTGAGAAGGCAGCGGTATATATATACCAAGATCAGTTATAGGCGAAAACCCTAACAAATTTTTCGCGACCAACAAACGACCTCCCACCGCTACTCCTAAACAACCCTGACCCCTCCGCGCGAGTCCCCCACCTCCTGCGCACAGCTATCGAACGCCGGAGAGCCACCATCGAACGGCCGAACCCGTCAGCGACAGAGCACCCCTTGACACAACCGCCCACAGGTAACCATCTTCATGCGACGTTTTCTTCTTCGTTAATCGATCGTTTCTGAATCTACGAAGCCCTACATATGCCTACATAACCCTCTCTGAACCTTAGTAATTAGATTCAATGGTAGTTAATCCTATAGCCCCCAAAGATGACACAAAGTTCAGAAAAAATTCTGTTCGAGAACAGAACTTAGGTGTAACTAGAGCCTTGATTTAGGAGACAAATTCTGAGCCAAACACTTAGGGTTTTCAAAAACAAGCTTCAAACAGTCCAAGACAACATATACATGAGTAAAACCAAATTTATAGAGCATGAATTCATCAAGTATATGCAGAGTTATTCGGATTTAAAAATCGAGAAAAAAATGTTGTTTTAAAACTAAAATTTTGAAAAAACCAACCGATACGGCGTGCACCCCGACAAACCGGACGACATGGTCGCATACTATATAAATCGAAGGCGCATATGGACATATGTTGTCGACATGTGGGAACTGACAGAACTCGATTTCGTAGCACGTACGCGACGAAATCAATACGTATCCATCAAGATACTCCCGCATTGACCTTTTGCAAACTTAGCCATAACTTCGTGTAGAGTCGTCAGTTCGAGACAAAACTTGTGCCAACAAGACCGTATCAAAATTTTGGTCATGTATGCCATGTTTGGTCCGATTCTTAGAAGGTCGACCGGAACGCCTATTTGGCGAGCCCGCGACCCAATCCAACGGGTGAAATTGTACACGTCCCACAAGAATTCAAATTTGGACATACGGTTGGGTTCATCTCCTCAAATCGGACCCGTAGACATATAGTTTGACAACTTTAGAGACCACATATACTGGCACACGTTTCGGTACAAAATAGATCCAACGCCGGACATCGTTTTGACTCAAAATTATGATTTTGCCCCTGTTCCATAATTAAAATTTTGGACAAACATTTTCTAGATATATCTTTTACACCGAAAACATTCTTGATGTTTATTTCAGCATCCGGAGCCGTTTATGGATTTTGAGATTTATTGCTGACGTGATTGATTGCTTGGAGTTGCTATTTCCGTACTGCCAGACAAGATACCTTGCCACCTTACTCTGTGATTTAATTATTCTTATTTTTAGTTATTTATATTCAGCATTATTTATTTGTTTTTAGTATTATATCACTGTGCGTCTAAGTCACACTTGGATGCAAATGACTATATCGGTTATTTTACTTGTTTTGTCTTATTCCGTTGCATTGACTTAGCCTAATGACCTTCCATTGATGATGAGGTATTGGTATATATCATACAGCCTTGACACATGCTTTATTACGTATTGTGATTCACATGTAGGACACATACTCGTGTAGTCGACTGGTCACCGATACGTCTGAGGCATACGACGGATATGAGTAACTGCCAATAAAATTGCATGCTAGTAGAATTGGCGGTTACTAGAGGTTCATTTTAGACATGGAGATGACGATACTAGGCATTGGGTAGGAATAACAATACCTGACGTATGGGCTTTTATTACACTTTTCCTTGTAACTCGGAAGCTCTCCTAGAGATACGGGTATGCTTACCCCCTCAGGTTGGCCACTGACGTTCTTGAACGTTATGCGCTTGGTCACTGGTGCCCAAGAGGGGACTATACCGGTTTCTATTATCAGCCAGGGCTCATGCGTTGAAGGTTTGTTCTTAACTGCATTATCATTGTAGAACTGGTAGGCACCCTATTGTATACATTCCTTTCTTTTCTATATCATAGTTTATATGGTATGTTCTTTATGTATATTGTTACGTCCCTATGAGGACTTGATGATCTCTACATGTGTGTGCTTTCATGTCTTTTCGCAGGTGCTCTAGCCAAAATCGTGGTCTTCTCTTTCTATCGAGGAGTCTTGCTCTTGGATCGTCCATTGCTATTTGTATCCATCATTTTCTTGTATATTTTTCTCATTTAAATTAGTTGATAGTGGATTTGTCTCCGCCCAACTACATATGCAAATGATAAATTCATTGATTATATAATTATTCTTTATTTCTGTGGATGAGATTCAGTTATCATGGTTTACTGCATTTTACAGCTTATGTAGTATACGAGGGTTCCATATATTGGAGTATCTTCGTATATGTGCAGCTGGCATGCCTACGTACTTGGTCCTAAGTATTTTGGGACTGGGCATTACATGGAGTATGAGGTTGAGGACGGAGCAAGAAAGATAACCATAATAGTTGGATATTTTTCTCTTGTTTGTTGTCATTTTGCTTTTTCTGATTATGCATATTTATTATTATGGGGATTTTTAAAAAAAAACTAAGCCTACATTAATAATGGACAACATGGACATAATATCAACTAGTAGAAAAACCCTCATTGTTAAATAAAACTAGTAGAAAAACCCTCATTGTTAAATAACTAAGTGGGAGAGAAAATTTATTTAGCATAAATCCTAGGTCTTCATTACTGGTTTGTAGGTGATGTAATTATATTTGTGTGTTAGCTTTAGTACTTTTCTCCATATCGGATGAGTATAATTATGGATCACCAGTACAAACTTGCTTAAGGATAATTGTAGAAAGTTACCTAGTATGTGTACACTTCTCCATATGAAGGAACTCATTACAAGGTAATGGACTTAGTATTAAGTAATGGTATACACTTAGATACAAATAATGGTATGCTCCCCATCGGAGTCACTGCTATTATTTGTATGACCAAAGCAAGACCAACAGATTAATTTTATTTGTTATAAAGTTATGTTGACATGATAGTAAAATTAATAAGAAGTATCTACTTGAACAAAGTTGAATTTGTATACATCCACACTATCGTGGCATGCTAAATTCATGATGTTCAAGGTGTTGGTGAATTTCTTATTATTATTTTGAGGAAATCAATATTTAATTAATTTTAAAAAAATTTTGTCCTACATATTTTTTATTTATGTGATTCTCAGAATTTCAAAAATGGGTTCTTTCAGTCCACTTATGGTGATTCTTAAAGAAAACAAGCTTACTGGACCTAATTATATTGACTGAAAACGTAATTTGGATATTATACTGACTGCTAAGGAGTACAAATATGTACTTATTGAGGAATGCCCACCTAAGCTTGATGCTAACTCTGATGAAAAGGTCAAAAAGGTCTATAAGAAGTAAAAAAAGGCAGATGAGATGACATGGTGTTACATTCTGGTATCTATGTAAAATGTACTGCAACATCAGCATCAGGCCATGACCATAGCTTATGACATGATGTATAACCTCAAGGAACTCCTCGGACATCAGAGTAGAGCAGCTATGCAGTTTTCTATGAAGTGTTTGATGAATACAAAAATGGCTAAGGGTACACCAGTAAGGGATCATGTTCTCAAGATAATGGGTCATTTGAATGAGATAGAGATCCTTGGAGCTGAAATCAATAGGGAATCCCAGGTCGATATCATTCCCGGGACTCTGCCTAAAAGTTTTGACAATTTCTGCTTTAATTACAACATGAACAAAAGGTTGTATAGTTTGGCAGAACTTACAAAAGAGCTACAGGATGCTGAATCTCTCTTTAGGCAGAGTGGTCATATTTTTATTTTTGAAAATGCTTCTACTTCTAAGCCAAAAGGCGGTAAGAAGAAGAATAACATTCAGAAACAGGCAAACTCAGCAAAAAAGGGCATGGGACCTCAAGGCGCTGTAAAAAAGCTGAAAGGCAAATGTTTCAAGTGCAAAGGGTCAGGATATTGGAAGACTGACTGTCCACTTCTCAAATAAGGGAACAAAGAAGGTATATCTCATTTACTAGTAGTTGAAACATGTTTAGCGGTGTTATCTACCGACACTTGGTGTGTAGATACAAGAGCCACTAATCATGTTTGTAATACATTGCAGGGGTTCCATGAAACCAGACGACTCAGTGATGGAGAGATATGCTTGTTCATGGTGACGCTACATAAGTAGTGGTTGTTGCATTAAGAGATGTTACTTTATCTTTTGGTAGAAATAAGTCTTTGACGAGAGATTGTCTTTATGCACCTTCACTTAGAAAGAATTTAATTTCTGTTTCCATGTTAGTTAAGGATGTATATTCAATTTATTTTAATGACAATATTTTTATTAGAAAGAATAAATATTTTATCTGTTCTGGTGCATTAGTTGATAATCTGTATGTCATTAATCCTATTTCGCCAAGAATGCAACTTATGAAAATGAATAATATGTCATCTAACTTAAATAAGAGAAAGGAACTTTATTATATGAACCAAACATATCTTTGGCACTTGTGATTGGGGCATATTAACCTAAGAAGGATTCAAAGACTAGTTGAAGATGGACCTTTGAGTTCATTGGAAGTGGAGGCACTACCAGTCTGTGAATCCTGCTTGGAAGGTAAAATGACCAAAAGGCCTTTTACGACAAAAGGGTATAGGGCCAAAGATGTATTGGAATTTGTTCATTCTGATTTGTGTGGACCTATGACTATCTAAGCTAGAGATTGCTTTGAATATTTTGTCATATTTATTGACGATTATTCAAGGTATGGATACATTTATTTGATGTACCGTAAGTCTGAGTGCTTTAAGAAATTCAAAGAGTACAAGGCTGAAACGGAGAAACGTCATGAAAAATGTATCAAGTCATTACGATAAGATCGTGGTGGCGAGTACCTCTTTGGAGAATTTAGGGATTATTTATCAGAGGCTGGGATTAAATCCCAATTGACTGCGCCTGGAACGCCCCAACAGAATGGTGTAGCCGAAAGAGGAAATAGAACTCTTATGAAGATGGTTAGGTCAATGATAAGTTATTCAAATTTACCAGATTCATTTTGGGGATATGCCTTAGAGACTGCAACTTATATTCTAAATTTGATTCCTTGTAAGTCAGTACCTCTTACTCTAACAGAGCTATGGTTTGGGCGTAACCCTAGTCTGAATCGAATTTGGGTAGTCCAGCGCATATGCTAAATGGAAAAGCAGATAAGTTGGAATCTCGTACAGAAGTACGCTTGTTTGTAGGCTATCCAAGAGGAATGAAAGGAGGTTTATTTTATAGTCCAAAGGATCAGAAGGTCATTGTTAGCACCAATGCCCGATTCTTAGAGGAAGACTATGTGATGAACCATAAACCCACAAGTAGAGTTGTTCTAGAAGAACTGAGATGTGAGACACCAAGTACTTCAGTACCAACAGTACAAGAGGATGAACCACAAATAACTGCACAACATGTCACAAATATTACACCACAACCAATAGTGCCTCGTCGTAGTGGAAGGGTTGTGATAAAACCTAATAGATATATGTTCTTGAGAGATTCGTCAGACTTCGTCCCTGAGGAACAAGATTATGATCCCTGTACCTACAACGAAGCACTCCAAGATAAAGATGCAGAGTCTTGGCAAAAAGCAATGATATCTGAAATAAAATCTATGGATTCCAATCAGATCTGGAAGATTGTAGAACCATCCGTTGGTGTAAAAGCCATTGGATGCAAGTGGGTCTATAAGAGAAAAAGTGGATCAGATGGTAAGGTTGAAACCTTTAAAGCTTAGCTTGTTCTAAAAGGTTTTACTCAAAGAGAGGGTATCGATTATGAGGAAACCTTTTCTCCAGTAGCCATGCTTAAGTCTATCCGAATTCTTTTATCTATTGCAGCTCATCTCGATTATGAGATTTGGCAAATGGATGTCAAAACATCTTTCCTTAATGGAAGTCTTGAGGAAGACATCTATATGAAGCAACCAGACGGGTTCATTGAAAAGGACAAAGAGCATCTTGTTTGTAAGCTCAAGAAGTCCATTTATGGACTTAAGCAAGCTTCCAGATCTTGGAACATATGTTTTGATCAGGTGATAAAATCCTATGAATTTGATCAATGTCAAGATGAATCATGGATATACAGAAAGTGTGACAAAAACGTGGTGGTATTTCTAGTACTTTACGTAGATGATATCTTGCTCATTGAAAACAATGTGAAGGTGTTATCCGATGTAAGGGTATGGTTATCCAAACAGTTTGATATGAAAGACTTGGGAGAAGTAGGTCACATCCTTGGGATCAAAGTTCTACGAGATTGCAAGAAAAGGATGTTGGACTTGTCCCAAGCTTTCTATGTCCATAATGTACTAACTCGTTTTAGCATGCAAAATTCTAAGAAATGTTTCTTACCTTTTAGGCATGGAATTGCTCTATCAAAGGAGCAGTGTCCGAGGACATCTAAAGAGATAGTATCACGCCCCAGAACCAGAAACTGAGGAGTGGAGGACAGACACAGCCAGCTACGTATATTGAAGTGCAACCCATCTCGCAATACGGTCACGGCTGTCTAGATGCATAATGGTTTATCTACAGGCCATCAGTCGTCTAAGGTCAAGAACAAGCCTAGTGTCTCAATCTCAAGCAAGTAAATACATGTTACAAGATGGTAGATCATCAGACATACAAACTAAGGTGTCCCAAAGACAAGACAAGACTAGACAGGATTGGACTCCATCCAACATTCATGGCCAAGAAAAGAGTATGGCTTGATACTTTAACTAACTAGGGTTATCACAAACCTAGTTACTAGCAAGATGCAATGAGATGTTCCGGCAGTCACAAGCCCTGCAGCTTCCAGGTTATCCAGGTGAGGTTCATGTAAGAGTTATCAATAATTATTAGGTGGCTTGGAGTACAACACATGACAATGTGCATATTACTTATTTCAAGAAGTGCCCCACATGACAGTGGGCTAGAAATGTGCCCTACTCATCGGCAGGCTACAAGTCCATCAGGTGTGGTCGGGATAACGGGATCGCCTGTAATTGGAAATATCTCGCTATATAAGCTACCCTGATCAATCTAGTAATTAACCTAGTCAGATTCAGCATGAATCCCTGACCATGGTAACCAGGGATGCAAGTCCTAGACATGATGCGAGACGTGACTGGTAGCTTATACAAGCACATTCAAGAACAATCAACTACGGTGTCAAGACGAGTTATTACTCAGCATGTCAAAATAGCCGTCGCAACAACATTCAAGGTTATATGTCAGGTTTACTTGTCAAAAGTGCGCCACGACGGGCCACGATCATGTCATTATCATGTCAAGGTTACTTGTTAAGAGTGCGCCACGATGGGCCACTATCGTATTCCATCCCTATATTATTATGAATAAGAGAAACTTGCATAAAATATCTAGTAACATATTCTTGAAGCCAAGGAAAAGATCTACAACTTTCATGTTGGGAGTTGAGAAAAAATTTGGCCACAAATCAGCCAAATAGGACATAAGACAACAAAAAAGGCAAAATAGGCACTATAAGGCACTATGCGGCCAGGCACTATGCATCAATTCGGACTGGCACTATGCAGCTATGCGGACTTGCACTTATGCGGACTGGCACTATGCAGCTATGCGGACTGGCACTATGCGGCCAGGTGTGTGAGGACCCTGATTTTTGAGAATTATTTTTTAGTATTTCTAATTATTAGGTTATATTGTATATTTAATTATGATTATATATGTACTCTTTCGTGTCTTTGATTTTTGGAGCACAAGACATGTCCATCTCTTGAAACGTCCTTCATGAGTTTTGTAGTAGACATGATGACCTTTCACTTGATATATTATGTCCCATCCAAACTTGTCCCCTAGCATTCTTTTGACTTTGCGCAACTTCGGGTCAAATTTAGGTAATTAGATTATTTACCATAATTCCAGACCTAACTTCCCACGTGAGTTCGGGACTCGACACAGATCAAAACTATTCGACCCAATTATGGTTTTGACTCATTTTGAGCCTACGACGCACATGCTAAGAGTGTATCACTCAATCGAGTCTCCATGTGCTATTTAATTGCGAATGGCACAAGAGACTTATTGGTTGACTCTTAGATTTAGATTAAATTAGAAAATATATTTGGACCCTAACCTAGCCAACCCCACCTGGTAGGAAGCCAAGTTAGGTTGCCATGATAGTATAATTATTATGAATTTATTTTGGGATGTTATACAGTCAATTAGATTTAAATACAATTTTGTGTATATGATTATATTTATAATAGTCTAACATTATATATACGGCCTTAGTTATGGTTAAGTTTAAGATACATATCGACTATGAATTTTAGCACGGATAGTGCAGTCGTGTATTTTGACTAGTCTATTACCCATGGTAGGGAAGGCCGAGCCATAGGTGTGTTCTAACTAGGAAATTCAGGCCAAGTTGCGACTTAACCTCCACCGATGATTTATTTATTTAATTATTAGATTATTGACTTTCTAGGAGACCCGGTTGTACCAATTTAGCCCCGACATAACCCGAACCAAATTCTAATCTAAATAGACATGTAATACTCTCAAATACCTTCATGTTGATATATATATTTTATTAATATTAATATGTTTTCAATTTTGGAAAGTTTCTATTTATAGAAAGTGTCTACGTGTAATCCTAGTGTAACACTAGTTGGCATTAGTTTATATTTGACCCAAAGTCCAACCCAAATCTATGTAGGCATGTTGGGCATTAATTCAGATTGCATTTATATTTAGAAATCTAAGTAGTTCCATATTAGGAAACCTTTTATTTAAATCCTCAATCAATCAATTAGCCAACTCATCAAATAACCAAACCAATCCATGTAGACCCCACATATGACCAACCAAAGATTATTTTTATGTAGTTTTCATCCAAAAATAATCCCCTACATTGGCGGGCCATGCCATGCTTGGAAACACCCTCCTACATATATAAACTCAACCCATAGGCCCATATATTTACACTACCAAAATAAGTCATATCAGCGACAAAATTAGCGACGCCGACATTAAACGTCGCTAATATTTTTGGATTTAGCGACTCCAAAACTATGCGTCACAATACGTCGTTGATAGCGACAAACAACGACATATTGCGACTACCTTTAGTGTAATAAAAACCAACGTCGTTGATTTGTCGGAAAACGTCGCCAGTTTTATTTGTTCAGCGACGTTTAGCGTCGCAAATATCATTACGTCACCGAATATTAAAATAATACCGACGCTTTGCGACGCATTTAATTACGTCGCTAATTTCTGCTAAATAGGGTTTTCTTGGTTTCTCTTTTCGTTTCTCTCTCTCCCCAAATTTTTTGTTCCCGCCCCTCTTCCCCCGACCTCGACGACAGCCCGACCCCCTTCCCTCTGGCGCTGCTTATCCTCCTCCTCCACCGCGAGCCCCTTCTCCTCCCTCCGGCGAGCCCCTTCTCCTCCTCCTCCTCCACCACGAGCCCCTTCTCCTCATCTACCGCGAGATCCTCCTCCTCCACCACCGCGAGGAGACTGAAGGTAAACCCTAACCCTAATTGAGGTGTTTTTTGTGTCCAAAATGGACACGGAGACACATTACGACCATATGTTCACTGTTACAGTGTGTTCGTGAGGTTTTGGACACAAAGGTTTTGGACACTTTGTGTCCATTTGTTGGACACGTGGACACCCCTAAGCTTGCATATATATGTATTTTACCTCTGTAAACTTAATCCCCTCCTCCTGCACCACCGAACTTGTCCTCCTCCTCCTCCCCCACCGCGAGGAGACTGAAGGTAAACCCTAACCCTAATTGAGGTGTTTTTCGTGTCCAAAATGGACACGGAGACACATTACGACCATGTGTTCACTGATACAATGTGTTCGTGAGGTTTTGGACACTTTGTGTCCATTTGTTGGACACGTGGACACCCCCAAGCTTGCATATATATGTATTTCACCTCTGTACACTTAATCCCCTACATACACTTGTGTATTTTCGTATTAATTTAGATTTGCATATTGGGTTTGGGTTTCGATATAGTGTTTGATATATTGTTTCACCTTGCAACATTCCTACACTTATTTTAGACAACAAGTATATGAACCAATTAGTCAACATCTTTTTGTTGAAGTATGGTACTCCATTCTTCGTAAGTTCTAGCTATATACGTCTCTCAAGATCCAATACTCAAAAATCCCAAGAAGAAGAAGAAAAGAATAAAATGACATTGCTCAACACCCTATGACAACTCTTTGTAGAATTGTGTTAAAGTGTGAGTTCTACAGTATGGTTCTCTTTATAGAATAAAATGACATTGCTCAACCCTATCGATCCTCCATACAAGTCTTCCTTCATCTATTGTCTTAAAGTGTGAGTTCTACATCATGTATATGTATGTGTGTGTCTAGTGGGAGAAAGGGGGAGGGTTAACTAGTACCAGGTATTTGGAGAGGAGGGAGAGTTTATACTAGTATATATAGACTAATATCCTAAAATTTGACTTATACAACTTAGAAATGGCTAGTTTGACCAAGTTGGACTAGTTTAGCTTAGAGTTGACTCGGTTGGACTATACATAATATATAGACTAATATCCTAAAACTTGACTTCTACAACTCAGCCTATATGAAATATTGTAGACACGGGTGATATACCGCCACGATAATCTCTGACCACCGTACGTACAAACACGCAAAAGAAAAGTTAGCAATGCGAAAAGAAGATCACAGATAATCTCTGATCATTTAACGTAAAATGTCATGTGTACATATACTGCGAAAAGTGTAGACCGCATGAACTGACAATTGTATATCATTCACTACCTTGATGTATCTATCTTACAGAATTATGGAGCTAAATTACTATCTGCGGAATTATACTTGGATGTACAACCGTCATCCTGATGACATATGCGGTGTGCGGGATGAATTCATAGAGGGTGTACATCAGTTCCTGCAGTTTGCCAAAGCGTTCCCTCAGTACATGGACGGTACCAAAATTAAGTGTCCGTGTGTGAGATGTCGCAACTTGAAATATCATCCAGAAGTGGATGTCACGTATCATTTATACTCGAAGGGTTTCACGCCGAATTACTATCAGTGGAGCGAGCACGGAGAACTTGTGTCTTTAGTATCGGAGTACGAGCCTTATGTGGATGTCCACAACAACGCTCCTTATGACGATGGGTTGGTGAACATGTTTTCGACGCGGTCGGGCCTAGTTTCGATCCGGATGATCATGATACACCTGAGGAGGCACCGAACCCCGATGCTGCATAGTTCATAGAGTTGCTGGAGAATGCAAGGACTCCATTATATCCTGGTTGTGAGGATCATTCACCGTTGGAGGTGGTTACAAGATTGTTGAGCATCAAGTCCGATTTTAACATGTCGTAAGATTGCTACAACCGTCTTATGGAGTTGCTTATAGAAATATTGCCTGAGGGTGCGAAGTTGCCTAAAGACTTCTACCGGTCTAAGAGGATGGTTAGATCGCTCTGGATGGGATACAAAAAAATTGATGCCTATCGCAACGGGTGCATGTTGTACTACAAAGACGACAAGGATGAAGACGCCTGCAAATTTTATGGTGTCGATCGCTACAAGGCATGTGGTAGAGAAAAGTTTGTCGGTGCCAGGAAGCCTACCTCTTCGATGCACTACTTGTCGTTGATGCCGCGGTTGCAGCGGTTGTTTATGGTGAAGGAAACTGCAGAAAACATGAGTTGGCATAAGCGGGAACATACCGAAAGAGTGTTGGATCACCCATCTGATGGAGAAGCATGGAAGCACTTTGATCGAGAGTATCCAGATTTTGCTTCTGATCCGCGTAATGTCAGATTGGGTCTCTGCTCCGACGGTTTTACCCCATTCGGACTTTCGGGATCCCAGTATTCGTGTTGGCCTGTGATCGTCACCCGTACAATCTACCGCCTTGGATGTGCATGAAGACTCCGTATATGTTTCTCACCGTTATTATCCCAGGTCCGAATAATCCGAAAAGGAACATCGATGTGTATTTACAGTCGTTGATTGATGAGTTGAATCTGCTGTGGGAAGTAGGTTCCAACACGTACGATGTATCTAGAAAACAAAATTTTCGGATACGGGCATCACTTATGTGGACCATCAATAACTTTTCGGCCTATGAAATTTATCTGGATGGAGCACGCATGGTCGTCTTTCATGTCCGTATTGCATGGACAGCACTAAGGCTTTCCGTTTGAAACACGGAGGCAAACCGTGCTTCTTCGATTGTCATCGACAATTCCTGCCGAAGGATCATCCGTACCGGAGGAACATGAATGCTTTTCGTGCTGGCGTTGTGGAGAAGGCTAATCCCCCACCAAGGTGGACCGGATACACGATATGGAAAGAGGTAAAAGATTTACCAAGAGCTATTGAGCAGCCTTCTACGGGCTACAAGTGTGACAGATTTGATCGCACTCATAACTGGACGAAGAGGAGTATATTCTGGGATCTTCCATATTGGAGCACCAATCTGATTAGACATAACCTTGATGTCATGCATATCGAGAAGAATGTGTTTGACAACATAATTAATACTGTAATGGACGTAAAGGGAAAGACGAAAGACAATCCAAAGGCTAGATTGGACTTGGAAGAAATATGTAGACGTCCTGTATTGCATTTGATAGAGGACGAGAATGGGAAGTTGAAGCAGCCTAAGGCAATTTTCTCATTGGAGAAGGAGGATAAAGTGAGGCTTTGTAGATGGATTCAAGGTCTGAAATTTCCAGATGGGTATGTTTCGAACTTGAGAAGATGCGTCGACCTAAAGGAGAACAAACTGACAGATATGAAGAGCCATGATTGCACGTATTCATGGAGCGGTTAATTTCAATTGTATTTCGGGAATTCTTACCGCAGGCAGTTTGGGATCCATTGACGGAGCTTAGCATATTCTTTAGGGACCTTTGTTCTAAGAAATTGCTTGTTGAACGTCTAGAAAAGCAAGAGAAGGACATTGCGGTAACAGTGTGCAAGCTAGAGAGGGTGTTCCCTTTCGGATTCTTTGACTCTATGGAGCATTTGCCGATTCATCTTTCCTACGAGGCACGTGTTGGTGGACCCGTCGAATATCGATGGATGTACCCGTTCGAGCGATATTTGAATCACCTAAAAAGAAAGGTGAAAAATAAGGCTCGGGTCGAGGGTTCTATTTGTGAAGCCTATATTCTCGAGGAGATTACAAATTTTTGCTCCTCCTATTTCAAACCTCATGTTGCTACGAATAGAACGAGGGCTCCGAGAAACGACGACGGATATGAAGAATTTAATGATGGAATACTGAAAGTATTCAATGCGTCCGGAAAGCCTTCGGAGAAAATGAAGAAGAGATATTTGAATGACGAAGAGCTAAGGGCTGCTCAGTTGTATGTATTACTCAATTGCGATGAGGATGAAGTGGAGAAGCTAGAGGGGTAAGTAACTCAGGATGATGAGTTTACGTCATCTCAATGTAATAGTATAAGCTAATATTATTGTACTAATAGGCGGTTGCTTCGTTGTTTTCTAATACATATAATGATGAGTTGAGGCGGGTTAGACCCTACCTAACAGACGAAGCATTAGAACAAGAAATGAGACGTCATTTTTCTTCTTGGTTGAGCGAATATGTAAGTATCTCGGTAATTACTGGCCTCTTCTAATGCAATTGTGCAATAAATAACTTATTATCGCTTCTTTGATATTCAGGTCGATCGTCTAATTTCACCCGAGATTGAATTAATTAGAACTCTTGCCAAGGGTCCAATTACTTTTGTTAAAATATGGCCAAGTTACTGTGTCAATGGCTTTCAGTTCAAGTCGACAAATGCTCCGATCAAAGACATCTTCCTGGATCTTGATTCCACGAAAAACAGTTATTTGTGTATCAAGTCTTCGAACTACAATGACGTCGATCCAGAAAATAATTTCTTTGGCATCTTGCGAGAGATTGTGGAGTTGTCATATAATAATGGCAGAGAACCTGTAAAGATCGTGTTGTTCAAGTGTGAATGGTTTCATCCGATTGAAAATCAAGGTTGGAAAATTGACAAGCATGGTCTTCTGGATATAAACTACAAGCGTAGATATCAAGGCTACGAACCGTTTGTCCTAGCAACTCAGGCTCAGCTCGTGTACTTTACAGCTTATCCGAGACGGGGAGCAACGAAGTCTGACTGGTGGGCAGTATGCAAGACTAAAGCCAGAGATACTTTTGATGTTGACGAAAAAGCTTACCAGGAGGACGAGCTACCTCTTGTAACCAATATTGTCGATGTGGACTCCACAGAAGTTATACATTACACGACATATAATGTAGAAGATGTAGAATTATCCGAAGAGGAAGACGAAGCCGACGAAGGCGAAGATGAAAGTGAAGATGAGGAGGAAGAGAAAGATGAGGTCGAGGAAGACGAACAAGATTATTATTCTGAAGATGATTGAGAGAGATATACTTATCGGAACTTAGATGTTTCTTCTAGAATATATTATCTGCACTTAGATGTTTATTATAGAATGTATCATCATATGTTGTCTTGGTTAATATCTTGTCTTTGTTATACTTTCATATTTCTAGTCTCTATTATTTGTTGTACTTTCATATTTTTAGTCTCTATTATTTATTTTACTTTCATATTTCTAGTCTCTATTATTTGTTGTACTTTCATATTTTTAGTCTCTATTATTTGTTTTACTTTCATATTTCTAATCTCTATTATTTGTTGTATTATCATATGCTGTTATCAGGTATGGCAGGTCGTCGCGGAGTGTTCCGAAGGGGACAACGAGGTCACTCTCCTCCGGTACTTCCTACAGGTACTGCTAGAGGATGGAGTTTTCCTTCGGTACCTCATTCTGGTACCGGCTCTGGATCCTCGTCGCCGATTACTTCTCCATATCGGACAGTAGGTGGGCCTGGTGGGACGACGTCACGTGGCATATCTCCTGGAACGAGTAGTTCCAGGCATGTTGAGAGTGCTCGCCCGTCCAGCGTTCCTGCTGCTGATACGACGATGGAGATAGATGAGTAGATGACGGAGGCTGCGGCGACGGCCGAGGCGGCGGCGCCGACGGCCGACCAGCATCATGCAGATGATGCGTGCGCACCTCCGGAGGAGAGGAGAACGGAGATCTGGACCGACGGTACAAAGTAGGTGTTTTGGTTTATAATTTTTTCTTTCTGTTTTAATCATAATTTAACTTTTTTCATGAATATAATATGTTTGTATAGATATCGTCCCCAGAGGTACAGAGACGTCTAGGCCACATGCTGAGGCATAATTATGGTGGTACTTGGATTAACTACTCTGAGGCTCCGGACGATAGGAAGGCCTTCTGGTTTGCGCGCTTCAAGGTTAAAATATATTTGCTTTTAACATGAATTATATAATTTTTGTATATTATATATAACTGATAAATATTTGGTTTGTGCGCTTCTAGGATATATTTTTCTATCCACCGCACCGGGCCGAGCTTATCGAGGGGATGTTTCCTGCCGTCGCTGCCAAGCTGATCCGCGACTCTATCAATGATCATAAGGATCGTGATCGTGCCGGAAAGCCGATCCAAGGTTGGATCACCCCTGATCAATGGAATGCGATGAAGGCTCGATTCGAGGACCCAAAGTACAAGGAGAAGTTGGAGAAGGCCAAGGCTAGGCAACATGCCTCGAAGTGGTACGGTGGTTCGATTCCGATGACGGAACATTTCCGTCATCTGGTATGTCTTCCTCTTTTAGAAATATTATTTTAATACAAAATTGTCACGACCCGCTCCCAATTTTGGGATACGAGTACGTGGCCAAGTCCAGCCTACGCCGCAGCATCGGCGGTAGTACGCTGTCTATGATAACAATGGTCCACAACAAGCACAACACGCATATATATCATCCACAACTAATGCCAACAAAATCACTAAAATATCCAATAGTCTCAATAATAAATATAAAAAATCCACTACAACTCAGAAAGTCTCGGGAACAAACCCGGATAGCAGAAAATAAAATAGACAACTAAACTCCATAACTATAACTACTAACTAATGCGAATCCATAAGGAAGAAAATATGCTAATTCGCATCAGTGCTGGAACCGGGTACGCCAGTGACATCAGTGTCTCCAACATACTCACCGTAGACCTCGGGGCAAATCTCTTCGTCTAAAGCTGAAAAATAGTTATCCAGTCAGGATTGGAGCAAGATCACCATAACACTACATTACACAATATAGTATACAAGCATGAAGGAAAGATAAAAGGAATTTAACTGAAGATAAGTATAGGCATGACATTGTATGGTAAGAAAGTACCTTTGACACGTGATAACAATATGAAGGTAAACTTTGACATACCATTAAGACATGATGACAATAAGAAGGTAGACTTAACGAAAGAAGAACAATAGACGATAGAGTAACAATAATTAAGTCACGTGTACTGTGTGTTTTAGAATACCAACTTTCAGCATGTAGACGGCTTGGGATATCCGTCAGTCATACGTGTGGTGCATGACTGATATTATGCAATCAATGTATAGGGGGTCTGTATTCAATTCGTTGACCACATGCTTACTTGTTGTATTCCCCCGCCTGACTCACTCACAATACATGTCCACTATGATAAACATTAGCAATACGATAAACTGTAAACAATAGGAAACAATGAGTAAAAGATGAACATGTATATATCCTAACGATTCTAACTCTCGTGCACAATATTAATCATGAGCAATGACAATCATGGACCAAAAGGAAGTAATAGTGAAACGACGACACGAAGATACATGCAGCATAAAATAAAGGAAATATAGGTCATAGTGATACTTGCCTGCTCCGATAGATGATAAAGTCACAAGTCAAGACGTCGTAGTCCGATCTACCCCGTCACATAAAAACCACAAGTTAGATCAACAATTCCCACTCTAAAATCCTAGAAAGTGGCTAATGGGGTAAGTCAATTAATACTATTCTAATTCTGGAATAAATCATCTAAAATCCTATTTTAACCTATTTAATTCTGAAATAACAATCTACACACAAAAATTTGGCCAAGGAAATTCACGGTTCCAAATTCGGGACTCGTGGCATGCAAACCGAGACATACTGTTGACTTAATAGTCAAACATTATGAATTCAAAGTCTGAGTGTGCAACATGATAGATTTCAGCGCCATGAGTGCACTGGAATTGACCGTGCCACAAAATCACGCTTTGGTCAAAAGTTATCGCCATTATGGCTAACTATGACCAAATCGATGAACCGTTGACCAAATCTGACTTCTATAAACAAAATAAAATACTAGATGAAATTCTGAATTTCTGGAAAAATTATATGTTTTATGGCTCTGTGTCAGCTTTCCAAAACTTCAAACGGATCGCGAAACGGAGTTCGGGATCGCTCGAAATCTCGAAAACCGTGCGACGTGTTGATTTTTGGACAACCGACACTCAAATAATTATTCAGAAATTCGAGGACAAAATACCAGAAAATAAATTATATAATCAGAAACCTAACCTCAATACGCTTCCAACAAAAAAACGGCGCGCAAAAAGGACGTCTAGATCAACGGCAATCGTTCCGCGAAGTCGAAGAATCCTTATTGAACTCTCCCACAAAATAATTGCTGAATTCTAGGGTTTTCTGAAAAACTAAAACAACTAATATATATAGGGTCGGTGGCTAAGGCTAAGTCGGTGCTAAGGTGACACGTGTCACCATCCAATGTGCCCCCGCCAGGATCCAAGGGTCCAAAACAATCCGAGCTTGGCTCGACTTAGGAGTGCCCAAGCCGGCTCGGCTTACAATCTGTGGCCGGCTCAGAGACCGAGCGCCACAACCCCCCTTTCACAGACACGTGGGGCCCGCCCCCCCGCTTTCAGTGGCTGACGGGTGGGCCCCCTGGCTGACTGTGTATATATATTAGAAAATAGGGTTTTCTAACTACAGAAAATTAAATAAAAATCAATAAAAAATCCTAAAAATCCCAAATAAATCCCAGAAAATTCCTAAAAATTCCTAGAAAATCTAGAAAATATTTTAGGGGTTCTAGAGCCCAAATAAATTACTTGGCCTCAAAAATACCCTCGGGTGCTCTCACAGAAATCCTAGAAGCAGAAGAAAATAATGAAATAATATATAAAAATTATCTAAAAATCTCCAATAAATCCTGGAAATTCTAAAATGGTAAAATAATATTTTAGGGACTATCTAGAGGCCCCAGAGGCTATATACAACCTAATATCCTTATATCTAACTTATAGACTTAGGTCAAAAATCTTACGATCCCACATCAACGTCCTAGCTAATAATTGATTTTAACTAAAATAAAAATAAAAAAAAAATCTCCAAAATTGAAAATAAATTCTAGGAACCCAAATTCTACAAACTATCCCCCTTAAAAGATTTTTGTCCTCAAAAATCAAAACATCACAATTAGTATAGTATAATACCTAACTCTTACAAGCAATAATTTCTTAAGCTAAGTTACAGAGATATAATGGCTAGGAACATAAGGGGACTAACAACTAATTAAGCATGCATACCAACTAAAACTAAATAAGGCTCTACGAACTCGGTACTCTCTGCTGGCGATCCCTCGGGTTCGGGAGTAGCAAAGGATTAGCTACCCTTTTCCCCTTACGGATCGCACTGCGCCTTGTCTCAACCATTGCGAACTAAAAGGAAAGAAAGGATGTGGTTAGAACGGTAGATACAAACATATCGAAGAAATCACGGACGAAATCAAGCAAGATGCAAATTAAGAGACAATAAGATCCTAAGATAAAATAGACTCATAAGGTTGGAGATCCTATATGTGGATGATATAACCTCCTAATTTCAAATCTATTTGCAGGCTCGTAGTAGTACAGCTAACTTAAGCACTACCATGAGTTCACAGTCTTTTGCGAAATTGGACCTGCATGGGCCACCATAAAAACTTGTCACGACCCGCTCCCAATTTTGGGATACGAGTACGTGGCCAAGTCCAGCCTACGCCGCAGCATCGGCAGTAGTACGCTGTCTATGATAACAATGGTCCACAACAAGCACAACACGCATATATATCATCCACAACTAATGCCAACAAAATCACTAAAATATCCAATAGTCTCAATAATAAATATGAAAAATCCACTACAACTCAGAAAGTCTCGGAAACAAACCCGGATAGCAGAAAATAAAATAGACAACTAAACTCCATAACTATAACTACTAACTAATACGAATCCATAAGGAAGAAAATATGCTAATTCGCATCAGTGCTGGAACCGGGTACGCCAGTGACATCAGTGTCTCCAACATACTCACCGTAGACCTCGGGGCAAATCTCTTCGTCTAAAGCTGAAAAATAGTTATCCAGTCAGGATTGGAGCAAGATCACCATAATACTACATTACACAATATAGTATACAAGCATGAAGGAAAGATAAAAGGAATTTAACTGAAGATAAGTATAGGCATGACATTGTATGGTAAGAAAGTACCTTTGACACGTGATAACAATATGAAGGTAAACTTTGACATACCACTAAGACATGATGACAATAAGAAGGTAGACTTAACGAAAGAAGAACAATAGACGATAGAGTAACAATAATTAAGTCACGTGTACTGTGTGTTTTAGAATACCAACTTTCAGCATGTAGATGGCTTGGGATATCCGTCAGTCATACGTGTGGTGCATGACTGATATTATGCAATCAATGTATAGGGGGTCTGTATTCAATTCGTTGACCACATGCTTACTTGTTGTATTCCCCCGCCTGACTCACTCACAATACATGTCCACTACGATAAACATTAGCAATACGATAAACTGTAAACAATAGGAAACAATGAGTAAAAGATGAACATGTATATATCCTAACGATTCTAACTCTCGTACACAATATTAATCATGAGCAATGACAATCATGGACCAAAAGGAAGTAATAGTAAAACGACGACACGAAGATACATGCAGCATAAAATAAAGGAAACATAGGTCATAGTGATACTTGCCTGCTCCGATAGATGATAAAGTCACAAGTCAAGACGTCGTAGTCCGATCTACCCCGTCACATAAAAACCACAAGTTAGATCAACAATTCCCACTCTAAAATCCTAGAAAGTGGCTAATAGGTTAAGTCAATTAATACTATTCTAATTCTAGAATAAATCATCTAAAATCCTATTTTAACCTATTTAATTCTAAAATAACAATCTACACACAAAAATTTGGCCAAGGAAATTCACGGTTCCAAATTCGGGACTCGTGGCACGCAAACCGAGACATACTGTTGACTTAATAGTCAAACATTATGAATTCAAAGTCTGAGTGTGCAACATGATAGATTTCAGCACCATGAGTGCACTGGAATCGACCGTGTCACAAAATCACGCTTTGGTCAAAAGTTATCGCCATTATGGCTAACTATGACCAAATCGATGAACCGTTGACCAAATCTGACTTCTATAAACAAAATAAAATACTAGATGAAACTCTGAATTTCTGGAAAAATTATATGTTTTAGGGCTCTGTGTCAGCTTTCCAAAACTTCAAACAGATCGCAAAACGGAGTTCGGGATCGCTCGGAATCTCGAAAACCGTGCGACGTGTTGATTTTTGGACAACCGACACTCAAATAATTATTCAGAAATTCGAGGACAAAATACCAGAAAATAAATTATATAATCAGAAACCTAACCTCAATACGCTTCCAACAAAATAATGGCGCACAAAAAGGACGTCTAGATCAACGGCAATCGTTCCGCGAAGTCGAAGAATCCTTATTGAACTCTCCCACAAAATAATTGCTAAATTCTAGGGTTTTCTGAAAAACTAAAACAACTAATATATATAGGGTCGGTGGCTAAGGCTAAGTCGGTGCTAAGGTGACACGTGTCACCATCCAATGTGCCCCCGCCAGGATCCAAGGGTCCAAAACAATCCGAGCTTGGCTCGGCTTAGGAGTGCCCAAGCCGGCTCGGCTTACAATCTGTGGCCGGCTCAGAGACCGAGCGCCACAGCCCCCCTTTCACAGACACGTGGGGCCCGCCCCCCCGCTTTCAGTGGCTGACGGGTGGGCCCCCTGGCTGACTGTGTATATATATTAGAAAATAGGGTTTTCTAATTACAGAAAATTAAATAAAAATCAATAAAAAATCCTAAAAATCCCAAATAAATCCCAGAAAATTTCTAAAAATTCCTAGAAAATCTAGAAAATATTTTAGGGGTTCTAGAGCCCAAATAAATTACTTGGCCTCAAAAATACCCTTGGGTGCTCTCACAGAAATCCTAGAAGCATAAGAAAATAATGAAATAATATATAAAAATTATCTAAAAATCTCCAATAAATCCTGGAAATTCTAAAATGGTAAAATAATATTTTAGGGACTATCTAGAGGCCCCAGAGGCTATATACAACCTAATATCCTTATATCTAACTTATAGACTTAGGTCAAAAATCTTACGATCCCACATCAACGTCCTAGCTAATAATTGATTTTAACTAAAATAAAAATAAAAAAATCTCCAAAATTAAAAATAAATTCTAGGAACCCAAATGCTACAAACTATCCCCCTTAAAAGATTTTTGTCCTCAAAAATCAAAACATCACAATTAGTATAGTATAATACCTAACTCTTACAAGCAATAATTTCTTAAGCTAAGTCACAGAGAGATAATGGCTAGGAACATAAGAGGACTAACAACTAATTAAGCATGCATACCAACTAAAACTAAATAAGGCTCTACGAACTCGGTACTCTCTGCTGGCGATCCCTCGGGTTCGGGAGTAGCAAAGGATTAGCTACCCTTTTCCCCTTACGGATCGCACTGCGCCTTGTCTCAACCATTGCGAACTAAAAGGAAAGAAAGGATGTGGTTAGAACGGTAGATACAAACATATCGAAGAAATCATGGACGAAATCATGGATGGAATCTTATGACCCAGTCCTCTAGGACATCTCCTGCTAGTGTGCATGTTCCACAGCCGTCCCAGGAGTCTGCCCGAGTCCACCAGATGATGGAGTCTCTCCGTGACGACCTGCTACGACGGATCGAGGAGCAGTCTCAGCACCCTACGGAGGATCCTGTGCTGCTAGCACGATTGGATGCACTCGACCGCGGTATTATGGACCTCAGGGAGACGACTTAGAGGACAGAGCGCACCGTTGGAGGGTTAGAGCGCACAGTGACGGAGCTGCAGACAGGACAGATGACCATGGCCGAGAGGATGAGATTGGCGCAGGAGTCGATGGTCCAGAGCAGTGATAGAATGTTATCTATCATGGATGCATACCACCAGCGACTTACAGCGCTGGAGCGTGCTGGTCTTCCGGGTGCGCCTTCATCGTCGTCGACTCCGCCGCCTCCACCGCCTTCTTCTTCGACACCGACTCCACCGACGTCACTGCCTCCATCGATATCGATTTCACGTGAGGAGTATGAGTTATTCTTATCCCTTCGTCGCGGCGGTGCCCCTTCCGCACCAGATTCCGAGTAGTCCTAGTTAGGACTGTTTCTTTGTGTTTGTTTTATTCTTTGTTTTTGACTTTGATATTTGTTGGTGGTGTAGATTTGGACTTTTGGATACTTGGTTATTTGGATACTTGATTATTTGTATACTTGGTTATTTGGATATTTAGTTATTTGGATATTTGGTTATTTGAATATTTGGTTATTTGGTTAGTTGTTGTGTGATTGTTGTAAACTTGGTTATAGGGACTGAAATTTGTGTACATTAAAAAATGGACATTTTGAGAACTGTACATTGTGTGATTGTTGTAGACGTGGTTATAGGGACTGAAACCTGTGTACAACGAGAAATGGACTTTGTGTGATTATTTGGATCCTATTCTACAGTGAAAAATGGTTATCTTTTTTAAACTGCAGGGAGAAATGGACATTCTGTATTATATTTTTTATTTTTTTGCAAACTTAGCAACGTTTGTCGACAGCCGTCGACGTAAACATACGTCGGTAAACGTCGGTAAATATGCGAGATTATCCAGGCTACCGACGTTTTAGCGACGTCGTAATATGTCGGAGGACGTCGGTAAACGTCGGTATTCATCCTAGGAATTCCCAGGATTTACCGACGTTTACCGACTTTTAACATGTCACTAAACACCAACGATACGTCGGTATTCCGTTGGTACTTTACCGACGCCTAGCGACACGTCTTAATACGTCGCTAATTCACCGACGTCACGACGGTAGACGTCGGCAATATACCGACGTACAGTTACGTCGGCAACCGTCGATAATTGCGACGTTCGACGACGTTTAGAAGATTAGCGACTTACATTTCAGCGACTATAAGAAAAAGTCGATAATTTCGTCGCTAAATATTATTAGCGACAAAAATTGTTGTTTTAGCAACGTCTTTAGGCGTCGCTAAAACGACTTATTCTGGTAGTGATATCAACCCTCATCAAAATCCTAACCCTAACACCAAAAACTCTTATTTATCACCCAAGAGCATCTCCTTTACCATTAATTTCGAAAATAGCATCCCCTTCCCTCTACTATATCATCCCCTCCATCACATAACCCATCCTCCTCCATAAAGGCTCCTTCTTTCATCCTTCTTCCATCAAAACTCTACCAAACCAACCCTAAAAACTCTATCTTCTCCATCCAACCATCTAGAACCATTGACAACCCCTCCAAACTCATCAAGAGAGGATTAGCAAGCAAGTATAGCAATAAAGGTGGGAGCTTTAGCAAGGAGAAGCCTCCACAACCCAACTAGCAATGACTTTTGGTAAGAAACCCTAATTTTTCCATCTCAAACCTATGCTATAAATCTGCAGAAATTATGGTATTAATTCTGTAGAAATAGTTTTTTATGTCTCTTGGGTAGTATTTTCACCCATAATAGTTTCATGAATTATGATAGCTATTTTCATGTTTCGGTAGAGCCAAAACTTACCACGTTGTGAAGGAACTATAAGTTTCTGTAGAAATGTTTCAAAACTGAATTTTATGTAGGTTAATATATTTAAATTAGGACTTTTAAGAATTTTTTCATGAATTTATCAATTCAATTCTGGTCGAGAAAATTATAGGTCAAAATTAGTCATTTTCGGGTGACTTGTTGACCTAGAAGATTCCAAACCATTAGTACCATGAAACCCTTGCATCAAAATATCATAATCTAATATTTAGGGCATTTTAATTCTGTTTAAATTATATTTTTTGAGGACTTTTATAATTTTAGATAATTAATGAAGTTCTAGACAAATTTTGGGTAGACTAGCCGACCCGATAGACAACTAGTTGTATAATTCTTTAGAAATATAAATTCTAGAAATTCTAAGATAAATCTATAGAAAATTAGTTTAAGTAATATTCTTATGATTTTTATATAATTTTTAAGTATATGATTGAAGTAGCAACATAACTGACTAATTGGGAGTTGGAAACCCAAAAACTGTGTTCGATGTCTCGTGGAGCCTGTGTGTGATTGTATGGATCAAAAAGGTTCCACAAGAAATTGAATATAATCTTAAAACATTATCTTGACTAATTAAGTCATATTGTAAGTTCATGAGTAGTGGGTTAATTTAGTTAATTAATTATCTAGGAGCGTCAGGTTCCGGCGGCGTTGACGCGGGAGCGACGTTTCAGATTCACAGCGCGACACCAGGCAAGTGCACCTTGCCAAACTTTATAGTACTTACATGCTATTCTATACTGCTATTCTTTTGTGTCTCACTTGGTACCTATTTCTCTTTCGTTTCGTATCATGGATACTTTCTAGTTTTACATGCATGTAGATTATTACTCTTTCTTTTCTCTTGTTACTAGCCATATTTTTCTATCGTATTCATGTCTAGTGACAGTATTACTTAGCCTCAGTCGTGTTCCTTTGACATAATTGAGATGGACTTGACTTGTTGACATCTTGACTTGACTTGACTCGTAGTTCTAGGCGAGGACTTTGTGATAGACGATGACTATACTTGACTACTCTCTGTTGTGAGCCCCCACTGAGCTGCGATAGAGACTTACTATAGGTTGTGAGCCCCCACTGAGGTGTGATCTATAGGACCGTGAGTCCCCACTGAGCTGCGGTTTACTCCGATTTATTCTTAGTCATGTTTATCAGCACGATTCTCGATGGCATACCATTTTTTTGTATTTTATTCTTGTACTACTCTGCAGTCTTTATTTCTTGTACTATTTTCTATCCTTCCTTATATGTTAGAACTGTTAAAGTAGGCATGTATATTATGTGTCTTGCTAGTCCTCTGAGGACCTGGTGATCTCTCCAGGTATTAGTTGATGGCATGGTACACTGATGGATGATGTTTGCTACACCGAGACTTCAGGTATACATAGTGTGTTATTATCATATCTACCATATTTCGATTTTGTCCTATATTTGATTCTTGCTACATTGCCTAGTCCTATACAAGCTTCTATTTTCCTTTAGCTTGTTCATGATAAATGTGTTATTGGGGATCCACTCTAACATATTTATCTAATCTAGAATCAGTATATCATGGCCTGATCAGCCTTACTGCACTTGATTCGTCATATTTATCATTATTATGTGGATTAAGATATAGTTAATTTGGAATAACCATACAGCTTATACGTATTCGAGTTGGGCTGGAGTCCTCTTGATGTGTAGCTGGCATATATACGTATCCTAGTCCTACGTATTTTAGGACTGGGGCGTTACATGTTTTTGTGGTGGCCCATGCAGGTCGAGTTAGCTGTTTTGGTTACGTCACTGTACCGAGCGGGCCTGCGAACATGACTAAACCCTTAGGAATCTCAATCCACAACTGCCTTGACAATTCTTTAAGAAAATTTTCTACCGCCCTCGAACTTCGCATTTACTCTCGATTACTATTCCTTTGCTTTCTCGTATCATTGCTTCTCGTCCCTTCTAATTTCGGAGTGACGAATAATCGTGCTATATAGGATTTAGCAAAAAAATTTCTTAAGTTATAGTGTAAGTTAGTTTGCTTATTGTATTGTGATTGCTTGATAGATAAGTAGGATTAGAGATGCCATATGCCATAGGGCATCATGTGTTTAATGAGGTAGTTTGACCAAAGGTGGGTAGACGTCCTCATTATAGGCATACATATATGATCATACTGGGTTACGCCCTTATGGTGGCCACTTGATCAAGAATAGAGTGGTAGTTTTAGTGTAGAGATCGACTCTCTAAGAGATAAAACTAGACATAGTCTAACCCAACCCATTTACTATTATATCCTGTCAATTGTAAAATTAGGATTTGACAGATTGATAGGTATCACTTAACTTGGTTAGGTGAAGGGAGACTTATATAATTGTCTTGATAGAATGGTTAGGAGGACAAGCCTTCAACATGATTATTGCAGGACCGCTAGTACCAAAAAGAGCGACTAGAGATAACCATATATAGCTTTACGATTGTTGCAAATCAAAATTGTTTAGGCTTGATTATTACTTGACTTATTAGGAGACACTGTAGTGACCTAGCATATCCCTTAAACAATTCCTAGTTACTCTAGCACGGTTCTTTGTTAGTGAGCCTTATTTTAATTTCGAGGACGAAATTCTTTTAAGGTGGGTAGATTGTGAGGACCCTGATTTTTGAGAATTATTTTTTAGTATTTCTAATTATTAGGTTATATTGTATATTTAATTATGATTATATATGTACTCTTCTGTGTCTTTAATTTTTGAAGCACAAGACATGCCCATCTTTTGAGACGTCCTTCATAGTTTTGTAGTAGACATGATGACCTTCAACTTTATATATTATGTCCCATCCAAACTTGTCCCCTAACATTCTTTTGACTTTGCGCAACTTCGGATCAAATTTAGGCAATTAGATTATTTACCATAGTTCTAGACCTAACTTCCCACGTGAGTTTGGGACTCGACATAGATCAAAACTATTTGACCCAATTATGGTTTTGACTCATTTTGAGCCTACGACGCACATGCTAAGAGTGTGTGTCACGACCCGCACCCTGATTAGGGGCACGAGAATGTGGGTACGTCCAGCCTACGCCGCAGTGTCGACGGTAGAACGCTGTCTAGGTCCTCTATAACATCTAACATCTAACATTTAACAACAAGATATATAAACCTGTCATCTCCGCACGGAGGTATAATATAACATCTCAACTCTATATCTCAATCACAAGTCTAGGAAAGATAGAGCACGATATGAAATCAGATAAAAGGAAGAAACTGAATATAAATAGAGTTATCACACCACACAAAGTAGATGTCCAATATAAATAAGTACAAGACCTGAAATATAACTAAGTCACAACTAACAATCGGAACAATCCGATACAAAATGAAAACTATAAACACTAGACTAGACTAGGCACCCTCTACTGAGCTAGATGCTCTTCAGGCTCCTGAAGGTCAACCTTATGTGTCCCATAGAAGGTAGGACAGTCACCATTATCATCGGTAATATTTTCAACAGGTCCAGTCAGGACAGGAATAAGCACAATACATCTCACGCAGTTCATATCATATTGGGAAATATAAAGCTTGCATAGAGTAAGATACATAGACTGTAAAGAAATATATATAAAAATGAGAAAGATTTGATAACTGGAAATATCTATATATATGATAAGTAAGAACTGTAGGTAACCTGTGATTTAGAGCATGATATGGTTATATAAACGGTTTAGGACATATACAAGATTTTACAAGATTGCACAAGATTTCACAAGATGGGATTTTGATCACATAACCATTTCCTACTCACCCTCCCCAATCAATACACAAGGATCCAGTCAAGTTACGTTACCTTGCACAAGAGTTTTTTATCATGTTTGCTCACGTGATCATGAGAATACATGATTGCACAAGAGTATACATGAAAGCGGTGTATATAAAATACAAGAAGTTTGTGAAAAGCACATGACAACTGTATTTGATGTACCCCGAGGGGGATAACATCGCATGACAAGATCCATATAGTACCAATCCGTGATAATAACGTAACAGCATCATGTAAAGTAATCTAGAGCAAGAATATAAATCTTAACAAGTATGAAATGATCAGAGAATGTACTCTCCTGTCACCCTGTATGACTTATATGAATAGATGTCCGAACTGGTGTCACAGAGTCCTATTCAGAGTAAAACAGGTCACAACATATCCACAATGGTAAAAATAGAGTATACAATGCATACTACATAATTCTAGGTCAATCTGCTCAACATTCAACTCTTGGTCGGCTCTAAAAGTCAAACTAGGTCAAACTAAGTTACACCAAGCTAAACTAGGTCACACTAGGACAACCAAGGTCAAACAAGGTCACAGGAAGTCAATCCAAGTCAAACTTGGTCTCACTGAGTCATACTAAGTCTTGTCAAGTCAATCTAGGTCAAATCAAGTTATATCAAGTCAATCTAAGCCAAACCAAGTCAATCCTAGGTCATACCAGTCATCACAGGTCAAAACAAGTCGAAGAAAGTCAAACGGGATTAAGAGTTAGCCTACAGTTGACTTTTGGTCAACTGGTCAACTCTGGTCAACTCTAGGTCAACCCTGGCCAACCCGAGGTCAATAGTGACTAATAGTTGACTTTTGGTCAACTACACAAGTCTAAAGGAATTTGAGACTAAATTGGGTAAAGCGTTGACCCATAGTTGACTTTTGGTCTAAAAAGTCAACCGTGGTCAACCGGGGTCAAGACTAGGTCTAGGCGACTATTTGTAACTATTACCAACCTCTACAACCCATATCCAAGTCCATCTTGGACTTAGAAACTCATATCTTGGCCGTAGGCCAATATGCTATTTTGCCGTTAAAAAGGGTAAAATTCTAGCTTAGGCAACTATCAAGTTAGCCTACCTACGCTTGGTATTTTGACCCGAGCTCCCTAGGGTAGTAAGGTACTAGCCTATACATATATTACCTACCAAGATACCTAGGGTAAGTGGACATTTAGTCCACGATACAGCCCATTGCCGATATCTTGAATATTTCAAGATACGAAATGGTACGGCGCGATACCGGCGCCTTACAACCCCGATTTCCACTCGGGAGCCTACCCACAAAATCTAATTCACGTATTCTTGCCCCACGCCAAGTTTCAACTCATTCCGATACTCCGAGCCCCGTTTCGCCCTCTAACTCGATCCCCTCTATTTCCTATTTCTCACTTTTCTTCCTATTCTTCTAACTTCTTCTAATTCTTAAACTTCTTCTAATCTTCTCTATGTATCTATCTATATATAAACACACACACACTCTCCAATTTCCCTTACACACGCACATAAAGCACAAACACACAAAATACTCAATTTTTTTGGATTTTAGCACACTGGGACAACCTGCACACCTTTAAGGCTCTCATGCTCACCTTTAAGGCACTTCTGCTCACCTTTAAGGCACTTCTGCTCACCTTTAAGGCTCTACTGCACAGTTTTTCCTGAATAGCATTATGCACACTTCTAAGGCATTCCTGCACAACTATAAGGCTCTCGTGCACAACTCTAAGACTCTAATGCACGACTATAAGTTCTAAAGCACAACTCTAAGGCTCTAATGCACAACTATAAGTTCTAAAGCACAACTCTAAGGCTCTAATGCACAACTATAAGTATTGATACATACATATACAATATATATATACATACCTATATAAAAACACCCAAACATGCACAAATGTATATATATATCTAAATATATATAAATCTCACACATACACACAAATATACATATAGATACATATACATACACATATTTACACATGTATATATATATATATATATATATATACCACTCTCAAAAAGGATTAAACCATAATAAATCCTTAACCTATATTTTAAGGGAACCTACAAAGGCTATGGTCAGAATGATCCCCTCTATCATTTATGTGAATGAATAAATGCAAAAGGAGGAATTTAAAAGGGTTTAAAAATCATACCTAAAAGTGGATTTGAAAAGGAAGAAGAAGGAGTTGGAAAGAAAGTAATGGAGAAGAAGAAGAAACTTAGTGAGAAAGTAAAAGAGTTGGAGGGGGTGGACCTATAGGTGGCCGGCCATGGTGCCAAGGGATAGGGGCACTTGTATTTACAAGTTTGCCCCTCCCTAAGCCTAATGCAAAATTAATCCAAGATGGGTTTTAAAAAATGCTAAAAATAAATAAAAATTATAATTAAACTTAATTACTCATGGGGGAACTAGTCCAAACTCCTAAACCTAAAAGTTTAGTATGGTGGGCCATGGTTAAATAACAGGCTAATTGCGACTCAAGTCGAAATTCACCGGGGTCCCGAATTATCTCGGAATGCGATGAAATTCGAACCCGACTCCTAATATATTTAAATAATAATATTCATGAAATAAAATTCCCAAAATTTTATAAAATGAAAAATTACCATTTACCTCTAACTGAGAAAAGTGAGGGTGACAAGTCTATCCACCTTAAAAAATTTCGTCCTCGAAATTAAAACCAACAATAGTAAAATATCAAAATCACAAGTCATGGCTTAAAATTTAAAATGATTAAAATCTCAAAAATCAAAGCATGAATTAAATGACTAAAATTATAAAATTTAAAATTACTCTCAAATAGAAACTGGGTGCTATAAGTCTATCCACCTTAAAAGAATCATCCGCAAAAATTAAAACAAGTAAACACACAAAAAAAATCATACAAATCGATAATCGTATGCGTCTGTCCAATCATCATGATACTCAGAATCTCCATCATGCCAGTGAGCAAGGCTACGATAATCACAGAGTCCTTGACTAAGGTACATACCTCTAGAATTATGGAATTTAAAATTTTTGCATTGCTGCTAGCTTGACAGCGAAAACCTTAAATTCCTATACCCGAGGAATACGTCCATAGTCCGACTATATGTCCTCACTCTGCCTGCTAGCATGATCCTAGAGGATTCTAAAATCTCATAATCGAGGCGATCTAGCCCATACGACTTATCTTATAAGAATATTACATCACAAGGACAAAATTTCATCCAACGATCAAGGAACAGATAGAATCGAAGTTCAAGACAGTTTATAAGGAAGCAAATACGGAAATGAGATCGAAAGATTGGAACCTGCACTCTGCTCTGCTACTTGCCTGAGTGGGCTCAACTGTCATGGCGAAAGCTCGTCCCTGCTGGCCTCCTCTAGCCTACCGCACTCTGTCCTGGCCTGCCAGTCTGGCTGCACGGGCAGCACAGTTCTTCATCTGGTGGTCTGGATCTCCACAGAATAAACAAACTCCTAGCTTCATCCTACAAGCATCCCGGGTGTGCCCCATCTTCTTGCAGAAAGCAGACTGGACGGCCTGCCTCTTGTCCTGACCCTGCTGCTGTTCGTCACATGCTGGTGCCTGATGTACTCCGTCCTAGTCTCTTCCGATTCCACTAGCGTGGCAATCCTTCAGCTGGTGATCGGGCGCCCCACAGTATAGACAGACGCCTAACCTCTTCCTACAAGCCTCTCTAGTGTGCCCTGGCCTCCTGCAGAAAGCGCACCGAGTAGCCTGCCTCTGGCCTGGTCCCTGGTGCTGAACTGAGGTATCCTGAATTATACTCGGTACAACCCTCTCAAGTGCTACCATCGCCAGCTGATGGGAGTTCTCCATGCTCTGTCGCAACAGATCTGCCTGCGCGCTCTGAGTCTACAATATTCGCTGCAGAAGGGCCATCATCCCCTGAGTATCTGTCGGTAGCGGAGGCGGCGGTGGAAAAATATCAGGAACGATTATGGACAGTCCCGCTGCTAGAGGTGGAAGACCTCCTAGAACCGTCGCTGCTACTCCCGCCTGAAGGGAAGGAACTGAGGTGGAAGCTCCCTAAACTGCAGCTCCCTCTGCTGGAGGTGGAAGACCTCCGGGAACTGCCGCTGCTACTCCTGCCTGAAGGGCAGGGACTGAGGCTACTGCTCTCTCGACTGCTACTCCTGTACCCAGAGGTAGAAGACCTCCCGGATCTGACCTCTCTGGAACTGCACTAGACCCTGCCTGAGAACGAGTCACTGTCATCCTAAAGACGAATTGAACCCAAGAGATCAATATGGCACAAGATAAGATATTATCAAAGGAGGACAATTGAATTCAAATACAAGAAGAGTTGTCATGGTAATCAAAAGATCAGAATTTTCCTAAAATGTGATTGAGTAACTCCTATCATACCCTAGATCTTATGTCCTAATCGCAGGCTCGTAATTAGCACTCTAAGTCGAGCACCATTACGAGATCGTACTAATTACGACACTGACCTGCATGGGCCGCCACAAAAATGTGTCACGACCCGCACCCTGATTAGGGGCACAAGAACGTGGGTACGTCTAGCCTATGCCGCAGTGTTGGCTGTAGAACGCTGTCTAAGTCCTCTATAACATCTAACATCTAACATCTAACAATAAGATATATAAACCTGTCATCTCCGCACGGAGGTATAATATAACATCTCAACTCTACATCTCAATCACAAGTCTAGGGAAGATAGAGCACGATATGAAATCAGATAAAAGGAAGAAACTAAATATAAATAGAGTTATCACACCACACAAAGTAGATGTCCAATACAAATAAGTACAAGACCTGAAATATAACTAAGTCACAACTAACAATCGGAACAATCCGATACAAAATGAAAACTATAAACACTAGACTAGACTAGGCACCCTCTACTGAGCTAGATGCTCCTCAGGCTCCTGAAGGTCATCCTCATGTGTCCCATAGAAGGTAGGACAGTCACCATCATCATCTGTAATATTTTCAACAGGTCCAGTCAGGACAGGAACGAGCACAATACATCTCACGCAGTTCATATCATGTTGGAAAAAGTAAAGCATGCATAGAGTAAGATACATGGACTGTAAAGAAATATATATAAAAACGAGAGAGATTTGATAACTGGAAATATCTATATATATGATAAGTAAGAACTGTAGGTAACCTGTGATTTAGAGCATGATATGGTTATATAAACGGTTTAGAACATATACAAGATTTTACAAGATTTCACAAGATGGGATTTTGATCACATAACCATTTCCTACTCACCCTCCCCAATCAATACACAAGGATCCAGTCAAGTTACGTTACCTTGCACAAGAGGTTTTTATCATGTTTGCTCACGTGATCATGAGAGTACAAGATTGCACAAGAGTATACATGCAAGCGGTGTACATAAAATACAAGATGTTCGTGAAAAGCACATGACAACTATATTTGATGCACCCCGAGGGGGATAACATCGCATGACAAGATCCATATAGTACCAATCCGTGATAATAACGTGACAGCATCATGTAAAGTAATCTAGAGCAAGAATATAAATCCTAACAAGTATGAAATGATCAGAGAATGTACTCGCCTGTCACCCTGTATGACTGATATGAATAGATGTCCGAACTGGTGTCACAGAGTCCTATTCAAAGTAAAACAGGTCACAACATATCCACAATGGTAAAAATAGAGTATATAATACATACTACATGATTCTAGGTCAATCTGGTCAACAATCAACTCTTGGTCAACTCTAAAAGTCAAAATAGGTCAAACTAAGTTACACCAAGCTAAACTAGGTCACACTAGGACAACTAAGGTCAAACAAGGTCACATGAAGTCAATCCAAGTCAAACTAGGTCTCACTGAGTCACACTAAGTCTTGTCAAGTCAATCTAGGTCAAATCAAGTTATATCAAGTCAATCTAAGCCAAACCAAGTCAATCCTAGGTCATACCAGTCATCACAGGTCAAAACAAGTCGAAGAAAGTCAAACGGGGTCAAGAGTTAGCCTACAGTTGATTTTTGGTCAACTGGTCAACTCTGGTCAACTCTAGGTTAACCCTGGTCAACCCTAGGTCAATGGTGACTAATAGTTGACTTTTGGTCAACTACACAAGTCAAAAGGAATTTGGGACTAAATTGGGTAAAGCGTTGACCCATAGTTGACTTTTTGTCTAAAAAGTCAACCGTGGTCAACCGGGGTCAAGACTAGGTCTAGGCGACTATTTCTAACTATTACCAACCTCTACAACCCATATCCAAGTCCATTTTGGACTTAGAAACTCATATCTTGGCCGTAGGCCAATATGCTATTTTGTCCTTAAAAAGGGTAAAATTCTAGCTTAGGCAACTATCAAGTTAGCCTACCTACGCTTGGTATTTTGACCCGAGCTCCCTAGGGTAGTAAGATACTAGCCTATACATATATTACCTACCAAGATACCTAGGGTAAGTGGACATTTAGTCCACGATACGGCCCATTGCTGATATCTTGAATATTTCAAGATACGAAATGGTACGACGCGATACCGGTGCCCTACAACCCTGATTTCCACTCGGGAACCTACCCATAAAATCTAATTCACATATTCTTGCCCCACGCCAAGTTTCAACTCATTCCGATACTCCGAGCTCCGTTTTGCCCTCTAACTCGATCCCCTCTATTTCCTTTTTCTCACTTTTCTTCCTATTCTTCTAACTTCTTCTAATTCTTAAACTTCTTCTAATCTTCTCTATGTATCTATCTATATATAAACACACACACACTCTCCAATTTCCCTTACACATGCACATAAAGCACAAATACACAAAATACTCAATTTCTCGGATTTTAGCACACTGGGACAACCTGCACACCTTTAAGGCTCTCATGCTCACCTTTAAGGCACTTCTGCTCACCTTTAAGGCACTTCTGCTCACCTTTAAGGCTCTACTGCACAGTTTTTCCTGAATAGCATTCTGCACACTTCTAAGGCATTCCTGCACAACTATAAGGCTCTCGTGCACAACTCTAAGGCTCTAATGCACGACTATAAGTTCTAAAGCACAACTCTAAGGCTCTAATGCACAACTATAAGTTCTAAAGCACAACTCTAAGGCTCTAATGCACAACTATAAGTATTGATACATACATATACAATATATATATATATATATATATATATATATATATATATATATATATATATATATATATATATATATATAAATGTGTAAATATGTATATATATATATATATATATATATATATATATATATATATATATATTATATATATATATATATATATATATATATATATATATATATATATATATATATATATATATACCACTCTAAAAAAGGATTAAACCATAATAAATCCTTAACCTATATTTTAAGGGAACCTACAAAGGCTATGGTCAACTTGTAGAGAATGATCCCCTCTATCATTTATGTGAATGAATAAATGTAAAAGGAGGAATTTAAAAGGGTTTAAAAATCATACCTAAAAGTGGATTTGAAAAGGAAGAAGAAGGAGTCGGAAAGAAAGTAATGGAGAAGAAGAAGAAACTTAGTGAGGAAGTAAAAGAGTTGGAGGGGGTGGCCCTATAGGTGGCCGGCCATGGTGCCAAGGGGTAGGGCACTTGTATTTACAAGTTTGCCCCTCCCTAAGCCTAATACAAAATTAATCCAAAATGGATTTTGAAAAATGCTAAAAATAAATAAAAATCATAATTAAACTTAATTACTCATGGGGGAACTAGTCCAAACTCCTAAACCTAAAAGTTTAGTGTGGTGGGCCATGGTTAAATAACAGGCTAATTGCGACTCAAGTCAAAATTCACCGAGGTCCCAAATTAATTCGGAATGCGATAAAATTTGAACCCGACTCCTAATATATTTAAATAATAATGTTCATGAAATAAAATTCTCAAAAATATTATAAAATGGAATATTACCATTTTACTCCTAACTGGAAAAAGTGAGGTGACAGTGTGTCACTCAATCGAGTCTCCATGTGCTATTTAATTGCGAATGGCACAAGAGACTTTTTGGTTGACTCTTAGATTTAGATTAAATTAGAAAATATATTTGGACCCTAACCTAGCCAACCCCACCTGGTAGGAAGCCATGTTAGGTTGCCATGACAGTATAATTATTATGGAATTATTTCAGGATGTTATACTGTCAATTAGATTTAAATACAATTTTGTGTATATGATTATATTTATAATAGTCTAATATTATATATATATGGCCTTAGTTATGGTTAAGTTTAAGATACATATCGACTATGAATTTTAGCACGGATAGTGTAGTCGTGTATTTTGACTAGTCTATTACCCATGGTAGGGAAGGCCGAGCCATATGTGTGTTCTAACTAGGAAAATCAGGCCAAGTTACGACTTAACCTCCACCGATGATTTATTTATTTAATTATTAGATTATTGACTTTCTAGGAGACCCGGTTGTACCAATTTAGCCCCGACTTGACCCGAACCAAATCCCAATCTAAATAGACATGTAGTACTCTCAAATACCTTCATGTTGATATATATTTTGTATATATATTTTATTAATATTAATATGTTTTTAATTTTGGAAAGTTTCTATTTATAGAAAGTGTCTACATGTAATCCTAGTGTAACCCTAGTTGGCATTAGTTTATATTTGACCCAGATTCCAACCCAAACCTATGTAGGCATGTTGAGAATTAATATATATTAATAAATATATATATTGTATATTTAATTCAGATTGTATTTATATTTAGAAATCTAAGTAGTTCCATATTAAGAAACCTTTTATTTAAATCCTCAATCAATCAATTAGCCAAACTCATCAAATAACCAAACCAATCCATGTAGACCCCACATATGACCAACCAAAGATTATTTTCATGTAATTTTTGTCCAAAAATAATCCCCTACAATGGCGGGACATGTCATGCATGGAAACACCCTCCTACATATATAAACTCAACCCATAGGCCCATATATATATATATATATATATATATATATATATATATATATATATATATATATATATATATATATATATATATATATATATATATATATATATATATATCAACCCTTATCAAAACCCTAACCCTAACACCAAAAAGTCTTATTTATCACCCAAGAGCAGCTCCTTTACCATTAATTTCAAAAATAGCATCACCTCCCCTCTACTATATCATCCCCTCCATCACATAACTCATCCTCCTCCATAAAGGCTCATTCTTTCATCATTCTTCCACCAAAACTCTACCAAACCAACCCTAAAAACTCTATCTTCTCCATCCAACCATCTAGAACCATTGACAACCCCTCCAAACTCATCAAAAGAGGATTAACAAGCAAGGATAGCAATAAAGGTGGAAGCTTTAGCAAGGAGAAGCCTCCACAACCCAACTAGCAATGACTTTTGGTAAGAAACCCTAATTTTTTCATCTCAAACCTATGCTATAAATCTGTAAAAATTATGGTATTAATTCTGTAGAAAGAGTGTTTTGATGTCTCTTGGGTAGTATTTTTACCCATAAAAGTTTCATGAATTATGATAGCTATTTTCATGTTTCGGTAGAGCCAAAACTTACCACGTTGTGAAGGAACTATAAGTTTCTGTAGAAAATTTTCAAAACTTAATTTTATGTAGGTTAATATATTTAAATTAGGATTTTAAAGTATTTTTTCATGAATTTATCAATTCAATTCTGGTCGAGAAAATTATAGGTCAAAATTAAGTCATATTGTAAGTTCATGAGTAGTGGGTTAATTTAGTTAATTAATTATCTAGGATCGTCGGGTTCCGGCGACGTTGACGCGGGAGCGACGTTTCAGATTCACAGCGCGACACCAGGCAAGTACACCTTGCCAAACTTTACAGTACTTTCATGCTATTCTATACTGCTATTCTTTTATGTCTCACTTGGTACCTATTCTCTTTCGCTTCATATCATGGATACTTTCTAGTTTTACGTGCACATAGATTATTACTCTTTCTTTTCTCTTGGTACTAGCCATATTTTTCTATCGTGTTCATGTCTAGTGACAGTATTACTTACCCTCTGTCGTTTTCCTTTGACATAATTGAGGTGGAATTGACTTGTTGACATCTTGACTTGACTTGACTCGTAGTTCTAGGCGAGGACCTTGTGATAGATGATGACTATACTTGACTACTCTCTGTTGTGAGCCCCCACTGAGCTGCAATAGAGACTTACTGTAGGTTGTGAGCCCCCACTGAGCTATGATCTATAGGACCGTGAGTCCCCACTGAGCTGCGGTTTACTCCGATTTATTCTTAGTCATGTTTATCAGCACGATTCTCGATGGCATACCATTTTCTTGTATTTTATTCTTGTACTACTCTGCAGTCTTTATTTCTTGTACTATTTCCTATCCTTTCTTGCATGTTAGAACTGTTAAATTAGGCATGTATATTATGTGTCTTGCTGTTCCTCTGAGAACCTGGTGATCTCTCCAGGTATTAGTTGATGGCATGGTACACTGATGGATGATGTTTGCTACACCGAGACTTCAGGTATACATAGTGTGTTATTATCATATCTTCCGTATTTCGATTTTGTCCTATATTTGATTCTTGCTACATTATAGCCTAGTCTTGTACAAGCTTCTATTTTTCTTTAGCTTGTTCATGATAAATGTGTTATTCAGGATCCACTCTAACATATTTATCTAATCTAGAATCAGTGTATCATGGCCTGATCAGCCTTACTGCACTTGATTCGTCATATTTATCATTATTATGTGGATTGAGATATAGTTAATCTGGAATAACCATACAGCTTTACGTATTCGAGCTGGGCTGGAGTCCTCTCGATGTGTAGCTGGCATATATACGTATCCTAGTCCTACATAGTTTGGGACTGGAGCGTTACACTGTGTCATGCTCCCCTCCCGTAGGAGCGATCGTCCTTGCTAAGGCGTGATGTCGCACGAGCCAAGATTGCAATCATGTAAGGCAGGTTTCATAACGGTCGATTACAGTGGCTGCGACGGGTTTGTCGCACAGAAATTCCAAGCAGAGACATTGAGTAATAGCACCAAAAATTTAGAACAAAACACAAGTCATTCAAAAGATGCATTTTATTGATATTGAAACAAGGATTACAATGGGGCGCAAGGCCAAGATTACAAGTCACTCAAGCTCACTCTTCTCACATTTAAAGTCACTCAGCTCTATCTCATCTCTCAATACAAGTCTTGAACCAGCGGATGCTTTGGAAGACGACGTCCATACATTATGTCCCATATAAGACTTGACTCTACGCGGTCGCATGCTACAAATCGCCAAGGAACTCCGTGCCTCGACGCATCCAATCGATTTCTGCACCACGAGCTTCTACCTGTGCCTGCACATGAAAACTATATAGGTGTCACTACTTAACTGTACTGGTGGAATGAGCTCATCGCCCACCCATACAAAAATGACACGTTCATTTAATTTGTGCAACATAACCCTTTTTGACTGTCTTTCTATTCTTGTCTTAGGTTTAGTTTTAGGACCGACGCCTTGGCCTATTTTGTGTCTTCTAGACCATCCCGTGCTTGCACCAACAACGTTAACCTATCAAGTCATGCTCGTCTTTCGACATATAATCAGAAATGCAACTACACGATAGTACCTAATTTCCTTGGGTCCGTGCTACAAATCTATCGTACTGTACCTCGCAACTCAGTATGACTTAACCATATCGCCGTCTCGCGGCCCTTGCTACTTTGATCACCAACTGACCTAATCAAGACTTGTGGGTTAAGTGTCACTCGATCGATTTTGCCTTGCAGTATTTCCTGACTTAAACTTAAGATGACTCAAATCCAACTTGTGCAACTTACATGCCAACACTTAAGACTCAACGCCACAACTCGTGTCGAAGCACGTCGCCTATGTTGATGCCAAATCTTAGGCCCAAACATTGTGTTCTAACTGTACACATATTCAACTGACTCAATCCAGAGGCACACACACGGATTGTCGCCCGTGCTGACCCATCTATATGAATTGGTCACTAATATCACAAGCTATCGTGGACTATAGCCTTGCTATTCGGCGACCCTTTCAACGCAAGTAGCTAGCCCCGTTGAAAGTTCCCGAATAACCCGAGCGGTTCGTCTAGCTACGGCTATACCGTGTTTCCCTCCAGGACGACGCGGTCCCATGGCGCCCAGGGTTACCGCTCGTGGAAACTCCTCATTGTCGACAAGTTGTCCAATGACCATGCAAGGCTCGACTCAAACTGACGTCTTACACAGTCATTCTTCTTCTAGTGTTACCATCTCTTTCAGGGCCAAGTTCAACACTTCTCACATCTAAGACAGCCTCGACGACCCATGGTCGCGAGCATTCTTCTTTCTTGCCCTATCATTCCATGCAACTTAGGAATGCCTATTTGAAAGCCCCTTTTTCCAAACTCAATAAATCAACAGTGGTTCCTGTCTTAAACACTAAGTCCGTACAATGTAACTTTAACCCGTGGGGCGAGCAAAGGCTATGCCAAGCCTTGGACGATGGGATCGTGCATGCTTTATGAAGCATTTATGTGGGCGACGCCTATGACTTAGGCTAACTCTTAGCTTTGCAGCGAATACCAACTTTTCTTCTCCCAAGCCATTGGACAAAGGACCGAGTGTCATTTTTAAAGCACGCCATGCACCAACTCTAAGCCGACCGTTGGACCCTTCCATATTCTAACTCAATTCGACCCGTCGGAATTATTTCCTTATCTATGTAGATTCGTCTCTTTTATCAAGCCTACTTGTGCAAGTTGAAAACAAGCAAATTATTATGTGGAGGCTAAGATGAGGCAAGTTCACCGAAACTACCCCACCTGAGCGAGGAGCCGTCTCGACCGAGCGATGTCTTCGAGCAGCTGTTACAAGGCTAAGTTTGAATGCCGTCGGCGTTCCGATTCCTCCGATTGACTGAGCGGGACGGGGCACTACATCATACAGCACTCAAAAAAAGTTTTGTCCTCGAAACTAACTGAGTATTTACTTATAGACTTATCACTTGTTTCAACATTCAATGACTCTCGTACACACACTACTCCTATGCATTCCCTCAATCTGAGCCACGCTCGTGCTATGGTTATCTTTCTCTTCGAACAACTATGTCTCAACTTAGGTAACTTACTCTTGTCACGCACCCGGACAACTCAGTTCTAGGCAAACCATTCGATCAACCAACATTCAAGTTCGTCTCAATCTAGTGATCGCACTATCACCAATCTTTTCCTTGAAACATGATTTCAAAATCCTCGACCCTTTTCTATTCCTCTAGTCCCACTTGATTCAACGTATCACTTAGTTGGATCGTGCAGATATTCCTGACATCTCCAAAATACATGCCTTTCAGCCAAGCCTCGTTATAGAGAATCCGCCATCACCACTCGAGTTGGATCGTGCACATATTCAAGCATCCTTGATATACACACATGTCAACTGAGAATCGCGAGTGGTGCCTCCACAAATCCTACCACTTCGCACTCGGACGTATACCTCACTGCTAGCCTATGTCTTTCCGTCAGTATTAGAATCATAGTTCCCAAACAACGATATCAACATTGACCCCATCCTAAGGTCAAACCAAGTTGATAGTACGTGGTTTTCTGCCCAAGCTCGCATCACTCAGATTTCTAAACATCGAGCATCGATTCCCTACACACATCCTAATATTTGTCGCATGGGGTCCGAGTCATTCAGCAAAGCCATCCTACGATAACTTATGTTCAACCAATTCCACGACATATCAATATCGCTCGTTCAATAAACCATCTTGTATAGCCTATCCCTTCAAACACGTTCGATATAGTTTGCCTATCAATCCTTCTCAAATCAAGCACGCTATGACATAATTTGTCGCTAACCAAAATTTCACATTCCACATTTCCTAAGTCATCTATTCTAATTCACGTAATCGATCACAAGGTCGTCTGGTTTAACAATATGCCACGCTCCGATCTCACGCAAGTCCGATAATCCATGAAATCACCATGCAATACTCCCGTAGAATAATCATTCACATCGGGACGTAACTCTTGTTTTGAGTCTAGACTAATTCATTCTCGATACACGGATTGGACCTACTCAATCATCAAGTTTACTCAATCATCAATCGCGAATCCAAATATCCTCGAATTTTCCTTCGTATCAAACCATCAAATCGAGACAATCAAAGATGTCGCGTCTTGATTTTCTGAGTTCGATTATTTTTGCGACATGAATCACCATGTCAGCGCTCACGCGAAATGATCACCCCAAATCTGACGTAATGCTTGTGCGAAGCTGGAGTTGCGCTCGTGCAAGACAAGATCGTTGACGTTGTGGTTATCAATACAACCATCAAGATATTTCTGTTTTCATCAACATTTATTTCAATCAAAAATCCTAAGTATAGCATCCAACCGAACAATAACACTTCCATGATCGTCATTCGTCGAGTCAGAGTACCCCCGAGTTATTGCATATCGACCTTTGATACGTCTCAATACCATCGACGATATGCGTAACCTGACGATCTTCCCTTGTAACCAATTTTGAATCGTGCGAATGATGCTATCGTCCGACTGGATAATCTCCTCGATATTCAAATTCCTTCGATCATTATCCCTCGAATCATTCACAACATCAGTTTTCTCAAACCCAAATTCACGTATTGTTCATTCGTCTATCTTAAGTCATCGAGCAACATTTTTCTCCAATTCACATCCTTTCTTGCTAACTCAAATCATCGAACAACATCCATTCCAATCCTCAGAGTTATTTTCAAATATTCAAATCAAACTTTTTTATGCACTCTATCTTTCTGTCGTGCTAACTTTTCTTATACGATCCGTATAAATTTTTTCGATCAAGTTATCCATTCGTACACCCTAACTTTTCCTCGATTCGATTTCTCCTACTCAATCATTTTGCATTTCATACTCGCACAATCACTATCCCGTGCAGTTCATTTCAAGTTTGTTTGAATCGACTCGTCCAAATCTTCAAGACTATAACTTACTCAACGATACTCAATCTACGGCTTTGCATACCCGCAACGCTTGCTGATAGACTCATCGATACCCCTCATCCTCAATCGATCGATCGACATCTCTGAGGCTATCGTATACATCACTCAGGGATGAAGTCATTCAACAAATCCTCCATTTATCGTTCGACTCAAAATCGACTTCTTCAAATTTTTTGTTCGAACTATTCCTCGAATTTTAAGAACACTCGTCTATATCGTACCGACGTTATCGTCGCTCAATAGCACCCCTATCAATAGTCATCTCACTTTACTCAATCGAGTTCAACTCATTATCATCTGACACAATTTGAATCCCGTACTCAACTTTTCTAAGGTCGACGCAACTTTGGTGTATACGCCCAGCCCGACTTAGCCAACCGTGCTTACGTGAACCATCTTTTTGTTTCCTTGTCAAAAACTATTCTCCTACATTTTGTAAATTATTTAAACTTATTGTATGGAAATCCCGTAGGATATTTGAGAGAGAGCGCACCAACGATATCAACTTTGCAAAAGTAACACTTCAGAGTTTGCGAAAACCACAGAGTTAAAGAATTCAATCGAAAGTTCAAGGACGTAAAGCCGTGCTCTGATACCATTATGTCATGTTCCGCTCCCGTAGGAGCGATCGTCCTCGCTAAGGCATGATGCCGTACGAGCCTAGATTGCGCTCGGGCAAGGCCGGTTCTATAACGACCGATTACAACGGCTGCGACGGGGTCGTCGCACAGAAGTCCCAAGTAGAGACATTGAATAATAGCAGCAAAAATTTAGAACAAAACACAAGTCATTCAAAAGATGCATTTTATTGATATTGAAACAAAGATTACAATGGGGTGCAAGGCCAAGATTACAAGTCACTCAAGCTCACTCTTCTCACATTTCAAGTCACTCAGCTCTCTCTTATCTCTCAATACAAGTCTTGAACCAGCGGATGCTTTAGAAGACGACGTCTATACATTATGTCCCATATAAGTCTTGACTCCATGCGGCCGCACGCTACAAATTACCAAGGAACTCCGTGCCACGACGCATCTAAGTGAGCTTCGCACCATGAGATTCTACCTGTGCCTGCACATAAAAACTATATGGGTGTCAGTACTCAACAGTACTGGTAGAATGAGCTCCTCGCCCACCCATACAAACCCGATACGTTCATTTACTTTGTTCAACATAACCGTTTTTGATTGTCTTTCTATTCTTGGATTAGGTTTAGTTTTAGGACCGACGCCTTGGCCTATTTTGTGTCTTCAATACCATCCCGTGCTTGCACCAACAACGTTAATCTATCAAGTCATGCTCGCCTTTCGGCACATAATCAGAAACGCAACTACACGATAGTACCCAATTTTCTTGTGACCGTGCTACAAATCTATTGTGTTGTGCCTCGTAACTCAGTGTGACTTAACCATATCGTCATCTCGTGGCCCTTGATGCTTTGATCACCAACTGACCCAATCAAGACTTGTGGGTTAAGCGTCACTCGATCGACTTTGCCTTGCGGCATTTCCTGACTTAAACTTAAGATGACTCAAATCCAACTTGTGCAACTTACATGCCAACACTTAAGACTCGACGCCACAACTCGTGTCGAAGCACGTCGCCTATGTTGATGCCAAATCTTAGGCCCAAACATTGAATTCTAACTGTACACACATTCAACTGACTCAATCCAAAGGCACACACGCGGATTACCGCCCGTGCCGACCCATCTATATGAATTGGTCACTAACATCACAAGCTATCATGGACTATAGCCTTGCTATTCAGCGACCCATTCAACGCAAGTAGCTAGCCCCATTGAAAGTTCCCGAATAACCCGAGCGGTTCGTCTAGCTACGGCTATACCGTGTTTCCCCATAGGACGATGCGGTCCCATGGCGCCCAGGGTTACCGCTCGTAGAAACTCCTCCTTGTCGACAAGTTATCCAATGACCATGCAAGACTCGACTCGAACTGATGTTTCACACAGTCATTCTTCTTCTAGTGTTACCATCTCTTTTAGGGCCAAGTTCAACACTTCTCACATCTAAGACCGCCTCGATGACCCATGGTCGCGAGCATTCTTCTTCCTTGTCCTATCATTCCACGCAACTTAGGAATGCCTATTTGAAAGCCCCTTTTCCAAACTCAATAAATCAACAGTGGCTCGTGCCTTAAACACTAAGTCCATGCAATGTAGCTTTAACCCGTGGGACGAGCAAAGACTATGCCAAGCCTTGGACGATGGGACCGTACATGCTTTATGAAGCATTTATGTGGGCGACACCTATGACTTAGGCTAACTCTTAGCTTTGCGGCGAATACCAACTTTCCTTCTCCCAATCCATGGGACAAAGGACCGAGTGTCATTTTCAAAGCACGTCGTGCACCAACTCTAAGCCGACCGTTGGACCCTTCCATATTCTAACTCAATTCGACCCGTCGGGATTATTCCCTTATCTATGTGGATTCGTCTCTTTTATCAAGCCTACTTGTGCAAGTTAAAAACATGCAAATTATTATATAGAGGCTAAGATGAGGCAAGTTCACCGAAACTACCCCACCTGAGTGAGGAGTCGTCTCGACCAAGCGATATCTTCGAGCAGCCGTTGCAAGGCTAAGTTCGAACTCCGTCGGCGTTCCGATTCCTCCGATTGACTGAGCGGGACGGGGCACTACACCAGGCACTATACAGCTATGCGGGCTGGCACTATGAGGCCAGACACTATGCATCTATACGGACTGGTACTATGCGGCCAGGCAATATGCATCTATACGGACTGGCACTATACGGCCAGGCACTATGCATCTATGCGCACTGACACTACGCAGCCATACACTATTTATCTACACGGACTGGTACTATATGGCCTGGCACTATTCATCGTCCCTGCCAGAATCAGGTCAGATGAACATAGAAGATGCCCAAATCTTATTTTGGCCATAACTTCCTCAAAATAAGTCAAAATCTAACTTTTTAAGGCCCATTTTGGGTAAAATCAAATTTTCTACAACATAGAACAATCAAAACTTGAAAATAATGAAGTTTGGTAGATCAAAATCCAAGAAAATCGAAAAGGCTATAAACTTAGATCTACAAAAATCCATCCGTCCAAACCGAAAACTCAAAGTTCTAAAGATGCTTAGAATCATGTAGAGAAGAAGGTAGAACAATAAAATGGAAGATCCATCATGAAGCAAGTTGTACTTGCCTAAGCTTTCTAGGTTGGTAGGAGAGTAATGGAGGAAGAAGAAGAAGTAATGAATGAAGAGAGAAATAAGGGGTGGTTGGGCTTTAAAGGGGGAGGGTTTCTCATAATGAACCAAGCCCAATCAAACCAAGCCAAACTAAAATAAACTAAGCCAAGTCATGACCAACCAAGACTAGGCTAGCAAGTCAAGTCCAACTATGGGTCACCTGACAAATATCAGAGATCTCGTATACGCATACGAAAATACGTTTAACGGGAAACGAGAGTGATAACTCTACCCACCTTAAAAGAATTCCATCCTCAGAATTTAATCAAGAGGCTAGAGATGTCGGGGCAGGCTATATTAATCATAAGCAATCTATGACTAGCAGTCAATCAAGCAATCATTCATGCAAGCGAGGAATTAAAAGCATAAGGCATAAGAAAGACATTATACCTTATGAGTCAAACAAGTGTGGATATCGCGAGCGGATATCATCCTCACGCTCCCATATTGACTCACCTAAAGAGTGGTGACCCTAAGCAACACGGACTAAACAAATAGTCTTGTTCTTGAGTACCTTCTCTCTTCAGTCCAATATGGATAGGGGCCTTTCCTCATACAAAAGGTTGGTACCAACAACCAATTCAGAATAATCAAGGATATGGTTCGGATCCGGGATATACCGTCGCAATTGGGATACATAAAAAATGTCATGTATCTCATGTAACGACGACGGAAGAGCGGGACAATAGGACACATCACCCACTCGCTCAAAGATGTCAAATGGCCCTATATACCTAGGACTAAGCTTTATCCGTACGCCGAATCGAATGACGCCATGGGTAGGCGAGGTCCTAAGGAACACGTTGTCACGACCCGCTCCCGAATAATCGGACACGAGTCAGACACGCCCAGCCTTCGTCGATAGACACGACGAAGTAAGTTGTACCAAGCTAGGAAAATCTAACCAGATAAACATGAATGTGCACAATCACATCATCTAAAAAAACGTTCCCAGAAGATCACCATAATCCATAAATCCATATATCATAAAGGTACCATAGTCAACAGGAATGAAATATACTATGAACTCTAAAAATAATATCTAGGAATAAAGCTAAACAGTCTAAACCTGAAGTCTCTAGCTAAGTCATACCTTTATCCTGCTCAGCTAAGATCCTGGGCTCTGGCCCATAAGGTAGGACAATATCCGACAAGTACACCTGCAACATATCTAGTCAGAAGCGGAGCTAAGTATTTCCAAGGAAATGAACAAGAACATCATGGTATGGAAATGAGTACAGAAAAAATATACAGTACGGGAAACAAAAACATGAATACTAGAAAGTAAATACAGGAAATACAGGGAACATGAAATAAAACCTGAACATGAAATATACAACAAACCTGACATGTGCAATATATCAAAATACATCTAGAATGTGTGATCGGCTGGGGTAGATTCAGGGAACATGAAATGGTACGGCTTCGGTCCCGCGTGCACGATGCAGGGCCTAAGCTATTCACATGAATTATAACTCGGGTTTGATCACACATCTGTAGTATTTTCCATCCTAGACACTAGTAAACTCAAGGAACAAGATACAAGACAATCTCGTGAAATATCGTGTCAACAAGAAGGTAAAACATAAATACAAGACATAAAATAATGGACAAATTCGAGGAGTATACTTGCCTTACTCAGGGTGATAAAAAAAAAGGAGTAGATCGTCTCTATGTCCACCTAATAGTAGGTACAAATTGGTTAAGTTCCAAATTAATACATTTTCTATTAAACTCTTCAATCAAAACCCTGATTTAACTATATATTTGCTATCTATCTTATAGACTTACTAGTTATAGGATAACACACTAAACAATTTCCTTTAAAACACCATTAGTAACATTACTTATTACCCAAAATTATTACTAATTTTCAATTTGAAATAAATTGGTTACCACCAACCACAGTTTATTGCTAAGTCTAAAAAGGCTTGGCCAGCTATTCTTTACAAAATTAATTACCAAACTTTACCTAAGGTGCTAACACCTTAAATTCCTGCTGCTAACAAAAGTTAGTAAAAAAAGATTTTAATATCTTGACCACAACCCATGCTAGAATTTAAAAGAGTGTGAGTAAAGACAATAGCAACTTAGCCTTATTAGTCACACACAACTCCATTGCAAAAAGGTATACACAAACCAACCAAGCTCTATCAACTTATCCTACCATAATCCCTAGCAACTTCACATCATCTATTGTCCCAACTTGACTCCCAGCAGTGAGTGAGAGCTAATATAGACCCTTTTTATGTAAACCCATAATTTCAGCTTATCAGAACCAAATATTCCTTTGAAATGCTAGATTAAAGTTTGAAACTAAAGCAGATCAACAAATTCGAATTGATTAATTAACCATTCAATTTACATTTGAATGTCCAGTTATACAGTTAAACCAAATGTTTAGCAACCATTGAAATCAATAGGTATAGCCAACCAGCAGACCCTAACTCAGCAGACTCACACATCGGATCACAAATACAACTAGAAGCCCTGCAGGGTTCACACAGATCTCCTCCATACATTTCCAAATTAACCCAACAATAGCTCTATAAAAATACTACAAGAAAATTATACAAAGATATATAACTAAACCGTCCATAATAGTCTACTGCCAACCTAATCCCATGAGTAGTAAATTATACAAACAAAGTTCAAAAATAAATAAGAATTATACAAAGCAATAAATTCAAAACTCAAGCAATCTCAAATAAATTATACAACCCAATCAAATTATATATATATATATATATATATATATATATATATATATATATATATATATATATATATATATATATTCAACCCTTCCTCCTGCAAACGACCCCAACGCACTCAACTATATCCACAACTAGACACGATCCAGACTCGGACACGGGCTTACTGCTACTGCTGTCCTGCACTCGACGTCCCAATACTGGAGTCGAACCCGCAGAACCTAACACAACTCTGGACACACCCACTATTGGACACGAGCAATGGTTGGACACGTACATCATCACGAATATGCACACAAGACACGAACAGAAACCTGGACACAACACAAGACTGGATACGAACACATCTCAGTTTTGGACAGAATGATTTAATTAAAGATTGGCCATCAACGCACAGAAATAGGAGAGTCCATATCAGTACCTGGCAGAGTTGGAACTGTAGAAGAAAAAAATCCAGAAGCAGACATGTCCTTAAGTGTCGGATACGATCACAACCCAGATAAGATCAAGTCCACCACTGAGGCATAAGATCGAACGGTTGGGGCAAAAAGAAGAACAGTGTGTTAGTGCAAAAATGGAGTTCTTTCTTCAAGAACTCACCAAGAAGAAGTCGAGAATAGGAAAGAAGCAATACTTACATTCAGATCCGATCTCCAAATATACACGACTTCTACCAATTAGCCAATTCGTTCTTCGATCTGTCCGATCAAAGCTAGATCAAGAACGACCTAAATGATCGAGATTAGACATTTGAACGAGAGGGAAAGATCGGTTGAACTCACCAGTGCATCGCCTATGTGTTGCCGGCGCTGATCGAATCCACTCGCCGAGGAGGAACAATCGCCAAGGAGCAGTCCTGCGTCACTGAGGAGGAAGTACTTGAGTCATGCTCTATCGCGGAGAGAAGATCTCGTCTACGTCAGTGAGACGCCTCCGTCGTCGTCGCCATGGCCCTGATCACCGGAGGGGTACGTGCCTAGTCGCCGCCAGAAAGAATGAGCGCTGCCTGGAGTAGTTGTTATGGAATCGAACGCCACTGTGGCTGCCTCGTGCAGCCGTGTGCTACCCGTTGTCGATCTGGTTGTGCGATCGGTGGAGAAGGAATCACCGAAGTAGAATCGCCTCTCCGTCATCGAGGGACGTGCATAGAGAGAGAGCCGTACGTCGATCGGAGAAAAGCTCGGTCGTCGTGCGCCGGAGCTTAGCGTCTAGTCGTGGCCACTAGCTCGTCGCCACCACCGCCGGGGACTAGGGTTGGCTTCACAGAGGGATTAGGGTGAAGCAGGGAGAGCTCTATAAAAGTTTAGGAAATTTAGTGAGAATGAGGATTCTCTTTCCTGGCCGAAATAAAAGGGATTGGCAAATAAGCAATTAGATCCACCCATCAATTGGTATTTTAATACAAACCCCCTTTTTTACTAATTGCAAGAATACCAAAAATTCAGTTAGAAAATTGGTTACAAGTTTGTTAGGAAGTGGGTACCACTCCAAATAAATTTGAAAATTAGTTGCCAAAATTCAAATTACCCTTCAAAAGTAATCATGAAATATTTATTAAAATATTTAATCAAGGATTATTATTCTTTTAAATAGTTTAAATCAACTTATTATTTAGTAAACTAAAATATTTCTAAAAAATAGAAAGGTGGAGTTACAAATCTCTCCCACTTAAAATAATTTTGTCCTCGAATTCGAGAGACAGCAAAACAAAATCACAATTAATTGTTTAACACAAGTCATTTATTGAATTTAATTTTTTTTTGAAAACCAGAATACAATCAAGCAAACAAAATGGGATAGCGCTCCCGAATCTCTTCCTTGCGCTCCCATGTGGACTCTTCAGGAGAGTGGTGTCTCCACATGACTCGGACAAGAGGTATAGTCTGATTTCGTAATTGCTTCTCCCTCCGATCAATGATCTCCACGGCTACTCCACTTAGGTCAAGCTCGGGCCCTCCTCTAGCTCTGAGTGATCCCCTACATGACTAGAATCTGGAATGTAGCGGTGAAGCTGGGACACGTGAAAAACGTTGTGTACTCCCTCCAAGCTAGCAGGAAGTGCAAGTCGATACGCCACTTTGCTAATCCGTGCCGTCACGTTGAAGGGCCCGAAGTATCTGGGGCTGAGCTTCCTGCCTCTGTCGAAACGAATGGTGCTTCTGTTTGATGGGATCTTCAGGAACACCATGTCTCTAATTATGAACTTTAACGGTCGTCTGCTACTGTCTGCCCATGCTTCTGTCGATCCTTTGCAAATCTACAACGCCCTGAGCCTTGAGACCAAGTATGATAATTACATACCAACTACGATCAGAATCGATAGTTTAACACAAGTGGACTAGAACAAGATAGAAAAATAATGGTCAGATAGACATGATTTAAGATCGAAGTTTAGACAAGACAAAAACGAGGTACAGAATCAAAATCTGGCAATGTATAATTTTGAGGAAATCAATGATCTAACGATAAAATGCTAGAAGAGAAGTTAGCAAGGGTTGATTGAGAAAATGTACAAAATACTCAGGAGATACAATATCAAATCAGGATGAACGTGCAAGGATTTGTGATTCTCGAAAATCAATAATCATATGAAAAGGGAATATTGTCTCTGTGATATCCAAAAGCATATAGGTATTTGAAATCACTTTGCTTAGAATCCCTACCCCGCCAGTATGTATCTGTCTGCAGTGGACTTTCGACTCTGTCACTCAAATAACAATATGTCACCGAATATTCTGTCAACCTTATACATTTTCCAACAATCATTGATGAAACAACCAAAGAGATCAAGATATGAAGAATATGACAAAGTTCCAATAATACTCGAAAACCTATGAATGTCTAAAATTACTTCAACTTAGAGTTCCTTCCTCGCTAGTGCGTTGCTGGCTGCAGTGAACCCTCAGTATCAGTAGTCCAGATAATGACTGCAGCGCGCAACTGCCACGCCCCAGTAGATTAACGAATAGTCTCTCAAACTTATCCATAAGAATTTTAAAATGTTTCAAGGAATCTAAATAAATTTCGATAGTCCAAGTCATGATAATGGTGAGATTATCTAACGGTTAGAAAATAAGGGTTTATTAGGTACTAAGAAGCAACAATGAGTCCAATCAAAGAGTAGTGATGCAAACATAGAGATTTAAAATTTTGAACAGGAAATCAAAGTTCAAATAGTAACCGAAATCTCAAATAAAATCCGGGATGGTAACAAGATTTCGTATCTGGAACATAATCCTGGATAGGTGACGAAGTCTCAAAGGTGGCATAGAAGCAAGATATCAGATACAAGACAAAGTCTCGAATTAAGGACCAGAAACCTTGTACAAGAATCAAAGTATAACAAAATCTCAATTGGCAACGAAGTCTCGAACAATAAATTGAAAGAAATTTTAATAGGAAATAATTCTCAGATAGAAAATCAACATCAACAAAGCCGCGAACAGAGAATAATCTCGAATAAAATCATGAATAGAAAATATAATCTCAAACAAGAAACTGATCAAAGTCTCAAAATAGATAACAAGATCTTCATACAATGTCTCGAATATAGACTGAATCGCAACAAGCATTAATTAAAAGCGAAGCTTCAAACAATGTTTGATTAGGAACAAAGTTCGAATAGCGGACAAAATATCAATAAGCGAATTGGATAAATGTCCATAAACAAGCGAAATCTTGGATATGAGTGTCCCAACCCGCACCCTAGAGTTAGGGCACGAGAAGTGGGTATGTCCAGCCTACGCCGCAGTGTCGGCGGTAGAACGCTGTCCTAGGTCTCATGCATCTAACAGTATAAGGTTAAACAGTTTATACTCCCCGAATGGGGGTGACATAGCAGATACAGACTCAATCACATCTAAGGTAAAGCATAATAAGGATAGATAAAACATGAAATCCAAAAGAGGTACAACAGAGAGAAATCTAAGTGTCTAAGATACACAAATCCAAAAATATATCTCAAATCTCCAAACTCAGATACATTAATCCATAAAGTAAATACAACTCCAGACAATTGAAATAACTATCTAAACAACCTCTAATGTGTCTCTTCTAGGCTAGCAGACAATCTCCAAGCTATCTGTAAAATTTATCAACGGGTCCAGTCAGGACATGATCGAGTACAGTACATCTCAATAATATCATAACAGGTTAGGAAATATAAACATGCTAGAGAGTAAGATACATGATCTGAAGAAATAACATGATGAAAAAGAGAGAGACTATAAGTAAATAGCAACAATATACAGAGAACTATCAGTGACTAGTGATTCAGAGCACAAGATGGTTGTGTAAACGGCCCGATGTTGTACACGAGTAATCTACAGAGGTTGTACACGAGTAATCTACTGGATTGATTACATAACCACTTCTACTCCCCTGCCCCAATCAATACACAAGGATCAAGCTAAGTTATGTTATTGCACACGAAGTATAGTCGTGCACGAGATTATGTGAATACATGAATATATACGATTTCACACGATTTGTACATGAATGTCACGAATACAAGGAGTACACGATGCTCACGATAAAGTACACGAACACGAATACCCGATGTATCCGCTAAAGGGATAACAACGCACAACAAAATCCATATAGTATTAATTCATGTTTCCAACGTGTCAGCATCATGTAAAGTAATCTAAAGCAGGAAATATAATCCTAAACATGATATAAAATGATCAGAGAATGTACTCGCCTGATATCTGAATGTCCAAGGTAAAGATACTGTCCGAGGAGAGGTGTCTGGCTCCTAATTAGAACAGCACAAGTCACAACATGTCCAAAAGGGTAATATAAAGCACTACAATACATTCTACATGAATCTAGGTCAAACTAGGCCAAAGTCAACCCTTGGTCAACTCTGGTCAACTGTACTAGTCAAACTAGGTCAAACTAGGTCATGTCCTAACCCAGCAAGTCTTACTAGGCCTAACCAAGACTATCCTAGCAAGCACACATCAATACAAGGCTATACAAGCCAACATACACCCAACTCTATATAGCATGCAATTATTCAATACTCAAATAGGCAAGAATTCACATTGGATATACACTAGGTAATCTATTACTTTAAGCTATATATGTCTACACATATATACACATGCATATATTGGTATTCAACATTAGGTCTATAATTATGGCATTTTAAATGGTTATATAAACTTATATATTACAACACAATATGCTAACATATATATAATATACATACATAGCTAAGTTAACTATATTCATAAATACTTATTTAAGAGGCTATGTGTGTGTATGTGAACATGGCAAAGGGGCAAGTGAGGGTTAAATGGGCATACATAGTGTATACATATCAAAGAGTGTCAAAGTGTAAGTGAACAAAGTGTCAAGATATTATTAAAACACAATATGCTAACATATATATAATATACATACATAGCTAAGTTAACTATATTCATAAATACTTATTTAAGAGGCTATGTGTGTGTATGTGAACATGGCAAAGGGGCAAGTGAGGGTTAAATGGGCATACATAGTGTTTACATATCAAAGAGTGTCAAAGTGTAAGTGAACAAAGTGTCAACATAGTGTAAGGGGGTACATGAGGTAATATAGGATTTGTGTTAACATAGAACATTACATCTCATTAACTTGTATATTGCATACATTACATCTATTATTACATTACATTCATGCTTGCATTCATTCATCATTCATTTATTCTTTAGCACTACTATATGCACCATACATTACATACTATGGAACCTACATATTCATTACAAGCCATACTTATACATGCTTATATTAGATAGGATACTTACACCTCATACATTATTTATTTAACCATTTACTCATGCTTGCATTCTCTATTTAATTACATAATATATATACATTAACATGGGTTAAAATCAAATAGAACATTATATTACACACAAGGGTGCATAAAATGCATATGCCGAATAGTAACTCCTACCAATAATCAATACTGTACTATCTTAGCATGAATTAAATTCTAGAATTAAAGTATGTTATAGATCTATGTGTTAGCTTTCCGAAACTTCAAACGGATCTCATTTTTGTTTTCGAAAACACCCGGAATCGCGAAAACACCGAGAACGCGTTTGTCTTTCGTACAGCTGACACTCAAATAATTCTCCAAAAAGTTACAGAAAGAATTAGGCCTACTAATACATGTTTTTGGAAAGCTAACTTCAATACGCTTCTTTTAAAAAAAATAGAAGATTAAACCGAACTTTGAGCTAGAAGTTATAACATTTCTAAGTTAGGGCTGAAATTAAAAACGTGGATAAAAATCATGACGGATTTAGATAGTTTGAGCCAAAAGAATACACAATATATATCCTAATTATCCACAACAATAATGACAATAATAATGGGAGGAACCACACTCACAAACTTGATTATATAATCATCATGAACCATTTATTACATATATAAATATAGATACACTCTCATTATAATATATATATATATATATATATATATATATATATATATATATATATATATATATATATATATATACACACACAAATCTAAAAATATATATATATATATATATATATATATATATATATATATATATATATATACACACACACACAAATCTATATATGTAACATGAACACATCTATAAGAGATACATGAATGAAATGTAAAGTACTCAAGAACACATCTCTACATATTCAAATATGAGATTTAATATGAATTAATTCATTTAATCAATATTTTAAATATAAAGTGTGTCCAAGTTTGGGGGTTTTTCCCATGAACACAAGACACAACAATAATACAATAGAAATTCCTAAAGGACACATAATGGACACAAGAGGACACAAAATAGGGACACAACAATGGGGTCATTCCTATGGTTAAAACTTTCCTAAATGCAAAATGGAGAAATAAAAGAGAAGGAAATATTACCTAAAGGAGAGAAAATCTAAGGAGAAAGGCTTATTCCTTGGGAGAGCTTGAGAGCACTTGGGGAAGAAGACTTCTCAAAGAAAGGAAATGAGCCGGGAGTCCTATTAGGGCCGGCCACAATGGTTATCTCCCCTCATTGAATATTACAAGTTTGCCCCTCCCTTAGTTACAAGTGTTTAAAACAATTTTGGTTAGGGTTTGGGGGTAAAAGGGTCAAAATAAAAACTCTAAATGGTTAACCTAATAATTAGGATTATGACTAATCTTTCTAACATGACTAATTAAAATGTGGGCCATGGCTAACTAATGCATGGGTCCAACTAGAGTCTAAGTTACCCCGGGTCCATGTTACAAGTCGGATTGAGATGAAATTCGAACCCGACTCAAATAATCCTAAAACAATATCATAAATAATAAAATAATATCAAAGAGGTCAAATGCAAAATATTCTTAGGCCAGAAATGACATTAATATATCATAATCACATGGTTAGGCTCTAGGTCAAACAGTCTCTAAGGTTTCACTAGCAAAACGTCAAAACCACAAGTCATTGATTTAAATAATTTTAAAATGATTTAAAATCACCACAAATCATATCATGAATTAAATATCATTATTAAAATAATTATAAACATGAAAATTTGAAATTACCCTCATTTGGAAAACTGGGTGCTACAACTCTATCCACCTTAGAAAAATTTCGTCCTCGAAATTTAAGATCGATAGTACTCCTTCTAGAGCCTCTAACCTACCCAATATCTAAGGTAACACTTCCTAACACTGGAATAATAAACGGACATCTAAATAGTGTCAATCTAGGAATACCTCCAATACTGCTCTGCTGTACGGCGGTAATGGAACTTCAATAAAATATGGACTGGAACCTATATCCAAGGGACTGGACCTATTTTAAAGTGGTCTTAACTAAGGATGAAAAGGAACCGATCATAGGCTATAGGTATGCTCAAAATATTATCTTCCTATTAACCATCTATTAATACATTCTATTACCATAGGAACGATGCATTACTAAGACATATAGGCCCCTATCTCTCATAACACATTTATACTCACCAAAAGACTAGTACATCCTATCAAGGCTGATACTATAATCTCTCATAAATCTCATAAGCTACATGTTTATAGACACAAATACCCACATCAAGGACTAACCTATATATATCTACAACTGATAATAATGGGGTGACGTCCCTATTTTCCAACAATCAAGGTCTAAATAATTTTATCTAAATCATACAATTTGAAGGAATAGAATACAAGGTCAGGACATACCGTAGCAGTTGGAAGTCTCACCTAGGTACACTAATCATTCTAGGTCAAAACAGTACTATGGTATCAACACACAAACAATCTAGGGTGTCCTAATTGGAAAGGTAAGGGAATAACAATCATCAAGGTTGTAGGGCTGTCTACCATCCTATATAAAAATTGGTCATTAACAAGCAACTAAGAAATTATTAAAAGGTTACTATTCCATTAAATGGCAAAAATTGAAAATTTAGGCACAACAAATCACAAATAGATTTTTGTCTTGACACGATCTAAGTTGATCAATTTCGGGATAAAACGAGATTTGGGCAAGAAGAAAAATCAATGAAATCAAAGTATGAGCACGAGCATCCAATGATGGAGGTTCAGGTCATGATTAAATTTAAATCGACTGAGTACGAATACGAGGTTCATAGGCGATGAAAAGATTTCAAGGAGAATTGTCAAGGTTGTCGCGAATGAGACTCTAGGGTCAAGTCTAACTATGTCTCCATTCTCGTAGATTGATACATGAAAAAAAGCAAACCAAAGTGCAATAGGTTGATCAGACCATCATGGACCGGTTCTGATTAGACAATATGTTAGTGGGTGGCCACCCAACCAAGCTCGAAAATAGATAATCTTGCAAAACTAAGGCTAATTTAGCAGCACAAGATATAAGGGTGGTAGTGATGAAAAGAATTACATACTCCAAGTTTCTTAACCAACGGGTCAAGTAATCAGATAAGGTACAAGGTTAAGCATCTAAGGAAACAAGCAGAACACCATCACATATCGGATCGAAAGAATTGAGTCAAGACTGGATTTTTAATTGAAATAAGAAGAAATTTAGTATAATGGTAGAGGTTATAGTTTAGCCAGTTGACCAGAAAATTATATCAAGAAAATAGAGTATAAGAAGACGGGTTTTAGTGGGACATGATATACCTACACGAAGGTGAGCTCATCTAGGTCTTGCATATAAGATTTGTTGGAGGGTAACAGCTAGTATTACATTTTGAATATCAAAGTCACGATAAGGAACGTCAAGGATCTCAATTAGAAAGTGGGAGTTCAAGAGGTGGTAATTAATGCACAAAATAATGAAGATCGAGTTAGTCATCTGCTTCTGATACTCTTAAGTTCATCTGGTCATAACTTGCCAATCATATCTTTACCTCACCAGTCTCCATATAAAAATTTAACCTTTACTTAAACTCTTACCATGACTACCGTAGGCAATTACCAATTTCCAAACATCACTCTTGAAGCACAGCCCTCACATTTAGGAATCAACATTAACCATTTATTTAAATTTTCAAGTTCTTTCACCTTGTCTTAAATTTGACCCAAAACCTCTAAATCCTATTTACGAATTCCTTGAACTTGTTCAAATTGTTCTCCTTGTATTATTTAATTTAAAACTCTAGGCCTTACAAAACTTATCTTCCATCATAAAATCAACTTCCGTATTTTCTTCGACATACACCCTTGAATATTATTCTCCTAAAAATATTTCACAACAATCTCTAAACTTCCATAACTTTGTGTTCTCTCTATCCCTAGTCATTTCCACGTAACATCTTGTTTAATATCCTTATTAAACACAATTAACTTTTCTTTTCCATTACTAACCTTCTACATAGCCTCAGAGTAAAAGTTTTCTCCAGAATCAATAACCAAGATTTTCTAAGTTCTCAAAACTAGGTTGACCTCTGATATCCTCATTAGTTTTGAATACACCTATAAACTATCTCATAACCCCAAAATTTTTCTAAATGTAATTGTTTCCAGATTGGCAGTATACATCTCTTTATTATATTCGAGACCTTTACCACATTTCTATCTCAAGTTTCCATATGGAACACTCCACATTTGATTTCTTTTAGATCATCATAAAATAACCAGTTATGTCTTCTCTGAGCTACATAATTTATGTCACTTCCTTAGCCTTTCCCATGCAAAAGATACGAAGATTCAAGGGTTTCGAAGTACATCTGGTAGGGAGACAAGATATGGGTAATTAATATAATGAGATAGAGTTTAAGATAAGAGGTAAATAAGAATGCAATGGAATAATGGCGAGAAAGAATAATGAAGATATGTTCCTTCTCATCGGTTCAAACGAGAGGAACCCATCAAGCTTAAATTCAATAGCAAGGAATGAGGGTAAATCCAAACAAGAGGAAAAAGAATTTCAATTGAAGTTCAAAATAAGTTTCTCAGGGGTCGTCCCAGAAATCTCTCAAAGAATCCTAAGTGTGATTGAGTACCTTGGATTTGAAAATATTAATCTAAATACAAAATTAAATCAACAACTACAAATTTTATCAAAATCATCAACTAATAGCAGGATTCAAAGTTCTATAATGAACCCACAAAATCAAATTCAAATCAAGGAAAAAGGTGAATCAAAACAAGGAAAATGAGTTTATATCGGAATTCAAAATGAGATTATCGAGGGTCATCCCAGGAATCTCTCAAGGAATCCTAACAGTGATTGAGTATCCTCTCATCTTAACATCTTAATTTATATATCCTATAGCAGGCTCGTAGTAGTACAACTAAGTCGTTGCGCTACTACAAAATTGCACTAATGCGAATCTCGACCTGCATGGGCCACCACTAAAAACGTGTCACAACCCGCACCCTAGAGTTAGGGTACGAGAAATGGGTACGTCCATCCTACGCCGCAGTGTCGGCGGTAGAACGCTGTCCTAGGTCTCATGCATCTAACAGTATAAGGTTAAACAGTTTATACTCCCCGAATGGGGGTGACATAGCAGATACAGACTCAATCACAGCCGAGAACGCGTTTGTCTTTCGTACAGCTGACACTCAAATAATTCTCCAGAAAGTTACAAAAAAAATTAGGCCTATTAATACATGTTTTTGGAAAGCTAACTTCAATACGCTTCTTTTAAAAAAACGAAAGATTAAACCGAGCTTTGAGCTAGAAGTTATAATATTTCTAAGTTAGGACTGAAATTAAAAACGTGGATAAAAATCATGACGGATTTAGATAGTTTGAGCCAAAAGAATACACAATATATATCCTAATTATCCACAACAATAATAATATGAGGAACCACACTCACAAACTTGATTATATAATCATCATGAACCATTTATTACATATATAAATATAGATACACTCTCATTATAATATATATATATATATATATATATATATATAAAATATATATATATATATATATATATATATATATATATATATATAATATACATACACAATATATATATATATACATACACAAATCTATATATGTAACATGAACACATCTATAAGAGATACATGAATGAAATGTAAAGTACTCAAGAACACATCTCTACATATTCAAATCTGAGATTTAATATGAATTAATTCATTTAATTAATATTTTAAATATAAAGTGTGTCCAAGTTTGAGAGTTTTCCCCATGAACACAAGACACAACAATAATACAATAGAAATCCCTAAAGGACACATAATGGACACAAGAGGACACAAAATAGGGACACAATAATGGGGATCATTCTTATGGTTAAAACTTTTCTAAATGCAAAATGGAGAAATAAAAGAAAAGAAAATATTACCTAAAGGAGAGAAAATCCAAGGAGAAAGGCTTCTTCCTTGGGAGATCTTGAGAGCACTTGTGGAAGAAGACTTCTCAAATAAAGGAAATGAGATGGGAGTCCTATTAGGGACGGCCACAATGGTTATCCCCCCTCATTGAATATTACAAGTTTGCCCCTCCCTTAGTTACAAGTGCTTAAAACAATTTTGGTTAGGGTTTGGGGGTAAAAGGGTCAAAATAAAAACTCTAAATGGTTAACCTAATAATTAGGATTATGACTAATCTTTCTAACATGACTAATTAAAATGTGGGCCATGGCTAACTAATGCATAGGTCCAACTAGAGTCTAAGTTACCCCGGGTACCCGTTACAAGTCGGATTGAGATGAAATTCGAACCCGACTCAAATAATCCCAAAATAATATCATAAATAATAAAATAATATCAAAATAATTCTAAGAGGTCAAATACAAAATATCCTTAGGCCAGAAATGATATTAAAATATCATAATCACATGGTTAGGCTCTAGGTCAAACAGTCTCTAGGGTTTCACTAGCAAAACGTCAAAACCACAAGTCATTGATTTAAATAATTTTAAAATGATTTAAAATTACCAAAAATCATATCATGAATTAAATATCATTATTAAAATAATTATAAACACGAAATTTCGAAATTATCCTCATTTGGAAAATTGGGTGCTACAATGAGACAAGGTCGAAACAAAGTAGTGGACAAACAACTCTCGAATAAAATCAAAGTCATGAATGGAAAACAAGTCTCCTATAGAGAATGAGTCACAATCTTGAATAGTAAATGAATCTTCAAAAATCTTCAAAGGAATCCTCAACAATGTCCTGAATAGGACGAAACTTAAACAAGGCTTCGAATGAGGAACATGGTTTCGAAATGAATTCTCGAGTAGGAATTAAATCTTAATTAACACGAAGTTTGATGAGGGAACAAAATTTCCAAATAGGAGCCAATCATTAGGAAACAAAGTCATGAATGATAAATATGCAAACAGTATCAACTAATGGATTTCAAACAATTATCGAATTATGGATATTGAAACAAGTTTACCGAATAGGAAGCAATACCTCGAAATAAGTTTCGAACATCAACCAAGGTTTCAAACAAGAAATTTCAAGAAATGATCTAGGTGCTAAGGGAAATTTAAGGGAAGTTTGGATTGCGAATCAAGATACATAATTTTCTCAAACTATGCAAGAGAAGCCTTCTGTCTTCAGTATTCCTCTGGAACTTGATTCACTTCAACTTCTTCAATTATTCTGACGTAGGCTGGTCCATGCGGTAGTGCTCCATGTCAGTACTGAATCTGGAGAGGCCAGTCCCCTTGCTGTAGTCCTAGTGCTCCTTGTGCTCGTCTTTGAACAGTGTGATTAACGGCCTCGGGACAGTCCTTAACTTGGTGGGTAGACGATCCGTAGAATAAACATAGCCTCCTTCTCTTGTGGCACTCGTCGTAGCGGTGTCCTGACGACGGCAGAAATTACAAGTGATCGTCGGCTGAATCTGAATCTGGATCTCCCGTTGAGGTGACTAAAGTGCAGGGACTCTGACATGAATATATGGTTGCTGAGATCCTGATGCGCCTCGTCCTTTGTGATCCACAACTTGCTGGCAATCTTTCATTCGGTTCGGTGGGCAGAAGATCCATAGGATAGGCAGAGCCCAAGTCTCTTGCGGTACCCTTGAAGCGATGTTTGGATGGCAGTGGAAAGCACAAATGGCCATCATCTGAATCTGACGACGTGACTGAAGAGGTGCTGTCTGAGTGTGGTGACACTTTGCTGATCCATAGTAGTTGCTATCTTTATCATAAGTCTTCTTGTCTCTCATGGCCTTTAGCTTTTGTCTCATTCAATTGTCTGCGCTACATTCTGGATCTCCTGGCTGATGGCACCAATCTTCAGAGAAGTCGGGTCCTCAAGGACTTGGGTGATTTTTAGTGGCGACTCCATGTTTTTGATCTGCTACTCGGTACAACATATGTGCTCGGTGTCGGAGAAGTCCAAGGATCCGTGAGTCTGAAAATCAGAAGCCCTCATAGCTCGGAGAGTGTATCCACAAATTTGGCTTAGAAAAGGATGGTCTGCTCCCTCTGGGTGTCAAGGAACTCTTGAAACATCTCCATCAACTGCGTACTACCCATGGGGATAGTAGGGGCGATAGAAGGTAGTGGAAACTCGAAACCCTCAAGTGTAGGTGGATCAACCGTCCCGGTGTCGCGTGCTTGAGCTATCTGAAAAACAGAAAACTGTTAAATATCCTAAACCTAAAAACAACAAGTGTTTATAAAATATCAATATATCCGATGTACCCGATTTCCTATGCTGTGATCAAGTTTTCTAGTTTAAATTAAGTCCTCCAATAGTACACTAATACCTAGGTACCATTAGGATAGACCTGCATAGGCCACCACTGAAAATATGTCACGACCCGCTCCCGAATAATCGAACACGAGTCGGACACGCCCAGCCTTCATCGATAGACACGACGAAGTAAGCTGTACCAAGCTAGGGATAACCAGATAAACATGAATGTGGACAATCACAGCATCTAAAAAACGTTCCCAGAAGATCGCCATAATCCATAAATCCATATATCATAAAGGTACCAGAGTCAACAGGAATGAAATATACTTTGAACTCTAAAAACAATATCTAGGAATAAAGTTAAACAGTCTAAACCTGAAGCCTCTAGCTAAGTCATGCCTCCATCCTGCTCATCTAAGATCCTGGGCTCTGGCCCATAAGGTAGGACAATATCCTGCTAGTACACCTGCAACATATCCAGTCAGGAGCGGAGCTAATTATATCCAAGAAAATGAACAAGAACATTATGGTATGGAAATGAGTACATAAAAAATATACAGTACGGGAAACAAGAACATGAATACTGGAAAGTAAATACAGGAAATACAGGGAACATGAAATAAAACCTGAACATGAAATATACAATAAACCTGACATGTGCAATATATCAAAATATATCCAGAATGTGTGATCGGCTTGGGTAGATTCAGGAAACATAAAATGGTATGGTTTCGGTCCCGCATGCACGATGCGGGGCCTAAGCTATTCATATGAATTGTAACTCGAGTTTGATCACACATCTGAAGTATTTCCCCTTCCAGACACCAGTAAACTCAAGGAACAAGATACAAGACAATCTCGTGAAATATCATGTCAACAAGAAGATACAAGCATGAATACAAGACATGAAGTAATGGATAAATCCGAGGAGTATACTTGCCTTGCTCAGGGTGATCGGGAAAAAGGAGTAGATCGTCTCTATGTCCACCAGATAGTAGGTACAAATTGGTTAAGCTCCAAATTAATACATTTCCTATTAAACTCTTCAATCAAAACCCTGATTTAACTATATACTTGCTATCTATCTTATAGACTTACTAGTTATAGGGTAATACACTAAACAATTTCCTTTAAAACACCATTAGTAACATTGCTTATTACCCAAAATTATTACTAATTTCCAATTTGAAATAAATTGGTTACCACCAACCACAGTTTATTGCTAAGTCTAAAAAGGCTTGGCCAGCTATTCTTTACAAAATTAATTACCAAACTTTACCTAAGGTGCTAACACCTCAAGATCCTGCTGCTAACAAAAGTTAGTAAACAAAGATTTTAATATCTTGACTACAACCCATGCTAGAATTTAAAAGAGTGTGAGTAAAGACAATAGCAACTTAGCCTTATTAGTCACACACAACTCCATTGCAAAAAGGTATACACACAAACCAACCCAACTCTATCAACATATCCTACCATAGTCTCTAGCAACTTCACATCATCTATTGTCCCAACTTGACTCCCAGCAGCGAGTGAGAGCTAATACAGACCCTTTTTATGTAAACCCATAATTTCAGCTTATCAAAACCAAACATTCCTTTGAAATGCTAGATTAAAGTTTGAAACTAAAGCAGCTCAACAAATTCGAATCGAAAACGAATCAAGAATTAATTAACCATTCAATTTACATTTGAATATCCAGTTATACAGTTAAACCAAATGTTTAGCAACCATTAAAATCAATAGGTATAGCCAACCAGCAGACCTAACTCAGTATACTCACACATCGGATCACAAAAACAACTAGAAGCCCTGCAAGGTTCACACATATCTCCTCCATACATTTCCAAATTAACCCAGTAATAGCTCTATAAAAATACTAAAAGAAAATTATACAAAGATATATAACTAAACAGTCCACAACAGTCAACTGCCAACCTAATCCCATGAGTAGTAAATTATACAAACAAAGTTCAAAAATAATTAAGAATTATACAAAGCAATAAATTCAAAACTCAAGCAATCTCAAATAAATTATACAATCCAATCGAATTATATATATATTCAACCCTTCCTCCTGCAAACGACCCCAACGCACTCGACTATATCTACAACTGGACACGATCCAGACTCGGACACGGGCTTACTGCTGTCCTGTACTCGACGTCCTAATACTGGGCTCGAACCCGCAGAACCCAACACAACTCTGGACACGAGCAATGGTTAGACACGTCTAGATTAGTACCTGGCAGAGTTGGAACTGTAGAAGACAAAATCCAGAAGCAGATATGTCCTTAAGTGTCGGATACGATCACAACCCAGCTAAGATCAAGTGCACCACTGCGGCATAAGATCGAACGGTTGGGGCAGAAAGAAGAACAGTGTGTAAAGCCCCTAAATTTCTACTGATTTTTATTTTATTTTATTTTGGTACTGATTTAAAATTTGGTATTGTACGTCGCATGGTCGTATTTTACGTCGCGCACGAAATTTTATTTTTCGAAATTGCTCGACGAGTGCGAATATGTGCGAGCGTACATATTTTAGGAAAAATATTTTTCTTATTTTTAGTTTCAAAATATATATAATAAGTATTTTAGTTATCGTCCCAAAATTCTAATTTGTTATTTTATTTAGAAAACCTTTATTTACATAGTTATAATAATAAATAATTTCTTTTCTATAAAATGGTATATTAGAAAAGTAGATTTATGTAAATATCATTTGGACATTAGTAAATATTTATTGTATTTTTGAAATTATTTTATTAATATTTTTGGAAGATATATTTCGAAATTATTATGGCGATTTAAATCTTGATTTAAATTCTTGGATTTATTTAAAAGGTTAAATATTTGAAATTGATTTATCTCATTGATTTTATACTAGAAATTTAATTAGATTTAAATTTGGACTGTATTTGGATTGGAACTGATTTATTTTAAATTTATTTAAAAGGAAATTTAAACTACTCCTAATTCTATCCAATTGGGAATTCCTACATCCTATAAATAGGCAGGTACTCCTCCAATTTCTACACCATAATCACAAGTGCATCGTGTCTGTGACCATCCAGTCTCGTATTCTATATTTTAAAACTACATTATCCCTATCCCCGTGTCGGACACACCCCGACATCATCGAATACCCGACCCTAACTCTACCATCCCAACCACCAAACCCCTTGCCGTCATCAGCCCCCAACTCCGGTTATCACCACCCTCGCCATCATCACCCCGACGCAACCACCACCACCAGGCAATACCGCCACCATCGCCATCATCAACATCCCCTTCGCCACCCCAAAACCACCCCTCGGCAGACATCACCACCGCCACCACAAGAATAAGGAAAGGAGGAGAACCTCACCTCGACGGAGTCCTCTGTACCACCGCAATGGGCTGGGCCACCGTTGACAGTGAGCCGCTGCCAAGGCTCAGACCCGATGCCACCGAATCTCTGCATAGTCGAGAGCCCCGTTCGTGAACGCCGAGCGCCGCCTCCAGGCGCGTGCCCAGCCCCGACGACCATATTCTCCACGGTCGCCCTCTCATTCCTCAGATCCACATCCCGCCGGTCCGGCCCCGCCGTCGCCGCGGATCCGCCCACGTGTGCGCACCCTTCCGTGGTGCTGGTAGCCGCTGTGCCCCGCCCAAGTTAGCCTCCGGCCATACGACTCCTCCGCTCCTCTTCCCGACGCTGCCACCCCACGACGTGGAGACCACCGCCACCGTGTCCTCCTCACCGTCCCCTTCCGGAACTCCGGCGCGATCGTCCCCTTTCCGTGCGCATCGCCCGCACAGGGCAGCAGCCGCCGCCCTTCCACGCTTGGCCTCGCCGCCCACCTCCCAGCGCCATCAGCTACCTCGACTCCGCCGTCGAGGCTCAGATCCGCCACCCGAACTGCCCGCTCGTGCCTCTCCGTCCTCCACCGCCGCTTTTTCGGAGCCATCGCCGATCTGGACCCGCCTGGCCTCCTCTGGAGAGCGCCGCCGCCTCTGGGGGCCGCCGCTCGAAAAACCCAGCCGTCGTCGACTGCCGCCTCGCCGGTGGGCCGAAACCGTCGGAGCCGTCCCTTCCGGTAAAAACCTATTCCTCTCTTCTCTCTCTCCCTGTCTCTGAACGAAATGGGGGAATAAGGTGTTGGTTTTTGAGGGATGAAGTTATCATTATTATTATTATTATTATTATTATTACTTTTAGTATTATCATAACTCATTAGTTATATTATCAATTATTATTATTATTAGTATTAGTTTATTCCATTAGTATAATGATTATTATTACTATTATATATACTATTATTAGTTTTATTATTATTATTATTATTATTATTAGAAATAATATTTTGTTATATATATGGGTATTATTATTAATACTATTTAAAAAGACTAGTAATATAATTGCAGTATTAGTAACTATATTATTTTAGAAATACTAGAAATATATTTTGGTCAATATTATTATTATTAATTGCATATTTTGATACTAGTCCAAAACTATATTGCCTTCAAACATTTTTTCAAAAAATTATTTTAACTAGTAAAAAGGATTTTCGAAATTATAGATGATTTCGAGTATTTCAAAAAATTATCTTACTAATAAATTACGTGTTATCTTCCTAGAAATCCTATTTTGGTAAACTTATAGTTTTAGCCTAAATTAATTTTTTCGTATTTTCAAATATTTGACAAAAATTATTTTTACTAATAAACATGGGTTTCAAGAATTATACGTAACCTTTCTAAGAAATAATATAAGTATTCCCTCAAATATCTGGATTTCGATTGATCATATTTCCTATTCCTTCGCGACTTTGGACCTCTGCACCATGACTATGGCTAGTGGACCAAGTTGGACTTGCCAGATTATCGCACACCAGGCGTAACAACAGGCAAGATACCTTGCCACAATTTATTGTTTATAAATTAGTTTCATTTATTTATTACATATCACTGTTCATTTATTTCTAGTTCTTGATTATTGCCTGCTCAGTGATATTTACTGTACCTTGTTAGTTATCCTTTGATTGTATATAGACCTAGAGTTAAGGGACCACCTCTAGTTTAGTGTATTACATAAACTTTGACACTGTTGTGCCACGAGATGTGTGAGATATGAGTAGCATATAGCCTACGGACTTGCGTGTTGGCGGATCACTGTTACGTACAGGACGTGCGTTAGGTCTAACTGTCAATAGTTGTGTGTTAGAAGACTTGACGGTTAGTAGTGTTACATGGTCGTAGATGCGACATGATAGGTACTTTGGGTGGGGAGAACAATTCCTTATCGTATGGGCTTCTATTGCACTTCCCTTGTAACCCGGATGCTCCGCTGAAGATACGGGTATGAGCCTCTCAGGTTAGCCACTGTCGTTTTTGAACGTCATGCTCTTGGTCACTGGTGCCCAAGTGGGGACTATACCAGATCCTATTTACAGCCAGAGCCCTTGCGACGAAAGGTTTGTTCTCACTGCATGTTCACTTTAGTTTGGTTAGATTACCTTATAGTGTCTTGTCACTTTCTTTGATTGTGGCATATTTTATATTCAGTATTATATGGCATGTTGATGTATCTTGTTACGTCCCTCTGAGGACCTGGTTATCTCGCCAGGTGTGTGTTTCCTGATTTCTTGCAGGTGCTCTAGCTAAGGCCATTCCTTCCTTCGTGGTGATTGCTCTTGGACTCGCCATTGCTCTCGCTTGCTAAATTCTTTCCTTGTAAATTTTTCCATATTTAATTTGGTTGGTAGTGGACTTTGTCTCCGCCCAACTATGATGTACCTGACAAATTCAAAGTTACTTTTATATCATATTTATCTTTATGGATGAGATTTAGTACCTTGGTTACTGTATTTTACAGCTTATGCATATATACGAGGGTCCATATACTTCGTATGTATACAGCTGGCATGATAACGTTCTAGTCCTACGTATTTTGGGGGCCGTTACATATTTTTGTGGTGGCCCATGCAGGTCTAGTTTGCCGTTTCGGTTACATGATTGAACCAAACGGACCTGCAATATAGGATTAGAGTTTAGAATCTCATCCACCTACTTGACTTCCTTCCTTGACTTCAAATTCTGAACTCTCATTCGACCTCCTTGATTTGCATCTTGCTTGACTCTTTCTACCGTAAATTTTTAGTTTCGTGTTTAGTAAGATGACTACACTAGTATATGCCCATAGGGTAAACACATGGTTAGGTGGAATGCATTAATATGCATTGGAATTTTATTTGAGTTATAAAAGAATTTATTTTTCTAGAAAGTATGATTTTAAGGATTAGTTAATTTCAAGTTGGGTAGTAGCATATTTTTCGCTTTCAATGGATAGTTGGAATTTTATTTTGCTATTACAAGGTGGTATACATAAGAGGACAGCTAGATCGTGAAAACAAATTTATGATTTATGGTTTTTTTTTGAAATTGCAAAATAGTTTATGATTCAATGGGATATGAAACCGATTGGAAAACATCTATAAATTGTGACACATGATTTACGTTGAGTTCAAGTATTGGATTGTAAAAGTTTTTAAAAGAGTTTTAAATCATAAGAGAATATGGAGGGTTTATGATTTACGGTTTATTAGAGAGCTTGAGGTTTTAAATTGAGTCATATAAATTTTTTAATTTATTTTATTTTTGTGTTTGAAGAGATGATGGTAAAAAGTTTTGGTTTGAAATATTTTGGAAGATATAAAATCGACTTTGAAGAAAAGTTTAAATATTTATAAATTTGCTCATATGATTTACGATTTATAAAGTTATTTAGATTTCGAGTTTAAAACCTTGATTATGGATATTTAAATTTTTGAAAAAAAAGAAGAAGAATGAAGAGTTGTTGTGACTTATTGGAAGCTAGATATACACATTGAAGGATATAGAATTAAATTTGGGAGTTATTTAAATGTTTTATTTTGTAGTATGAATTTCGACGGATAAACTTATTAAATATTGAGTTTAAGATTTGGAAAAAAAGGGGGGTTATTATTCGATTTACAATACACCAGAGTTGTTTCGAGATTTATTAGAGATTTAAATTGTGATTAAAGTTGACAGTCTAAGATAATTGAAATTTTGGCGGAGTATCTTGAAAATTTTATTGAAAATTTTTCGAAGAACTTGAAATTTAGATTAGATCATATATTGATGAAGGACCAAGAAGCAAGTAAGGTCACCCTAGTGAGATAGAAGTATTCCACATTAGATTGCCATGCCACCTATGACTATAATATTGCATATGCACAAGTGTAGTTAGTCATTGACCAAACCGATGAACATATCTTTGACTTACTCAACCTTCCCTCAAATCTAGATCTTTATTAGTGACATCTAATTGTTTGAAACTTAGAAATGATTACCCCTTGACCATACACTTATCTATGAGACTATCTTCCCTCTAGTAACTGTGCTCTAACTTATTTTACATTGATCTACTAGATTTCCTAATTATCTTTATTTCGTGCTTTAACTGGATCCATCTTATTTTTGCATAAATGTCACCTTATGAACTCCTATTTTCTATTCTAGACCAATTGGCGTTCCCTATCGTGACTTTGATATTTGGAGCACAACACTAGACTTTTTTTTCCAACAAATTTCACATGCAAGACCTAGACGAGCTCACCTTCATGTAGGTATATCATGTCCTACTAAAACACGTCCCCTTGTACTCTACTTTTATGGTACGACTTTCGGGTCATAAAGACTAACTATAACCTATACCATGGTACCGATATACTTTTGACTATATAGTGGGACTCAATCTTGACTCAAATCTTCGGCCCGATTGCGATCTACTAAATCTGTTAAATGCTTAACCTCGTGTTTTATCTTGACTACTTAACCCTTGTCATTTATTTTCATGTTTCAATCGATTCACTTAGACACATAACCTTTTTCTCTTTCTTTCGCTCGTTGCAACCCCTACCCTTCTTCTTTTCCAATTAAATTGCTTTCTCATACTTCACTATGATTTCTCCATTGCTTACGCCACCTTATTCCTTGTATGATTCCCTTATACAAAATAAAAGTTGATCATGACAATCTCGGGTTAGTAGAGGTTAGATTGGAGAACCCCACAACATGGATGAATAATAAAGTGGTTAAGATAATTACGAGATTATGAGCTGTAGGAGGGTCATAATGGAAATGTGTCCGAATCAATGAAGTAAGGAATGATATATTAAGTTTTGACGAAACACTCAAGGATAAATAGACTTCTCGGATTTCAAATTTTGTTTTAAACTATATATCGAGTGGAAAATCTTCTAAAGTGTTGGTGGTTTAAGAACCAAATAAATATATAAAATTTAGGGATACAAATTTTTGGATAAAGGCAATGTTGACGTTATGATGATATTAGCTTTTAAGGATGACCAATTGTTGAAGAAAGAAACATTTACATATTTGATTAAGTTCTAAGATGATCATGAATAGAAATGTCACTACCAAAATTTATCGTTTTAGCGACGGCCACATCCGTCGCTAAGACGACGGTAATTACAATTAGCGGCCGAGTACCGACGGATATTGGCCAAAAACATCCGTTGGCAATCAGCTCGTCGCTAATAACCTTCCGTCGCTAAGTTGTCGTCACATGACGGACTAGCGACGGATATTCGACGTTACAATACGAAGCCTTAGCGACGGATGTCCGCCGAACTTTCGTCCACTTCAGCTTTTAAGTACTGAACTGTGTAGGCTATAGCGACGTACATTTCCGTCGGTAACCCGTCGTAACAGCGTATCAGATTGAATCATTCCGTCGCTAATGCGTCGCAAGTCGTCGATAATTAACGACCGCTTTGCGACGGATTTCTGACGGACTATTCGTCGAGCAGGTTCTGGAAAAGCTTGGCATTGCCAGCACCATGGCGACATAATCGTAGTCGCTAACCCGTCGCTACTGCGACGCCACCGCGACGGATTGCTGACTGATTATCCGTCGCCATTGTTATAAAAATGTCATGCATTTCCAGGACCATATCGACAGATTTGCCGTCGCTACGCCGTCACTATTTAGAGCGACTGATTAGCGGCTGTCTACCAGTCGCCCTGGCGACGGCCGTTCCGTCGCTAGTCCGTCGAAGCTTATACCACCAGAACGTTGCCGACGGATAATCCGTCGATAACCCGTCGCTGCCTGGAAACATTTTAAAAACTCCAGATAGCGACGGATTACCCATCGACAACCCGTTGGAAACTGGGAGTATCCGTCGCTAAACGGTCACTAGTCCGTCGCTAACTGGGTTTTTTGGGAAAAAATTATAGTACTTTCCCTGTTCACAAATATATGCATAAACCAAACCAATATACAATGCACACCAATTATCCAACAATCACACAGACCAAATATATAATACAGTCACATTATCCAAGAATCACATAGACCAAGTAATGCACATACGAATTTAATGCACGTCAATTATCCAAAAATCATATAGACCGAACGAAATTAATATAAAATAGACATCAATTATCCGGAAGAGTAACCTAATATCCATCGTTATAATCCGATCATTCCACAAATATTACAAATTTTTCACAAATATTCCAAAACACATAGAAAAGAGTTGGCCAGTTACAGTAACCTCATATCCAATCCTGGCGACCGATCATAACACAAATATTCCAAAATTTTCACAAATATTCCAAAACATATAGGAAAATCGACTTTCGCCTCAACAATGACCACAAGTCAGACGATGAATTCTCACAGCCAGGGATGATAGTTGCGTTGAGGCATGTACCATTCTATCAGCCACTTTGCATACGAAGGCTCAATCTGGTTGAGGTCTTCTGTAGGGACAGGAGGGTCGGTCCCGATGCTACTACTCTCTGACGGTGGCTCCTACTTAGCTTCAAGCTTGGGAGCAATCTCTTCCCTGATGGTCATCGGTTCTTCCTTGACCTCGACCTTTGGTAACACCTTCTCCTTAACAGTCACCGGCTCTTGTTTGACGACGGAGACTTCCTCCGTGTCGACCTCCAAGGGTTTCTTGCCTCGACCCCTTCCTCGACTAGCAGCACCACCTCGACGAGTCCTAGGAGCCATCTTTCTGACAACAGAAATTTTCATATAGGGTAAAGAAATTTACTCAAGTTATAAAAGTTGTGACGTTGGTTTTTTGCGTTCATCATCATTAGAGGGAGCAGCACTGGAAAAGTTGTGACGTTGGTAGCATGAGTAAAAATCTGTATCACAAGACTAACAGAATTACTATGTAATCATGTACTCACCAATAACCGGATGTAACTGGAGTCGTTGGGCCTATCGTGCAGTAATTTATGGATCCGCTGGTATAGGCCAGATGTACTTAGTATCTAGTGTATCAAGCCTGTATCGGTCTATCAGATTGGTATAGGACGTATCATATTAGTATTGGCCTTAACAAATTGGTATCGTCCTATATCCGATATGTACATGTATCGGCCGTATAGCTAGGATTCATATTGGCCTTATCGATTTGGTATCGGTCATATCCGATATGTATCGGCCGTGTTGGATTATTATATACCATTTCGGATTAGTTTCATGGAAGGTTTAGTAACAACTGTACTTGGATTTCTCTCTTCTCGAGCTAGAATACCATTGCAAGAGAATCACCAGATCGTGATTGGCCAGTTACAGTAACATACATACTTCCTTTTCCATCAGAAAAAGCGAGATTGAAAAGGAAGTATGTATGTTCTGTAACTGGCCATTTACGCTCTCGTGACTCTCTTGAAATGGTAATCTAGCTCTAGAAGAGAGAAATCCAAGTACAGTTGTTACTAAACCTTCTACGAAACTAATCTGAAATGGTATATAATAATCCAACACGGCCTATACCTATCGGATATGACAGATACCAAATCGATAAGGCCAATATGAATCCTAGCTATACGGCCGATACATATCGGATAGGACGATACCAATTTGCGAAGACCAATACCAACCGATACGGCCCATACCAAAACGATAGATCGATACTAATTCGATACGGTCAATACTTATAAGTACCTACGGTCCAGGAGGTTGATCCGCTATAGTACACCCATGTACGATCGACGAAGTAACGACGGACGTCAATTTGGATGTGAAAATCTGTATCGTAAGACAAACTAAACATAATCAGTTCTATTTCACATGCTTAATTGCCAAGTATGGGAACGAATGGCTCAGAACACAACCCAAAATTCATTCTAGCATACATTAGTGTGAATCATCTACGTTCTGTACATATAGTGTAGTATATGTTCTAATCGTATCTAGTATCTAAAAGATGTAACAGAATCAAGATGAACTCGTATAGATTACAGGTGCCCCACATTTGAGTGCTACACCAAGACTCACCGTAATGAGGTTAGTGATTTATTTAACCTAATATAGTAATCTTGTAATTTAAAGTTGGAAGAACGTGCAAGTAGCCTTATAGTTTCTGCCTTGCCAGTCGAATGGCTTAATTGCCAAGTATCGGAACGAATGGCTCAGAACATAACCCGAGATTCATTCTAGCATACATTAGTGAGTTCATCTTGATTCTGTTACGTCCTTCAGATACTAGATACGATAAGAACATATACTACACCATATGTACAGAACATAGATGATTCATACTAATGTATGCTAGAATGAATCTTGGCTTGTGTTCTGAGTCATCCGTTCTGATCAAGCATCTTCCTTCTCCTCTCCTCCACCATGGCTCTGAACAAATCTTCTCCTCCCTCTACTTCCCTTCTTCTTATTTGACTCTCTCAGCAACATATGACATCCAGCTCAAGTGTAGAGTCGGGGGAGAAGAAGTGGACAGAAAGAGGAGGGGGAAGCAGAACAGCCGACGGCATGACCCGGAGGAAGTACAGAGGTTTTCTTCAACAGCCATAGGAGAACTATAAGGATATATCTTTTTAGCGACATATCACATTGTCAAAGATCCTTAATGTGACAATCATGTTACCGCGGTGTCGGAAGACTAACATGTCATAAGAGATTCTAAGCCGTGTGTTTTGACATAATCCTCAAAACTCTTTCCTGCTATGTAATAATGCAAGATTACTACAGAGGAGGAAAGAGTTGGGAAGATTATATCACACGGCTTAAAAACTTATGACATGTTAGTCTTCCGACACCGCGGTAACATGATATTCACATGAAGGGTCTTTGACAAGATGACATGTCACAAAAAAGATATATCCTTATAGTTCTCCTACGGCTGTTGAAGAAAACCTCTGTACTTCCTCCGGATCATGCCGTCGACTGTGCTGCTTCCCCTCCTCTTTCTGTCCACTTCTTCTTCCCTGACTCTACACTTGAGCTGGATGTCATATGTTGCTGAGAGAGTCAAATAAGAAGAAGGAAAGTAGAGGGAGGAGTAGATTTGTTCAGAGCCATGGTGGAGGACGAGGAGAAGAAAGATGCTTGATCAGAACGAACGGCTCAGAACACAAGCCAAGATTCATTCTAGCATACAATAGTGTGAATCATCTATGTTCTGTACATATGGTGTAGTATATGTTCTTATCGTATCTAGTATCTGAAGGACGTAAAAGAATCAAGATGAACTCACTAATGTAATACTAAGACATCATCTAATACTATATAAGATATAGTAATAGGTTGTCGTATCATCATTGCTGAGGGATGAGGGTCGGAAGACAGTCAACTTTATCTACGGCTACATAGTTTCTGCCTCGCCAGTCGAATGGCTGCAGGTACTATGTCCTGATCACCATGTCGTACCGTAGATCAAATGGAGCTGGAACTGGAGATGGCTCAGAACACAACCTATGTGTTTTAAGTGTGAGAACGGATGGCTCAGAACGCAACCCAAGATTCATTCTAGCATACATTAGTGTGAATCATCTATATTCTGTATACATATCATGTAGTATATGTTAACCTTATCGTATCTAATATCTGAAGGACGTACGTAACAGAATCAAGATGAACTCAATAATGTAATACTAAGACATCATCTACTACTATATAAGATATAGTGATAGGTCGTCGTATCATCATTGCCGAGGGATGAGGGTCGGAGGACAGGCAACTTTATCTACAGCAACATAGTTTCTGTCTCGCCAGTCGAATGGCTGCAGGAAATATCCGTCACCATGTCGTACCGTAGATTAATGCAATTAATGGAGCTAGAAATATCCGTCGCTAACCGGTAACTAGTCCGTCGCTAACTGAGATTGTCACATACACATATGTATATCACAGCTAGATGTATAGATATATACATCTATACAGAAGCACACAACTGATAGAACTCGTACTGTCCTTGAGACAGTGAACATATACACCATGAATCCAAACCCCATATATATTCACATTTACTAATCTAAACACCACCAAACTAATGGAACACCCAATATGGATAACACATTATTTAGCCAATATATAAACTCAGATAAATTTGAGAAGCAAAGCCACCCGCCGCCCCCTACCAAAGCCCGCCGCCCAGTAGTTCGGTTGCATATATATATGAAGAGTGCTTATGGATGTGCGTCGGTTGCAAATAGCCCCGACGCACCCGCCCCAAGCCAGCCTTCCAGCCCCCGACGCCGCCTCCCCAAGCCAGCCGCCCAGCCCCCAACCCAAGCCAGCCGTCCAGCCCCCGACGCCGCCGCCCCAAGCCAGCCGCCCAGCCCCCAACCCAAGCCAGCCGCCCACCCCCGGTCGCCCCCGCCCCAAGCCAGCCGCCCAGCCCCCGCCCCAAGCCAGCCGCCCAGCCCCCGCCCCAAGCCAGCCGCCCAGCCCCCGCCCCAAGCCAGCCGCCCAGCCCCCGACCCAAGCCTACCCGTCTCCCAGACCTCGACGCCCCCGCCCCAAGCCCACCGCCCAGACCCTGACCCAAGCCCGCCGCCCAGCCCCCGACGCCCCAACCCCAAGCCTGCCTCCCAGACCCCGACGCCCCGGCCCAGCCCCCGACGCCCCAACCCCAAGCTCGCCTCCCAGACCCCGATGCCTCCACCCCAAGCCCTCCGCCCAGCCCCCAGACCCAAGCCAGCCGCCAAGCCACGGACGGCCCAGCCCCAATCGCGCCGCCCAGACCCTATAACCGAGAGAGAGAGAGAGAGAGGTCGAGAGAGAGAGAGAGGGGGGGTTACCTTCGGAAGAGAGAGAGGAGTGGACGTCGACGCCGACGACGACACCGACGCCGATCACCGAAGCTGACACCGGAGAGAGAGAGAGGAGAGAGAGTGAATTTGGGAGAAATACGAAAAGTTTCCCCCGCCGTTCCATTTAAAGTCTGGAACATTTATTTAGCGACGGAGGAGCGACTGATAAAAAACCGTCGCCTTTTTGAATAAGTGTCGACTGCACATCCGTCGCTAAGGCATCGAAAATATGTCCCGCCAATTTTCTACACAATTCCCGCCAAACTAATCGACTGTGTAGCGACGACGATAATTCCGTCGCTATAACACCGACACACTAGCGACGTATGTGCGACCTTTCCTGCCCCTAAAATTAAAATAAAAATGGCAAATGTCTGTGGTCGGTAATCAGTCGCTGAGCGGCCACGAATCTGTCGCTAATACCGATGGAATAATTCCGTCGCTAAACCTCCGTCGCTAAATGAGCGTATTTTGGTAGTGTGTAAGATGAGTTACATCAAAGAGATGAGATTGTTGAATTCAAATTTTCGAGAGAGTGACTAATAAGTATTTTAGAAAAATTTGCAATTATGATGATAGAAGATTGAGTTATGAAGGTATACGGATAGTTTTTGAGATTTATCATTGAAGACGGATTTTTGATACCCATGGATGCATTAACCAACATATACAAATCGTAGTAAGGAGATTTTAACTTCTACTTGGGCCAATTGGTTGAAAGTGTTGGAATTTTAATGTTAGAGGAAAATTTTAAAGATATATATAAGTGAGCTAGTATAAATAGAAATTATGGAATTCAAAATTTGAGACTATTTGAAAATTACATGACGAGCTAGAGGAAGCTAGAATAAAATTTTACTCACATTGGTTTTTGGTAAAGAGACGTGGTACGAAAGAAATTAATGGAAAGATCGATTTATGAGAAGATAGAATTACATGAATATTGAAATCAAAGGATTAAGAAGATTATTACCTACCTATGAGGTTGTCTTTCTTAGGTTAATATTAAGGTTGATTGAGCTTAGTCATTAATTGATTGTCATGATCGAAATCTAAAACCATCGAAATTTTATTCTAGTCGATCGAATGACACGTTGCCATTGAAATGCCACTCGCCTTCTTTGCGAATATTACGTTTGTATTCTCGTGATCTCGTACATCTATTCAAGTAAACACTTTCCCTCCCCTTCGCCCTACCTACCCTAATTTTCCCTAAATTTCGAGGACGAAATTCTTTTAAGTTGGGTAGGATGTAAAGCCTCTAAATTTCTACTGATTTTTATTTTATTTTATTTTGGTACTGATTTAAAATTTGGTATTGTACGTCGCGTGGTCGTATTTTACGTCACACACGAAATTTTATTTTTCGAAATTGCTCGACGAGTGCGAATATGTGTGAGCGTACATATTTTAGGAAAAACATTTTTCTTATTTTTAGTTTCAAAATATATATAATAAGTATTTTAGTTATCGTCCCAAAATTGTAATTGTTATTTTATTTATAAAACCTTTATTTACATAGTTATAATAATAAATAATTTCTTTTCTATAAAATGGTATATTAGAAAATTAGATTTATGTAAATATCATTTGGACATTAGTAAATATTTATTGTATTTTTGAAATTATTTTATTAGTATTTTTGGAAAATATATTTCAGAATTATTATGGCGATTTAAATCTTGATTTAAATTCTTGGATTCATTTAAATGGTTAAATATTTGAAATTGATTTATCTCATTGATTTTATACTAGAAATTTAATTAGATTTAAATTTGGATTGTATTTGGATTGGATCTGATTTATTTTAAATTTATTTAAAAGGGGATTTAAACTACTCCTAATTCTATCCAATTGGGAATTCCCACATCCTATAAATAGGCAGGTACTTCTCCAATTTTTACACCACAATCACAAGTGCGTCGTGTCTGTGACCATCCAGTCTCTTATTCCATATTTTACAACTACATTATCCCTATCTCCGTGTCGGACACACCCCGACATCATCGAATACCCGACCCTAACTCTACCATTCCAACCACCAAACCCCTCGCCGTCATCATCCCCCAACTCCGGTCATCACCACCCTCGCCATCATCACCCCGACGCAACCACCACCACCAGGCAATACCGCCACCATCGCCATCATCAACATCCCCTTCGCCACCCCAAAACCACCCCTCGGCAGACATCACCACCGCCACCACAAGAATAAGGAAAGGGGGAGAACCTCACCTCAACGGAGTCCTCCGCACCACCGCACTAGGCCGCGCCACCGTTGAAAGGGAGCCGCTGCCAAGGCTCAGACCCGACGCCACCGAATTGTCGTGCAGTCGAGAGCCCCGCTATTGAACGCCGAGCGCCGCCTCCAGGCGCGCGCCCAGCCCCGACGACCGTATTCGCCACGGCCGCCCTCTCCTTCCTCAGATCCACATCCCTCCGGTCCGGCCCTGCCGTCGCCGCGGATCCGCCCACGTGTGCGCACCCTTCCGTGGCGCTGGTAGCCGCTGTGCCCCGCCCAAGTTAGCCTCCGGCCACACGACTCCTCCGCTCCTCTTTCCGACGCCGCCACCCCTCGACGTGGAGACCACCGCCGCCGTGTCATCCTCACCGCCCCCTTTCGGAACTCCGGCGCGACCGTCCCCTTTCTGCGCGCACCGCCCGTGCAGGGCAGCAGCCGCCGCCCCTCCGCGCTTGGCCTCGCCGCCCACCTCCCAGCGCCATCAGCTGCCTCGACTTCGTCGTCGAGGCTCAGATCCGCCACCCGAACCGCCCGCTCGTGCCTCTCCGTCCTCCACCGCCGCTTTCTCGGAGCCATCGCCGATCTGGACCTGCCTGGCCACCTCTGGAGAGTGCCACCGCCACTGGGGCCGCTGCTCGAAAAACCCAGCCGCCGCCGACCGCCGCCTCGCCGGTGGGCCGAAACCGCCGGAGTCGTCCCTTCCGGTAAAAACCCTTTCCTCTCTTCTCTCTCTCCCTGTCTATGAACGAAATGGGGGAATAAGGTGTTGGTTTTTTGAGGGATGAAGTTATCATTATTATTATTATTATTACTTTTAGTATTATCATAACTCATTAGTTATGTTATCAATTATTATTATTACTATTAGTATTAGTTTATTCCATTAGTATAATGATTATTATTACTATTATATATACTATTATTAGTTTTATTATTATTATTATTATTAGAAATAATATTTTGTTATATATATTGGTATTATTATTAATACTATTTAAAAAGACTAGTAGTATAATTGCAGTATTAATAACTGTATTATTTTAGAAATACTAAAAATATATTTTGGTCAATATTATTATTAATAATTGCATATTTTGATACTAGTCCAAAACCATATTGCCTTCAAACATTTTTTCAAAAAATTATTTTGACTAGTAAAAAGGATTTTCGAAATTATAGATGATTTCGAGTATTTCAAAAAATTATCTTACTAATAAATTACGTGTTATCTTCCTAGAAATCCTATTTTGGTAAATTTATAGTTTTAGCCTAAATTAATTTTTCTGCATTTTCAAATATTTGTCAAAAATTATTTTTACTAATAAACATGGGTTTCAAGTATTATACGTAACCTTTCTAAGAAATAATATAAGTATTCCCTCAAATATCTGGATTTCGACTGATCATATTTCCTATTCCCTCGCGACTTTGGACCTCTACACCATGACTATGGCTAGTGGACCAAGCTGGACTTGCCAGATTATCGCACACCAGGCGTAACAACAGGCAAGATACCTTGCCACAATTTACTGTTTAAAAATTAGTTGCATTTATTTATTACATATCACTGTTCATTTATTTCTAGTTCATGATTACTGCCTGCTCAGTGATATTTACTGTACCTTGTTAATTATCTTTTGATTGCATATAGACCTAGAGTTAAGGGACCACGTCTAGTTTAGTGCATTACATAAACTTTGACACTGTTGTGCCACGAGATGTATGAGATATGAGTAGCATATAGCCTACGGACTTGCATGTTGGCTGATCACTGATACGTGCAGGACGTGCGTAAGGTCTAACTGTCAATAGTTGTGTATTAGAAGACTTGACGGTTAGTAGTGTTACATGGTCGTGGATGCGACATGATAGGTACATTGGGTGGGGAGAACAATTCCTTATCGTATGGGCTTCTATTGCACTTCTCTTGTAACCCGGAAGCTCCGCTGGAGATACGGGTATGAGCCTCTCAGGTTGGCCACTGTCATTTTTGAACGTCATGCTCTCGGTCACTGGTGCCCAAGTGGGGACTATACCAGATCCCATTTACAGCCAGAGCCCATGCGACGAAAGGTATGTTCTCACTGCATGTTCACTTTAGTTTGGTTAGATTACCTTATAGTGTCTTGTCACTTTCTTTGATTGTGGCATATTTTATATTCAGTATTATATGGCATGTTGATGTATCTTGTTATGTTCCTCTGAGGACCTGGTTATCTCACCAGGTGTGTGTTTCCTGATTTCTTGCAGGTGCTCTAGCTAAGGCCATTCCTTCCTTCGTGGTGATTGCTCTTGGACTCGCTTGCTAAATTCTTTCCTTATATATTTTTCCATATTTAATTTGGTTGGTAGTGGACTTTGTCGCCGCCCAACTATGGTGTACATGATAAATTCAAAGTTACTTTTATATCATATTTATCTTTGTGGATGAGATTTAGTACCTTGGTTACTGCATTTTACAGCTTATGTATATATATGAGGGTCCATATACTTCGTATGTATACAGCTGGCATGATGACGTTCTAGTCCTACGTATTTGGGACTGGGGCGTTACACAGTGTGTTAGTGCAAAATTAGAGGTTTTCTTCAAGAAATCACCAAGAAGAAGTCGAGAATAGGAAAGAAGCAATACGTACATTCAGATCCGATCTTCAAATATATACGACTTCTACCAATTAGCCAATTTGTTCTTCGATCTGTCCGATCAAATCTAGATCAAGAATGACCTAAACGATCAAGATCAGACATTTGAACGAGAGGGAAAGATCAGTTGAACTCACCAGTGCATCGCCTATGTGTTGCCGGCGCTGATCGAATCCACTCGCCGAGGAGGAACAATCGCCAAGGAGCGGTCGTGCATCACTGAGGAGGAAGTTGAGTTGTGCTCTATCGTGGAGAGAAGATCTCGTCTAGGTCAGTGAGACGCCGTCATCGTCGTCGCCATGGCCCTGATCACCGGAGGGGTGCGTGCCTAGTCGCTGCCAAAATGAGTGAGCGCTGCCTGGAGTGGTTGTCGTGGAAGCGAACACCACTGTCGCTGCCTCGTGCAGCCGTGTGCCGCTCGTCATCGATTTGGTTGTGCGATCGGTGGAGACGGAATTGCAGGAGTGGAATCACATCTCCATCGTCGAGGGACATGCAAAGAGAGAGAGAGAGAGAGCCGTACGTCGATCAGAGAAAAGCTCGGTCGCCGCGTGCCGGAGCTCAGGGTCCAGTCGCGGCCCCCAGCTCGTCGCCACCACCGCCGAGGACTAGGGTTGGATTCACAGAGGAATTGGAGAAAAGCAGGGAGAGCTCTACAAAAGTTTTAGAAAATTATTGAGAATAAGGATTCTCTCTCCTGGCCGAAATAAAAGGGATTGGCAAATAAGCAATTAGGTCCCCCATCAATTGGTATTTTAACAAAACCCCCCCTTTTTTACTAATTACAAGAATACCAAAAATTCAGTTAGAAAATTGGTTACAAGTTTGTTAGGAAGTGGGGACCACTCCAAATAAATTTAAAAATTAGTTACTTGCCAAAAATTCAAATCCCCTCCAAAAGCAATCATGAAATATTTATTAAAATATTTAATCAAGGATTATTATTCTTCAAAATGGTTTAAATTAACTTATTATTTAGTAAAGTAGAATATTTCTAAAAAAAATAGAAAGGTGGAGTTACACACGTGGTCTCCGTCTGAAAACTCAAGGGGATGCCGATGAGAATCGGCCCAATTGCGCTGGCGATCTTGGACAACTCGAAGATGATCTCTGACTATTCTGACCATCTCGATTGTCTGCGTAACCATCTCTGGACCAAGCATCTGCCTCTCACCTATATCATCCCAGGCTAACGGGGATCTGCACTTCCTACCATACAGTACTTCAAAGGGTGCCATCTGGATACTGGCCTAGAAACCGTTGTTATAGAAGAACTCCACTAGGTATAGGTGATCTTCCCACGAACCACCGAAGTCCACCGTACAAGATTGCAACATATCTTCAAGAATCTGAATCGTGCGTTATGACTGACCATCTGTCTGTGAATGATATGCTGAACTGAACTTGAGACGAGTCCCCAAACTCTATTGAAAAGTCCATAAAAAGTGCGATGTGAATCTTGAATCTCTGTCCGATATGATACTAACTGGCACTCCATACAATCTGTCAATCTGCCTGAGGTACATCTCTGCTAGCTGATTCGTCGACTGACCAATTCTGAAGGAAAGAAAATGAGCTACCTTCGTGAGACGATCAACTATAACCCATATAGCATCTCTTCCAGCTGGAGATTTAGGTAACCTAGTTACAAAATCTATGGTAATATGATCCCATTTTTATTATGGGATCGATAAAGGTTGAAGAAGTCCAGCTGGTCTCTGATGTTCAGCCTTAACTTGTTGGCAAACTAAAAATCGGGAGACAAATCGGGCTATCTTCCTCTTCATGTCAGTCCACCAGAAATGCTGACGGATGTCTAGGTACATCTTCGTGCCAACGGAATAGATTGAATACTGAGAACTGTGAGCCTCTGCCATGATCTCCTGTCTGATATTACCACTGGGTACACAAAGACGCCTCCTATGTCGGAGTGTACCATCCTCATGAATGCATAACTCTGCTCTCCGTCATACTACACATTCTGCTTTAAGCCGCTGATGCTTAGAATTCGCTGATTGTGCCATCTTGATCCTCTCTACTATACTGGACTGTACTTGCATGCTGGCCATTAGTGCCACATTGGTAGGAAGAACTATCTCTGTCCCCATCTTCTGTAGGTCTGCTAATAACTCTGGTTGCGCTGTTAGAAAATAAACTCTAGCACTTCTGCTCAATGCATCCGCTACTACGTTGGCCTTCCCAAGATGATACTGCAGGTTGATGTCATAATCCACAAGTAGCTCTAGCCATCTCCTCTGATGCATGTTAAGATCCTTCTGAGTAAAAACATACTTAAGACTCTTGTGGTCGGTGAAAATCTCTACCCGATCTCCATACAAATAATGCCTCCACAACTTAAGTACAAAAACCACCGCTGCTAATTCCAAGTCGTGGGTTGGGTAATTCCAATCATGGTCACGAAGCTAACGTGATGCATAAGCTACTACCTTACCATGTTGCATCAATACGCATCCCAGTCCTCTGCCTGAAGTATCACAATAAACTGAAAATCCTCTAGTCCCGTCTGGAAGCGTAATAATGGGGGCCGTCATTAATCTTTGCTTAAACTTATCAAATAAACTCTGATACTCTGCTGTCCAAGCAAACTGCACATCCTTATGGGTCAACCGTATCATGGGTGCTGAAATCCGAGCAAAATTTGATACGAACCGTCAGTAATAGTCGGCCAATCCTAGAAAACTTCAAACTTCTGCGACGGTGCTCGGAACTGGCCATGTCTCTATAGCCACTATCTTCTGGGGGTCAACTTCCACTCCACCTCTGGTGATAATATGACCTAAGTACGAAATGCGATCAAGCTAAAATTCGTACTTACTGAACTTTGTATACAACTGGTATTTCCTGAGAATATGAAGAACTACACGGAGATGCTGCTCATACTCCGCCTCACTCTTGCTATAGACCAAGATGTCGTCTATAAATACTACCACGAACTAGTCCAAATAGGGCATGAAGATACGATTCATGAGGTCCATAAATATGGCTGGCATATTGGTCGCTCCAAATGGAATAACAAGGAACTCCCAATGTCCTTATCTTGATCTGAACGCTGTCTTCGGGATGTCTTTCTCTCTAACTCTGATCTGATGGTACCCCGACCGTAAGTCAATCTTTGAGAATACTACCGCTCCACTGAGTTGATCGAATAAATCATCTATGCTTGGTAGAGGATATATGTTCTTGATTGTTACAGAGTTCAAGGTACCATAATCAATACATAATCTTGATGTACCATCCTTCTTTTTCATAAGAAGCATCGGGGCTCCCCAAGGCAATCTGCTAGCACGAATGAATCTCTTGGTTCTGAGTTCTTCAATCATCTTGTACAAAATCTCCAACTCTGAGGGTGCCATCCTATAGACTCTCTCTGACACTGGTGCCATCCCTGGAATCAAGTTGATAGTGAACTCTATCTCTCTCTCCGGTGGCATATCTGGAAGCTCTTCGGGAAATATATCAAGAAACTCTTCTACTACTATTAGAAACTGAACTCCCTCTCCTACTGCCATCTGCAAGACTGGGAGAGATGGTTCTACTTAGCCCCTAGAGAATGAAAACTCTGTCTCACCGGGAATACCAAAAATAATTCTGCCAATATCGCAGTCTATTCTTGCGTATTGCTCCTTCAACCAATCCATTATTAGGACCACATTATTGTCAGCCATCGAAAATTTTATCAATCTAGCAAAAAACTCTCTACCGCTAACTACGATTCTACACGAGAAAAAGACTCTATCTACTCCCACAAGATTATTACCAGTAAGTATATTGAGTCTTACTGATAATGATTTGGGCTCCAGTCCTACTCGTGTTGCGAATCGTGCAGACATAAATGAATACGATGCACCCGAATCAAATAATACTGATGCTGGAAAAGAGTTGACGAGAATGGTACCTGCCACCACCTCGCCTGAAGTTAACTCTTTCTATACGGTCAGAACCATAGCCTGACCTTGCCCTCTGGGTACTGGTCCCCTCTGTTGGAAACCCCTCTGTCAGTAATGCATTTGAGCTTGGGTCTGAACATATTGCTGTGGCCTTTACTGCTGGAAAACCTGAGCCTGAGGTGGCAATAGCCTCGGAGGCTGGTACTGCTGCTGCACTGGTACTGGACCCCTAACCGATGGATGAGTTAAGGTTGATGCCGATGAACTGTCTCTATGTGGGCAGGACCCTATCTTCTGATCTAATGCCCCACAAGCCAAGCACAATCCTATGCTCTGCGACAATCTGATACTACATGCCCTGGCTTCTCACAATGAGTGTAGCCCATTGCGGAAGACTACTTCTGCTTCTGCTTCTGCTGTTGAGGATACATCGGTGCCGAGTGCTGAACCAATGAAACTGGGGTCACCCTCCTAGGAACTCCAATGGACAAAGCCCTAGCTGCCGAAGCTGGTGCTGAGGACAGACTCATCTGTCCATGGGACCTCTTCCTGCTTCCGGTTCGATCCATGATCCTTTGCGAGGTATACTCACTACTAAAATCTGTCAAATCAGCAACGCGTCAAGACGTCGCTAAATAGGGTAAATACGTCGCTAATTTCTATTAGCGATGAATTTAGCAACGTTTTAAAGTAGTCGCTATTAACCTAGTCGCTAAACAAGAAAACGTCGCAATACGTCGCTATTGCGACGTACTTTAGCGACGCGTACACATCGCTAATTTAGCGACTGCCAGCGACATAAAACGTCATCATTTACCGACGTATCCTAGCGATGTTGAGCGACTTGACATGCATCGATGCTGACCTGGGTTTAGAGCCAAATGGCGACGTTCTGCGACTTTTTAACGTCACTATATTACCGACAGATAGCGACGTTTCACGACGTTCTATGTAGCAACGTTTAGTGACGATCAGCAACGGTGCTCATTAAAGTTAGCGACGTACTTAGCGACATTTTTATCGTCGCTGGACGTCGCTGACAGTCGCTGAACGTCGCTAATATTAAAAAAAATACAGCATTTGCAGCATTTACAGAATTTGCAGCATTTGCAGAATTTGCAGCACCATTTGTTACAACAACGACGGTGTATCACGAACACAGTATCAAACAACACATATACACACAATCACGAACACGTTTGAAACACAATCTCATCTATCAACACAGATTTATGAAAATTTGTAACAATGTCAAACATAATGTGTCCACATAAGAATAATATATGTATAACCACATAAAAAACCCAACAATGGGCCATCACACAACAATGTATATGCCGACTACGACTGATCAGGAGGAGCATCACCGCTCCTGGAAAGACGGTAAGCATACTGCTCCGGTGTAAGAACCACCGACGACGATGAAGGAGGAGGCAATGCAACCGCTGGAAAAGGAGGCAGTGTAACCGCTGGAGGTGGGTGCGTCCACATCTCCTCTAGGGCTCAGAGTCTGGCGCTGCATTGCTCCATGCAAGTCGCTATCCTGGTAACTGTGTCGTGAATGGACTCCTGTGTCCCCTATACTTGCTGCACGGTGTGCTCGAGCTCGTCAAAGCGTGCGGTGACCGACGCAGCGTCCTCTTGTGCCTGAGGCCCTTGCTGCTCAGCAATCCTCCTCAGCATATCGTCGCGCAGCTCAGCAATCTGGCGGACAATGGTCTCCTCGACTCGGGATGACTCGGCCTGTGACGGCTGTGAATGCGCACTGGAAGAGGGAGCCCTGGATGCCTGCGTCGTAACAAATGTGCCGTAGGACCCCGTACCGTAGTACGTACCCCTCTGAAGACCACCAACAACGGTCTTTCAGAGCTCGTCCTCCGACTAAGGCAGAGAGGGTTACGATGTACCAACCCCTCCCTCTCCCTGTGCACTAGCACTCGCACGCTCATCACGTAGCCTAACATACTCTTCCTAGAAATCATTGTGTATCTCTATACATCAGTACTTACCTAAATTAGCCTAATAAATGTCTAAAATATTTAATTATTATTAAGTATATGGTTATCTGTATATTCTTCAAGTTGTGTTAAAAATTAACGAAATCTAAATTAGTACTTACATAGCTCTGAGTAGCCCGGTCGTCGATGAGCTTCCCGTCCTTCCGATGGGTGGCCAGGAAGACGGTCACCATGTTTGCGTCCTCACCCCTCTTCACCTGCGTATTTGTTATATTTTTTCTTTAGTAAAATAGAAAATTATATACTCCTACTATCAATAAAATCTTATATTTTACAATAAATTACATACCAGACGACGAAAATGCTCCGTCTTAGGAATCGATCCACCACACCACTTTCCGGCCATCGTCCTAGCCGCCTTCGCCTTCTCCGACCGCTCTTTGTACTCGGGCTCCTCAAATCGAGCCCTCATCGTGGTCCACTGGTCAGGTGTGATCCAACCAGCAATCTGCTTTCCGGAGCGGTGACGTTTTTTCTGATCGTCAATTGCATCACGGATCAACTTGGCGGCGACGGCAGAAAACTGCCTCTCAATCTGCTCGGCCCGGTGTGGTGGATAAAAATAAGTCCTCTACAAGAATTACAAATTAAAATAATAAGTTCTAAAAAATGCTTAAAATTATATTAATCATACTAAATTAACTATCTTTAGTTACCTTGAAGTGGGCAAACCAGAATGCCTTCCTCTCTTCCGAGGCATCCGAGTAGTTGATCCACGGACCCCCATAGTTGGACCTTAGAAAGGTGCCCAACGCTCTCTGTACCGACGAGGGACGATATCTGTATACAACGATAACCGACGTATTAATGAATATATATAGATATACAGACATGCATAAAATATTGATTTAACTTACTTCGTAGGACCATCGACCCAAATCTCCATCCTCGTCTCGCCCTGAGGTGCGCATGGAAGGTCGCTCTGGTATGGATCCGCCCGGGCGGGACGGGCGGGAGTAGGGACTACCTCCTTCACCTGCTCCCCACCCGCCATGCTGCTGTCAGCGCTAGGAAGGCTAGGGGAAGTAGTATGATCAGCAAGCCTGGAACTGCTCGTCGCAGGTGCACTGCCACCCGGACCTGAGACCGTATGGTATAATGGAGTGCTCGGGTCAGACGATGGTCAAGTGCCATCCTCCTGTAACGGAGCTCTCTGCCCACCTAAGGACACGGATCATCCTGGCCTATCTCTGCGTCGTCCTGAGGTGCCTCCGCGTCGTCCTACCATGCTGATAATAACATTGGAGTTCATAATTTAAGACTACAAAAATATGAATGCATCGAAATCACAGTTTATGATTGAAAATATAAATAAATACAATGACAGTTTAGAAATATCTGCATACATTGGAATTCATAATTTAAGTTTTTAAAAATGATCATAGTTCATAATTTAAGATTACAGAAGTATGAATACATCAAAATCACAGTTTCTCAATCATCCTCTAAAAATTCATCTTCTTCGTTTGTCTCCTTCTCCTCCTCATCCTCTTCCTCCTCATCGTCACTAGCATCTCCTTCGTCTTCCCCTTCGGATACTTGTACCTCTTCTACACAAGTAGATATTGAATGGAGAACTTCTGCTGAGTCAACATCAACTGTATTAGGTACAAGAGGCAGCTCGTCCTCCTGATAAGCCACTTCATCGACGTCGTAGGTATTTCTGGCTTTAGTCTTACATACTGCCCACCAGTTGTACCTCGTTGTTCCCCGTCTAGGATATGTTGTAAAATATACGAGTTGAGCTTGACTTGCTAGGATAAATGGCTCGTATCCTTGGTATCGACGACGGTAGTTAATATCCACAAGACCATGCTTGTCAATTTTCCATCCTTGATCTTGTATGGGATCGAACCAATCAACTTTGAACAATACAATCTTGGCAGGCTCTATGCCATAGTTGTACGTCAATTCTACGATCTTCCGTAAGACGCCATAGAAATTATTGCCTGGAGTGACATCTTTATAGTTTGTAGATTTGATACACAAGCAACTGTTTTTTGTGGAATCAAGATCCAGGAAGCTATCTCTGATGAGAGCATTTGTTGACTTGAACATAAACCCATTCACGCAATAACTTGGCCATACTTTGACGGCATAAATTGGTCCCTTGGCAAGAGTTCTAATAGATTCATTCTCAAGAATGACGTCCGGACGATCGACCTAAACACGAAAAGATACAAAATTAAGTTTAATGTTAAGTTATTTCTTGTGCAGTTGTGAATGGAGGAAGATTCTAACTAGCTTCTTACGTACATATGCAGTCAACCAAGACAGGAAATGAAGTCTCATTTCTTTTTCTACTTCTTCATCTGCAATGTATGGTCTACTTGACCTCACCTCATCATTAAATTTGCTGAAAACCAATAAATATCGGAAAATACTTGTTAAATTATAATAACGGAATCAACAAATAGATGACTTGAATGTTAAAGATTTTTACTTACCACTCTAGCTTTTCCACTTCATCCTCCTCGCAGTTGAGTAAAATATATAACTGGGCCGCCTTTAGTTCCTCATCATTCAAATATCTCTTTTTTAGTTTTCCTGAAGGCTTTCCAAGAGCATTGAAGACTTTCAATAATGCATCATTATATTCTATATCTCCATCGTAGTTCCTCGGAGCTCTTGTTCTATTTGTAACAATATGAGGCTTGAAATATATTGAACAGAAGTTTGTAATCTCCTCAAGGACATAGGCTTCACAAATATAACCCTCGACTCGTGCCTTATTTTCACCTTCCTCTTCAGGTGGTTTAGATGGCGCTCGAACGGGTACATCCACCGATAACCGACGGGCCCACCAACACGTGCCTCATATGAAAGATGAATTGGCAAATACTCCATAGAGTCGAAGAATCCAGGAGGGAACACCCTCTCAAGCTTACACAATGTTACTGCAATGTCCTTCTCCTACTTTTCAAGCTGATCGACGAGCAACTTAGTAGAACAAAGATCTCTGAAGAATATGCTAAGCTCTGTCAGTGGATCCCAAACGACATGAGGTAAGAATTTCCGAAATGTAATCGGGATTAACCTCTCCATAAAAACGTGACAGTCGTGGCTCTTCATAACCTGTAGTTTGTTCTCCTTCGGGTCAATACATCTTCTCAAATTCGATACGTACCCATCTGGAAATTTTAGGCCCTGGATCCACCTACAAAGTGTACCTTTGTCCTCCTTGTCCAGTGAGAAAATGGCCCTGGGCTGCTTATACTTTCCACTGCCTTCCTTTATCAAATGCAACTCTGGACGTCTGCATATTTCTTCTAAGTCCAACCTGGCCTTGGGATTGTCTTTCGTCTTCCCCTTTACGTCCATCACAGTATTTATTATATTGTCAAATACATTCTTCTTGATATGCATGACATCCAGGTTATGTCTGAGCAGATGATCACTCCAATATGGTAGGTCCCAGAATATACTCCTCTTCGTCCAGTTGTGAGCGCGGCCAAATCCATCACACTTGTACCCCGCTGTAGGCTCTTCAATAGCACTTGACAATTCTTTAACTTCTTTCCATATCGTGTCCCCGGACCACCGTGGCGGTGGACTGGACTTCTCTACCACGCTAGCACGAAAAGCATTCCTGTTCCTCCGGTACGGATGATCCTTTGGCAGGAACTGTCGATGAAAATCAAAGAAGCACGGTTTTCCTCCGTGTTTCAAACGGAAAGCCTTAGTGCGATCCATGCAATACGGACATGCGAGACGACCATGGGTGCTCCAACCCGATAACATTCCATAGGCCAGAAAATCATTGATGGTCCACATTAGTGCGGCCCTCATCTGAAAGTTCTGCTTTCTGGAAACATCATATGTGGTTGCACCTACTTCCCACAACTGATTCAGCTCATCTACCAAGGGCTGTAAGTACACATCGATGTTCCTCTTCGGATTCTTCGGACCTGGAATAATAACAGTTAGGAACATGTAAGGAGTCTTTATACACATCCAAGGCGGCAAGTTGTACGGAGTAACAATCACTGGCCAACAAGAATATTGTGAGCCCGAAAGTCCAAATGGGGTAAAACCGTCGGAGGAAAGCCCCAATCTGACATTACGCGGCTCCGAAGCAAAATCGGGATACACTCGATCAAAGTGCTTCCATGCTTCCCCGTCGGATGGATGATCCAGTACTCCATCTATTTGTTCTCGCTTGTGCCAACTCATATTATCAGCTGTCTCCTTTGACATAAACAACCTCTGCAACCGCGGCGTCAAAGGCAAATAGTGCATCGAATCTGTTGGCTTGCGTGCACCAGAAGTCTTTAGGTAACTTGCCACCCTCCGGCAATATGTCTATAATTAACTCCAGGATTCGGTTGTAGCATTCTTGAGACATGTTAAAATCTGATTTTATGCTCAATAATCTTGTAACCACCTCCAACGGTGAATGGTCATCACAACCAGGATATAAAGGAGTCCTCGCATTCTCCAGCAACTCCATAAACTTTGCAGCATTGGCATTCGGTGCCTCCTCAGCTGCATATTGATTGTTCAGATCGAAACTAGGCCCCGCTACTGGTCCTCAGTTCCATAATCAATGAAATATAGTAAAGATCAATATCAAAATATAGACAATAAACTGTACTCGACTGTGGTCCTCTGTTGGTGAAACCGACAGTTTGAACTACTCAATGTGCCACAATAGTCGAAACCCGTACAACAGTCCCCGAAAGCTGAAATAAATATTACTAATGTTCTCAGAATAGTCAAAATAGCTAGGATTGTCTGTCCTTAAGTCCAATTCTAGACACTAGGGCAAAACGGTAATTTCGGACCAAAACAATGTCCGCCGTTGGTCCCGCTTTGCACCGAAAAGCGTGCCAGAGTCAACGGTCTCTAAACTCATCAAACTACATGTCTACAGATCTAGTTTTCTGATACGAACCCAACCGAATGTCCAAAGTTGGATTTCGGTGGGCCGTGCACAAAATCGCCCGTTGTGTGGGACCGTGGGGCCCGCAAAATGACGTACGATTCAACTGTCTCAGAATTGGACCAAACTTGGTATACAGGACTAGAAAAATGATACGGTCCTGTTGGCACAAGTTTTGTCTCGATCTGACGAGCGTGCACGAAGTAATTGGGAAACTTACATAGAGGCCGATACGGTAAATTTCGACGGATATGCATCAAATTCGTTGCGCACACGCTTTGAATTCCGTCAAAGCCCACACGACCACGAAGCCGTTACACAGCTTTCGATGCCTTCGGTTCGCGACCACGTCGTTCGGTTTGGCAGAACGCACGTCGTGCGGAACAATTTTCTAGTTTTGAAAATAGATTTTTGAAAAACTTTGGGATTCGATTTCTCGATGCGTAGTCGATGATTTCCAAATCCACAAAAAGGGTTATGAAGCCCTATATGTTGTTAAAAAGTGCCTTCAAATAGTTTTTCTAATAAGTTAATGGATTATCATCAATTCGTCTCCCAACATGGGAGTTGGACTGTTTGGGTTCTGTTTTAGGACAGACTTTTGGGTCAACTTCACGCCGATTTTTGGGTCGATTCCTACTCGTTTTCATCCAGACTTATCTAATGGATGTGAAGGTGTATATATGGGGTTCATAGCTGAAGAAGTTGCTCGGGAAATGGTCGACTGTGCGCGAAGATTTCTCGCGACGAAGTTGCATCTCCGTGCAACTGTTGCTGCTTCGCGATTCGATTCCCCCGCGCGAGCGCGCTGTATCCGCCCGTCCTCGCCGCTCGCGGCGCCCAGGTTGGACGCACGGCGACGCCAGGGTCCGAGGGTGGCAGAAAACTGGGATTAGGGTTTACTCCTTCGATCTCTTTATATATAAACGGCTTCCCAGTCCGCTGAGTTCGCGTAACATGGGCTCGGTTCTTGCTCGGGTTGAGAGGAGATTATGCAATTTGTGGGCTGTTAGAAAATGGTAGCTTGCCAGCTCACGCGGGCCTCTAATCCGCTTGCCAGCTCACGCGGGCCTCTAATCCACTGTTCCCGCAAGGGAACAGTATTGATAACTTTTTTTTTCTTTTTATATCTTTACATATATATATAGATTCATATCTATCTACATATATTCATATATTCATATATATATCTACATATATTCATATATATATATATATATATATATATATATATATATATATATATATATATATATATATATATATACACTAATATAATATACTTATAAAATACTAAATAAATCCAATAGCATCATTCCTACGTAGAGCCTATTTTTATAAATAGGAACATATATATATATATATATATATATATATATATATATATATATATATATATATATTACATCTATTGACAAAATAATATAACCAGTAGTAATAAAATAATATTATTAATAATAACCTCGATGATATGATAATAATAATAAATATAATAATAAGAATTTCAATAAATCAATAATGTAGAAGCATGGAAAATACTAAAGAAAATGACTCATGCGGCTAAAGAACCCCAGCGGCTCAGAAAACTCATGCGGTTCATTGAATCATGCGGCACAAGGAGCTATGCGGCCTAAAGCATTCCATACGGCTCAGAAGACACGTGGCTTGATAGTGCTCCCCTCCGACCCATGCTGCATTAATTGCTTTAACGGCTGACCCCTCTGAAAAGTTGACAGCCCTGACACCAAACAGGTAATTATGGCTCTGTCATAATGATGAATCTCTAGGGAAGAGAAAAGAGATCTCTGACACAAATCTCCCGAGAGCCATAAAAATGCCACGTGGCCTTGCCACGAGAGCGTTCGTATGCGGCTCACTTCTCATGCGGTTCAGAATAAATCCTATGCGGCTCAGGCCATGAAAGTCTCATGCGGCTCGAGCAAAGAACTTTCCATGCGGCTCAGAGTGAATCTATCCTACGCGGCTCAGGCCATGAACGCCTCATGCGGCTCGAGCGAGGACTTCTTATACGGTTCGAGAGGGTCATGTCCATGTGGCTCAGGCGGATATATACCTATGCGGCCCACAAGAATTACTTCCCTGTGGTTCGAGGGCTCAAGTGAGGGCCACTGCCCACGCAGCCCTGACACGTGGGCCTAACCATATGCGGCTCACTAGTCATGCGGTCCAAATCCCTCCAGCAGCTTCTGGGACACGTGTCCTAAACCAATTAATTCCTCAAATTGGCTGCCATTAAAAGATTGGGTCAAATCCCAATAATCTGGGACACGTGGCAGAAGAATAGATCTGATTTATTCGCATATATCAGAAGATCATTATAAGGAAGATTTATTCCAATCAGCATTAATTGCTCATGGGATTTGGTGTAATCAACACCTAATGGCCCAGATTCATCATAATCAAAACGAATGGCCTGGATTGACCAATCCCCAAGACGCCGTCATCTCCAAGAGCTAATCATTGGCAACCCTAATGATCATATCCCACTATTATAAATAGCAGGGTGTTATTCCCTTGCGAGATATACAATATCAGAGAGGAAAATACATATATACAGAGAGACTTTCCCCTACAGTCAGAGAAAGAATACACAGAGAGAGAGAGAGAAGCCAGAGGAGCAACAGAGGAGCAAGAAGAGCATTTCTTCATCAACGCCTACCATCTTTTCACAAGGAGCCAAGGCTGCATACCGATCGTCCAAGGAGTAAGGCAGGGTTGCCGTCGCCTTTCCGAGCCTCTATCGTCACCCCCCAGAATCTAAAATAAACAATTGTACTTAGACTGCTGTACCTAGGTTTTCGTCCCTAGGCTTTCTTTGTACAAGCGAGTTTGTAACGTGAAGTAAAAGTCCGGTCCTCCGATAATTGTTCTGTTCTTTTATATTTCATGGCAAACACGATGGCGACTCTGCTGGGGACTAACTTCTCCACGGTTGAGGAGTTGGTGATGCAATCGGATGCAGCCAAGCTTGGCTCCATTCAACAAAAGATTGTCGCCCGGTTCGACCAACAGGCGTTCGAAGAAATGATCTCCGACAAGAGCACTGGCCCGGTCCAGAAGCAAGCCCGCACAAAGAAGGCCCGTAAGGAGTGGAGACCCCGATCCTTCGTTTCTACTGAAGCTCTTACGGAGACACCCTCTGTTGTTCAAGACGGCGAGCAAGATTCCCCTGCGGCCCCACTTCAGATCGTAGACAACTCTGCTGTCCCCAAGTCTGGCAGAAGAAAATACTATGATGCTGGACTTGCAGGGGCAAAGAGAAACTCAATGAGATTTGAGCCGCATAAGGATATCAGCCGCAGGGAGAAAGCTCATGCGGCTATATCCTCCAGCCGCATGAAGAAAACTCATGCAGCCATATCTGTCAGCCGCATAGCTTACGCGGCTACAGTTGCCAACCACACGGATAAAATTCATGCGGCTATGGGAGTCAACCGCTTGCAGAAAACCCATACGGCCACAATTGCCAACCGCATGCGGCCAGCCTGTACGGTCGTGACTCCTAGCCGCACAAAAATAATTTGTCCGACGGCAGAAGACAACCGCATGCAGACAGCCTGCACGGTACCCAACCCTAGCCGCATAGCATCCGTTTCACGCTTCTCTCGATCAGTCTTCGACCGTCTTTCATGCGGTCCTGACCCTGATGGTTCTCTGGATGATAAGCCAGATTCTGTGGTATCCAACTTGGACTCCTCCTATTACGCACCCACAAGTGCTAAAAGGAGGAAGTCTAGGGCAGCGCAGGCTCATCAGGCCCAGTCAGCTGTCCCAACCTCTGACTATTGGGGCATCCCGTTGACTATCACATGGGCCTCGAATAGGAAGTTGTATACAACCTCTCGAGTCCAGCCCCCGGCGGCAAACAGACAGAGTGGTTCCTCTGACCTACGGGAGGCGATCCTCCACAAACGTAAGAAAAAAGAAGGAGTGTCGACGTGCAAAGAGTCCTCGCTTGGACATCGCTGCACCCAAATCTTCGTCAATTGCTGCTGCAACAACGCGGCTGTGACGAAAGATCGGCCATCCGTCTTCCAAAGGCTACAGCACCCGAACTCAGAAGATGAGGAACCTCCTGTTGTCGCTTGCAATTCTGCTCAAAAGGTCTCCGCCGAAGGGAGAAGGAAAAAGACGAGTATCTCCAGTCCCAAGATATCAACCACTACAGCTAAGAAACTATCGTCTAAACGATTGTCCTCTACCGGTGTATTCCAACACACCCGTTCGAAGACGAAATTTACCGCGATAGGAAATTCATCATCCACATCGCTGGGGGTTGAAGGAACTGGGGGTAGAACTCCTCCGAACATCCGCAACAATCTGATGTTTCAAGGAGCCGAGCCCGGACAAACAACTCTTCCATCGGGGGCAACAAGCGCTGATGTCCCCGAGGACATCCGCAACTCTCAAGACGAAGCAAGCTCTGAAGCTGGGGATACCATTTCCTCCGAGTCCGAGCCCGAAGAGAACATTCCCACCTATCCTGACGACTTCTCGGTGCATGGGTACGACTCGGAGGGCACATCCTCCACCGTTCCTTCCATCCCTCCTCATGTAAGGACGGTTTTCATGACGGACAGCAATCAGGGAGGGTCCAATGATCGCCAGCGTATCGACAATCTCGAAGCCATATTACTTGCTTTGGTCAAGTCTGTAGATGAGATTAAAGCGGCCCTGCCCACTCTACAAGGAGGAACGCCCGGTCAAACAAGCACAGGCCCCGCGGTCAATGTAGATTCGAACTCAGCGGCACCAAACCCGAGCAATAATCCTTCCAAAATAACAGCCCCTACCGCGACAGATGAGACCCGAGAAGTAAGGAGAGAGGTCCATGAGCTCCGAGCCATGTTCCATGCCCGAGAAAACGCTCAAGATCTCAGAATACGGCAACCATACCATACTGAATGGAGGGATGTTCCATTCCCACCAAGATATAAGCCGTTCAATATCAACCCGTACGATGGCAAAACCTCAGCAAGTCGGTACATCACTTACTTCGAGGTCACCACCGACCATCTGCCCCATGATGACGCTATCCTCACACGGTTATTCATTGGGGCGTCAGAAGGGGTCGCCTTCGATTGGTACCGCAATCTACCGGACAACTGCATCCACTCCTTCACCGGCTTCAAGCGCCTGTTCTTGGAGCGATTCTACGAAGTAGGATAGGACGTCACTATGTCCACTCTCATGGACATCGTCCAAGGGGAGAAGGAGTTGACAAGGAACTACATCGAGCGGTTCCGCCAGACCGCCATGAAGCTGCCCTCTGAAAATCCAGATTCCTCTTTGATTGAGATATGCCAAAAGAGACTGCTTCCTACGATCAGTCTCTGGATGGGCGAAAGTTAAATCAAAGATTGGAAGGCATTCATCATCAGCGCCACAAGCGCCGAAGAACGACTAAAAAAGGCTCGCCAACTGGGATTGCACATCTCGGAAGGAGGAAAACAAGGGCAAGCGTCCCAACAACGATAATGGGGGTAACCCCTCCAACAATCGGGACAGCAAGGGGAAGCAGGCTATGGTGGCCGACACGGCACAAAAGCCTGAGTCACAACCAGCAGACAAACAATGGCCTCAGATCACTTACTCTTTCGAAGACGGCCACGTCAAGCCTATCTTGGACATGCTCATACAAGGAGGTTGAATTCAGCTTCCTCCACCAAGACGGGAGCCTCGGTCGACTGATCTGGAGAACCCAAAGTTCTGCCATTATCACCGTTATGTACACCACGCTACACATGACTGCTACCAACTAAAATGGTACATCCAAAGCCTCATCGATTCGAACGCTCTGGCCATCGACTTCGAAGAGGTAACCGTAGCAGCCAATATGGTGTCCGTGCAATTCGGCAGCTTCCCTCCGACGGAGACTCAAGACGGGATAATCCCCGTCCCTCTGGCGACAAAGGAGATTACCAATCTTCCACCTCCCCGGGAACGGGCTGCTGGTCTAGTACCTCTCACCACCTCACGAGGGAAGGTCATGTGGGTCCATCCAGACTTGGTATCAGAACTAACTCGGTCCACACCATCTCCCACCAACAAAAGGAAGATTGAAAAAATCAGGACCTGCCACACAATCTCAGCAGACAACGAGGAAGCTACAGCCGTCGTCACGCGGTCCGGAGCACAATCCCAGCCTGTGGTTGACAACCCAGCCAAAAATCATCAACCCACTACAACTGATGCTCTGGGACCGGCTCAGCCTTCGACGACCGACAAGCCTAGGCCAAAGGAGACTCGCTTCGACAAATCTCTCCGAAAAGAAGCAGCCCAAGGGCTAGAGAGGCCCTACAACTTTGATATCTTAGCACAATTGCCTAACACTCCGGCCAAATTGTCACTGTACGAACTCCTAAGGCTCTCCAAGGATGTTCGTATTGCATTGAGCGATGCACTCCAAAATGCCGATGCCTATCTGGCTCAATCCAACCTCACCGGGGAGGACCCACCCGTGGATCTCCATGACAGCGCCTGCGCGGGAGCAATGCCCAACATCGTCTTCACTCCGCAGGACATGCTCATCAAAACCAACCTACATGATCGCCCATTATACTACACAGGATACATCGACGACGTGAAGGTGGATCGGATGCACATTGACCCTGGCTCTTCCATAAACATCATCTCAAAGGGTCTGCTACATCATCTCCGCATCCCAATGTATCGTCTGACACCTACGAGCACCGCCATTAGCGGTTTCAATTTGGGCAGGAGCTATCCTATTGGAAAGATTCGTCTGAAGTGTCAAATTGGCAACCTCCAATCCGAAGTCACCTGCTACGTCATATATGCAGACACTTCTTACAACATCCTCTTGGGGCGCCCATGGATACACAATTATATGATCTGCCTTCTACGCTACACCAGTGCTTCAAATATGTCGACAAATACGGCTTCGTGAAGACAGAATTTGCTGATATCGATCCCTTCAAGGGGGTCGAATCCTACTACTCAGACTCTTGCCTATACGAAAAGTCGAAGAGGCACCTTGATGAAGAAAATGAACAAGCTAGTACCGAAACGGCCACGGGATCAGAAGGACCCCTAACGATCCACCTCCAAGCTCGCAAACCGGGCAAGTTCGCACCCCTTACTACCACTCTGCGGAAGGACGCGATCAGCCTCTCGGCGCAAGAGGAGCAGATGATAATCCGGCTGCCAAGGTCCGGCCAAGTGCCGAAACCCACAATGGGGCCACTGACAATCAGACTGCCGAGAGTCAGTCAACCCCAAATAGGGAAGCTCAATCCCTCCGACAAGCCGCTGACGATACGCCTTCCCAAGAAGGGTCGTCACCCCGACGCAAGGTCTGACACCTCTAGTGAACCGGCCACTCCTCGCTCCACCTCGAGTGCCAAACTGGGGGTCGCTAGTCTGCCAACAACTCTACGCTTTGCCCCGTCAACTGAACCATTGACAATCAGGCTTCCCAGGTCGTCCTCTCAGTCTTCATTTACACAGGGGGTAGCCGAAGAGGAACCGGAGCTAGCCAAGTATATGGCTACCCACACCAATGTCCCCTCTGCTGATGATGTAATCCCCCTAGAAAAGATACCTTACTTCATCAATAAAGGGTTATCTTTGAACTACACCGAGCTCAATAAGCTATGTACAATGTATGCTATGGAATACGGTATAGGCACTCATCTACACACACTGGTGACAAATGTGCACACCGCAATCCAACTTATTCTAGCAGAAGATGCTTACCGCATAATCGAGGGAGGGGACCATTCAATCATCTTCGGCCGGAAGGACGATCCGCACCCCTTCACCATAAAAGAAGTTAATCTTGGGTCAGATGCCGGGAGATTGCCTCTGTATCTTTATAGCCTCCAGTCCAAATATTTCATGCAAAAATAGGGGTATGATCTGGAGACGACGCCAGGTTTGAACTACGGTACTGGGCGACGATTACCTTTGAAGCCACCAGTCCCGACGGGCAGACCACGAGACTACTATAGCAAAACTCGATACGGACTAGGGTATGTAACTCCCACAACGACTCCTGAGAGTTCAGATGAAGAGTGTGACTGGCAGTCACATTCAACCGGGTCACCAACTTCCGACTCGGATACCAGCATCGGAGATATATTCAGACAAGTCCTGTCAGTCAATATGGTATTCGCCGACGCTTACGAAGAAGACGAAGACATCCCCGAAATCCTTGAGCTAGAGCCATGGGCCCAACAATTGGACACACAATGGGAAAAGCGGTTCGAACTGAGAGAACCTCCTACTGAAGATGAGGTCATATAAGTGGATCTCGGCAGTAAATCCTCTCCGAAACCAATTTTCGTCAGTAAAAGCCTAACAGACGAAGACCAGGAGTCGCTGCTAGAACTTGTCAGAGAATACATTGATGTGTTCGCCTGGAGCTATGAAGACATGCCAGGGTTAAATCCCGACATTGCTCTTCACAAACTCAACATTCGGCCAGATGCGAAGCTAGTCAAGCAACAACAACGATGCTTCCGTCGAGGCATCATGGACGCAATCGAAGCCGAAGTCAATAAACTAATAGCCAGCGGCTTCATTCGTGAGGAGCAGCATCCTGACTGGGTCGCCAATATAGTACCCGTCCTCAAGAAGAATGGAAAGATTCGAATCTGCAACGACTTCCGCAACCTGAACGAGGCATGCCCCAAAGATGAATTTCCCCTTCCTATCACAGACATCATGATCGACAATACTTGCGGCTTCGAACGCATATCATTTATGGATGGCTTCTCGGGGTACAACCAAATCAAAATGTCTCCTGACGACGAAAAGCATACATCATTTCGAACACTGATTGGCACGTACTGCTACACAGTCATGCCTTTCGATTTAAAGAATGCTGGTGCCACATATCAAAGAGCCATGAGCATCATCTTCAGAGACTACTTACGCAAGACGGTGGAGTGCTACGTTGACGATATAGCCGTTAAGAGCCGTAGCAAGGGAGACCATCTGCAGGATCTAAGGACGGTATTCGACCTAATGCGAACGCACAATTTGAAAATGAACCCTACGAAGTCCTTTCTGGGCGTATCCAGCGGAAAGTTCTTGGACTTCATCATCACCGCACAGGGTATCCATGTAGATCCTGAGAAGACGAAAGCAATCATGGAGATGGGTCCCCCGAAAAATCTTCGCGAACTCAGAGGCCTTCAAGGGAGGCTAGCTTACATCAGAAGGTTCATTTTCAACCTCTCCGGACGATGCCGACCATTCACGCACCTCATGAAGAAAGGAGTCTCATTCGTATGGGACGAGGAATGCCAGCGTGCTTTCGACAGCATCAAAGAATATTTGTCAAATCCTTCGGTCTTGGTGGCCCAGTCCCTGGAAAACCGTTCTTGCTCTATGTACGAGCAATGAAACACTCCCTCGGTGCCCTGTTGGCACAAAACAACGATTGTGAGCACCCTAAATTTTGGGTTGATTTTTTTTATTTTATTTTAATTTTCTGAATAAGGGTAATTTTAAAATTTTGTATTTATAATTATTTTAATAATAATATTTAATTCATGATATAATTTTTGGTGATTTTAAATTATTTTAAAATTATTTAAATCAATGACTTGTGGTTTTGACGTTTTGCTAGTGAAACCCTAAAAACTGTTTGACCTAGAGCCTAACCATATGATTATGATATTTTAATATCATTTTTGGCCTAAGAATATTTTTGCATTTGACCTCTTTGAATTATTTTGATATTATTTTATTATTTATGATATTGTTTTGGGGTTATTTGAGTCGGGTTCGAATTTCAACTCAGTCCGACTTGAAACGGGGACCCGGGGGTAGTTTGACTCTAGTGGGACCCACACACTAGTTAGGCATGGCCCACATGATATTAATTTTAGTCCATATGATAGAAATATTTTAGTTGGAGGTTAGACTAATTATTATGGATAAGGTTAGTGTGATTAGAGACTTTAGAATGACTAATTTAGCCCCAACCAATTAGCCCTTTCCTAATACTCATAGAATAGGTTAGTAGGGGCTTTTGGACTTTTCCTAATAGGACAAAACCACCTTTATGGCCAGCCACAATAAGGATAGGGTTGAGCCTCCCATTTGTCATTATCCATCTATTTTTCTCTCTCTTATTCTTCCCCAAATTCCTAGAAAGCAATCCCTAGCAATTTCTCCACCAAATCCTTCCATTTCACCACCAAATCTTCTTCTTTTCTTCTCCATTCTAGCCAAGGAGGAAGCTACCCAAGTTTGGGAGGATTTGGAGCTCGTTCGTGTCCTTTTGGAATCTCTACGTGTCGGTGTCGCTCCGGGAAGATTTTTCTTCGATTCGATCTACCGGGAGGTATAAATTCCTTCTCCTTTTTATTTTCTCATGCATATAGGTCTATTTTGAACCCGTAGGAATGACCCCCATGGTTGTATCTCCATTTGTGTCCATTTTCTGTCCATTTGGAGGTCATAGGAATGTCCTTTGTGTTGTGGATGTGTTCATGTTACATATATAGATTTATATATATATATATTGTAATGAGAGTGTATCTATATTTATATATGTAATAAATGGTTCATGATGATTATATAATCAAGTTTATGAGTGTGGTTCCTCATATTATTATTGCTATTATTGTTGTGGATAATTAGGATATATATTGTGTATTCTTTTGGCTCAAACTACCCAAATCCGTCATAATTTTTATCCACGTTTTTAATTTTAGCCCTAACTTAGAAATGTCATAACTTCTAGCTCAAAGCTCGGTTTAATCTCCCGTTTTTTTTAAAAGAAGCGTATTGAAGTTAGATTTCTAAAAACATATATTAATAGGCCTAATTCTTTTTGTAACTTTTTGGAGATTTATTTGAGTGTCAGCTGTACGAAAGACAAACACGTTCTCGGTGTTTTTGCGATTCCGGGAGTTTCCGGAAACGAAAATGCAATCCGTTTGATGTTTCAGAAAGCTAACACATAGATCTATAACATACTTTATTCCTAAATTTTAATTCATGCTGAGATGGTACAGTATTGATTATTAGTAGGAGTTACTTTTCGGCATATGTATTTTGTGCACCCTTGTGTGTAATATAATGTTCTATTTGATTTTAACCCATGTTAACGTATATACATTATGTAATTAAATAGAGAATACAAGCATGAGCAAATGGTTAAATAAATGATATATGAGGTATAAGTATCCTATCTAATGTAAGCATGTATAAGTATGGCTTATAATGAATATGTAGGTTTTATAGTATGTAATGTATGGTGCATATAGTTGTACAAGAGAATAATAAATGATGAATGAATGCAAGCATGAACGTAATGTAATAATAGATGTAATGTATGCAATATAAAAGTTAATGAGATGTAATGTTCTATGTTAACACAAATCCTATATTACCTCATGTACTCCCTTACACTATGTTGACACTATCACACTTGACACATTGTTCACTTACACTTTGACACTCTTTGATATGTATACACTATGTATGCCCATTTAACCCTCACTTGCCCCTTTGCCATGTTCACATACACACACATAGCCTCTTAAATAAGTATTTATGAATATAGTTAACTTAGCTATATATGTATATTATATATATGTTAGCATATTGTGTTGTAATATATAAGTTTATATAACCATTTGAAATGCCATAAATATAGACCTAATGTTGAATACCAATATATGCATGTGTATATATGTGTAGACATATATAGCTTAAAGTAATAGATTACCTAGTGTATATCCAATGTGAGTTCTTGCCTATTTGAGTATTGAATAATTGCATGCTATATAGAGTTGGGTGTATGTTGGCTTGTATAGCCTTGTATTGATGTGTGCTTGCTAGGATAGTCTTGGTTAGGCCTAGTAAGACTTACTGGGTTAGGACATGACCTAGTTTGACCTAGTTTGACCTAGTTTGACTAGTGCAGTTGACCAGAGTTGACCAAGGGTTGACTTTGGCCTAGTTTGACCTAGATTCATGTAAAATGCATTGTAGTACTTTATATTATCCTTCTGGACATGTTGTGACTTGTGCTGTTCTAATTAGGAGCCCGACACCTTGTAACATGTGTTGCTTTAAATAGGACTCTGTGGCTTCAGTTGGACCCCCTATACTTATCAGCTGTTCAGGTTATCAGGTGAGTACATTCTCTGATAGTTCTCTCATTTATTTGTCAATTACTGTATTTCAGTTCTAGTTAGTTGTATCCGATTCTTTGTTACAATACGTTGGATATTACTGGATTCATGTATACGACATATATTTATTTTCTGGCCTCTATTACTGGTATCATCATTTCCGGCTTCTATTACTGGAATCACCTGCTGGAATCATTTACTGGAATCATTTACTGGTATTATTATATTTTGGCTGGACTCATCTTGAATCATTGTGTCAAAATTCTAGATTCACTTGCTGGGAGGGGAAATACTAGAGTAAGACATGTAGACATACCCTATTACTGGAATCACCCCTACTGGAATCTACTGGAATGATAGCCATCTCTCGTCTGATCAGTGAGAGGTATGCCGGATTACCCACAGCCATTTACATGTCGATCTCGGTATTTTAAAACACACTGTTAGAGTATAGGCTGGACTCACCCTGGAATCATTGATCACTATAACTGGAATCGTCCCTTACTGGATTCATCTTGTATTAGATTCATCTTGTACTGGACTTACATTGGAGTTACACTGGTCTACATTGTTGTCTGGACTTCATATCATATTACCCTGGTTCAGCTAGTTCTATTATTTTTACAGACTTCATTGCTATGATTCTTCTCTTGATTAGTTATTTACTTTCCTTGCACCTTATCTGTCTTTCTTACCATCACCTGAATATAAACTGCTATTTTCATCAATACAACTGCCTATAACTGCTTTATAGTTCTCTGTCATTTACTTGGGTTTTATAGATAAGATGTGCTCGTTCCTGTCCTGACTGGACCTGTTGATAAATTTTACAGATAGCTTGGAGGTTGCTTGCTAGCCTAGAGGAGACACAGTAGAGATTGTATAGATAGTTATTTTAGTTGTCTTGAGTTGTATTTACTTGTGGATTACTGTATTTGAGTTTTGAGATGTATTTCTAGGATTATGTATCTTAGACACTTAGACTTCTATCTCCTGTATCTCTTTTGGATTTCATGTTTATCTATCTTTATCATTCTACCTTAGATTGTGATTGAGTTGTACCTCTGTGTTGGCCTTCTTATGGAGAGTATTCATATTATGCTAGTTATAGTTTATGACCTAGAACAGCGTTCTACCGTCGATACTGCGGCGTGGGCTGGGCGTTGTTACGTACTCGTACCCTCACGGTGGGTGCGGGTCATGACACGTTTTTAGTGGTGGCCCATGCAGGTCAAGTTTATGTAGTGGTATTCGAACTTGAGTACTACTACAGCCTGCAGTAGGAATATGATATATCTTGAAGGTACTCAATCACAGTTAGAATCCCTTGAGAGATTCCCGGAACGACCCTTGAGAATCTTATTTTAACTTCGATTTAAGAACTTTTTTTTCCTTTGATTTGATTTATTTTTACTTACTGTTGTTAAATTTGATTTTGATGGATTATGGTTGAATTTAAGTTGTATTCATTGATTTTAATGAATGATTGTCGAATTTTGAATCTTGATGATAGCTGTTGCATCCGAGTTGTATTTTGATAGATTTTTGTTCATTTTGAATTTTAAAGTTCGTTAATAAATTTGATTTGATTTATGGGTATTCATTGTTGATTTAATTTAATTTTTTTGACAAGATGAAATTATATGGGCTAGGTCATCTATGTTATGGAATCTAGTCTTCTATAGTCACATTAGCCAGCATGGTGAGGACATATAGTCTGACTCTGGATATATTTCTCGGGTGTGGAAATTTAAGGTTTTCGCAGCCAAGCTAGCGGCACCGCGAAAATGTTAAATACCACGATTCTAGAGGTATGTGCATAAGTCAAGGACTCTGTGATTATCGTAGCCTTGCTTACTAGTATGACGAGGATTTAGAGTACCATGATTTTGGATAGACGCATATGATTATCAGATTATACCTTAAATGTTTTCGAACATATTTTTGCTACTTTTGTTTCAGTCATTCAAAAAAAAGAGAGAAAGAATTATTGTTGTTTTGTTTCTCATTGTTTACTTAGGATGTAGCTTTAGCTATTTTTATAAACCTTGTGTAACTTTTTACAAAAATTTATTTCTTCTTAATACAATAAACCAATGATTTTGCTAGGCCTTATTTTGGATTTGGTATTATAATTCTTGTTTAAAAAAAAATGGATCCCTCTTTTAAATAGATAAGCAGAATAGATTCTATTATCATTCTTTTCCTGCCAATATTTTTACTACCATCATTCCTTGTCTTATATACTTGTCCTGATTATATCAATTTCCTGTCTCATATATAATTCTGTCAGCTATACCTTGAAAACTCTTGAATCTTTATATCATTTTTTATCTGAGAAATGTTGAGGAAGTGATGTAAATCATCTAGTTCGGAAATGATGTAATTGGTTATCATATGATAATTTTGTAGGAATCAGAGTGTTGGATGTCAAATATGAAAAATTTGAAATGGAGATGTGGTAAAGGTTTAAAATGAAATCGAGGGATAAATGTTATCAATTTAGAAACAATCACAAAAAGTGGGTTATGAATAATTCATGGATGTATTTCAAAACTAATGAGGATGTTTAAGGTCAACCTAGTTTTGAGAACTTAAAAATCTTTGTTATTGATTCTTGGAAACTATTACAAGGCTATGTAGAAATTTAGAGATGGAAAGGAGAATTTAATCGAATAAAATGATTATACGAAATTGAACTAGATATTGTAAGATGGTGACTAGAGACAGAGAACACAAGGATTTTACGTTATAGAAATTATTTTAGATGATTGGAAAAAAATTGTAGAATTCAAAAAAAATATATTTGAAGGTGAACGTTGAAGAAAATATGAAGGTTGATTTATAAAAAAGAATAAATTTTGTGTGACATAGTGGTATTGGAGTTTAGTGAATACAAGACTCGATTTAAACAAGTCCAAGGATTCCATAAACTGGATTTAGAGGTTTCGGATCTAATTTAAAATGAGGTGAAGGAATTGAAATTTTGATTAAATGAATAAGTGTTGACTCCTAAAAAGAGGGGTACGTTTCGTGGAAAATGTTTTGGAAGTTAAAGATTTTGTCTATGGTGATTGTGGTAAAGGTTTAGATGACTGAAGGTTATAAAATTTCGATGATAGTTATATAGAGGTTGATTTTCATATTGGGACTTGTAAGAAAAAAAAGAATATGGTTTGGCAAATGATAAACTGATAGTATTAGAGAGGGATGATTTGCTGACTCCGTATGAAATCTTTTCCTGTTTTCTCTAAAAGGGGTTTTTCAATATCATTGAATCCTAGTTTCCTTAATCCGACCAAATCGACTTCGATTATCTTTTCTTATCATATTTATATCTTTGGTTGTACTTAATTGAATTAAATTTGATTTTGACCTGAGTCTCTATCCTTGTATGCTCGATCTCAGACTTTGTTGAACCTGTCTTCCATATTGCCTAAATCTTGATTTCCCCCAATTTGATCAACTTAGATCGTATCAAGACTAAATATTCTTAATACGTATTGTGATTGAAAATTTTCTATGGAATTGGCTTTCATTCCTTAACTTTGATTTTGATTTTCTTTTTTTTTTGAACCCTTTAAAGATAATGGGTAGTTACTTTTCCTTATTTTTATGATAAGTATCAGCTTTCATATAGGATGGTAGACTGCCTTACAGTTTTGATGGTTTGTTATTTTTGTAACTTTTGTTTAGCACCCTAGATTGCTTGTGTGTTTTGATACCCTATGACCGTTTTGGTTTAGCATGACTAGAATACCTAGATGAGACTTTCACTACCACCGTATGCTATGACCCTGTATGTCGTCCTTTTGATGGTATGATTTATTTAAGTTCTGGGATTTGATTATGGGGGTTTGACCTAGAAGGATTACGAACATTTTAATTTCGAGGACGAAATTTTTATAAGGTGGGTAGGATGTGAGCACCCTAAATTTTGGGTTGATTTTTTTTTATTTTATTTTAATTTTCTGAATGAGGGTAATTTTAAAATTTCGTGTTTATAATTATTTTAATAATAATATTTAATTCATGATATGATTTTTGGTAATTTTAAATTATTTTAAAATTATTTAAATCAATGACTTGTGGTTTTGACGTTTTGCTAGTGAAACCCTAAAGACTGTTTGACCTAGAGCCTAACCATGTGATTATGATATTTTAATATCATTTTTGGCCTAAGGATATTTTTGCATTTGACCTCTTTGAATTATTTTGATATTATTTTATTATTTATGATATTTTTTTGGGGTTATTTGAGTCGGGTTCGAATTTCAACTCAGTCCGACTTGAAACGGGGACCCGGGGGTAGTTTGACTCTAGTCGGACCCACACACTAGTTAGACATGGCCCACATGATATTAATTTTAGTCCACATGATAGAAATATTTTAGTTAGTGGTTAGACTAATTATTATGGATAAGGTTAGTGTGATTAGAGACTTTAGAATGACTAATTTAGCCCCAACCAATTAGCCCTTTCCTAATACTCATAGAATAGGTTAGTAGGGGCTTTTGGACTTTTCCTAATAGGACAAAACCACCTTTATGGCCAGCCACAATAAGGATAGGGTTGAGCCTCCCATTTGTCATTATCCATCTATTTTTCTCTCTCTTATTCTTTCCCAAATTCCTAGAAAGCAATCCCTAGCAATTTCTCCACCAAATCCTTCCATTTCACCACCAAATCTTCTTCTTTCCTTCTCCATTCTAGCCAAGGAGGAAGCTACCCAAGTTTGGGAGGATTCGGAGCTCGTTCGTGTCCTTTTGGAATCTCTACGTGTCGGTTTCGCTCCGGAAAGATTTTTCTTCGATTCGATCTACCGGGAGGTATAAATTCCTTCTTCTTTTCATTTTCTCATGCATATAGATCTATTTTGAACCCATAGGAATGACCCCCATGGTTGTATCTCCATTTGTGTCCATTTTGTGTCTATTTGGAGGTCATAGGAATGTCCTTTGTGTTGTGGATGTGTTCATGTTACATATATAGATTTATATATATATATTGTAATGAGAGTGTATCTATATTTATATATGTAATAAATGGTTCATGATGATTATATAATCAAGTTTGTGAGTGTGGTTCCTCATATTATTATTGCTATTATTGTTGTAGATAATTAGGATATATATTGTGTATTCTTTTGGCTCAAACTACCCAAATCCGTCATAATTTTTATCCACATTTTTAATTTCAGCCCTAACTTAGAAATGTCATAACTTCTAGCTCAAAGCTCGGTTTAATCTTCCATTTTTTTCAAAAGAAGCGTATTGAAGTTAGCTTTCGAAAAACATATATTAATAGGCCTAATTCTTTCTGTAACTTTCTGGAGATTTATTTGAGTGTCAGCTGTACGAAAGACAAACGCGTTCTCGATGTTTTCGCGATTCCGGGAGTTTTCAGAAACGAAAACGCAATCCGTTTGAAGTTTCGAAAAGCTAACACATAGATCTGTAACATACTTTAATCCTAAATTTTAATTCATGCTGAGATGGTACAGTATTGATTATTAGTAGGAGTTACTATTCGGCATATGTATTTTGTGCACCCTTGTGTGTAATATAATGTTCTATTTGATTTTAACCCATGTTAATGTATATACATTATGTAATTAAATAGAGAATACAAACATGAGTAAATGGTTAAATAAATGATCTATGAGGTGTAAGTATCCTATCTAATGTAAGCATGTATAAGTATGGCTTGTAATGAATATGTAGGTTTTATAGTATGTAATGTATGGTGCATATAGTGGTGCAAGAGAATAATGAATGATGAATGAATGCAAGCATGAATGTAATGTAATAATAGATGTAATGTATGCAATATACAAGTTAATGAGATGTAATGTTCTATGTTAACACAAATCCTATATTACCTCATGTACCCCCTTACACTATGTTGACACTATCACACTTGACACATTGTTCACTTACACTTTGACATTCTTTGATATGTATACACTATGTATGCCCATTTAACCCTCACTTGCCCCTTTGTCATGTTCACATACACACACATAGCCTCTTAAATAAGTATTTATGAATATAGTTAACTTAGCTATGTATGTATATTATATATATGTTAGCATATTGTGTTGTAATATATAAGTTTATATAACCATTTGAAATGCCATGAATATAGACCTAATATTGAATACCAATATATGCATGTTTATATATGTGTAGACATATATAGCTTAAAGTAATAGATTACCTAGTATATATCCAATGTGTGTTCTTGCCTATTTGAGTATTGAATAATTGCATGCTATATAGAGTTGGGTGTATGTTGGCTTGTATAGCCTTGTATTGATGTGTGCTTACTAGGATAGTCTTGGTTAGGCCTAGTAAGACTTACTGGGTTAGGACATGACCTAGTTTGACCTAGTTTGACCTAGTTTGACTAGTGCAGTTGACCAGAGTTGACCAAGGGTTGACTTTGGCCTAGTTTGACCTAGATTCATGTAAAATGCATTGTAGTGCTTTATATTACCCTTCTGGACATATTGTGACTTGTGCTGTTCTAATTAGGAGCCCGACACCTTGTAACCTGTGTTGCTTTAAATAGGACTCTGTGGCTTTAGTTGGACCCCCTATACTTATCAGCTGTTCAGGTTATCAGACGAGTACATTCTCTGATAGTTCTCTCATTTATTTGTCAATTACTGTATTTCAGTTCTAGTTAGTTGTATCCGATTCTCTGTTATAACACGTGTGGATATTACTGGATTTATGTATACGACACATATTTATTTTCTGGCCTCTATTACTGGTATCATTATTTTCGGCTTCTATTACTGGAATCACCTGCTGGAATCATTTACTGGAATCATTTACTGGTATCATTATATTTTGGCTGGACTCATCTTGAATTATTGTGTCAGAATTCTGGATTCACTTGCTGGGAGGGGAAATACTAGAGTAAGACATGTAGACATACCCTATTACTGGAATCACCCCTACTGGAATCTACTGGAATGATAGCCATCTCTCGCCTGATCAGTGAGAGGTGTGCCGGATTATCCACAATCGTTTACATGTCGATCTCGGTAATTTAAAACACACTGTTAGTGTATAGGCTGGACTCACCCTGGAATCATTGATCATTATAACTGGAATCGTCCCTTACTGGATTCATCTTGTATTAGATTCATCTTGTACTGGACTTACATTGGAGTTACACTGGTCTATATTGTTGTCTGGACTTCATATCATATTACCCTGGTTCAGCTAGTTCTATTTTTTTTACAGACTTCATTGCTATGATTCTTCTCTTGATTAGTTATTTACTTTCCTTGCACCTTATCTGTCTTTCTTACCATCACCTGAATATAAACTGCTATTTTCATCAATACAACTGCCTATAACTGCTTTATAGTTCTCTGTCATTTACTTGGATTTTCTAGATGAGATGTGCTCGTTCCTGTCCTGACTGGACCTGTTGATAAATTTTACAGATAGCTTGGAGGTTGCCTTCTAGCCTAGAGGAGACACAGTAGAGATTGTATAGATAGTTATTTTAGTTGTCTTAAGTTGTATTTACTTGTGGATTACTGTATTTGAGTTTTGAGATGTATTTCTAGGATTATGTATCTTAGATACTTAGACTTCTATCTCCTGTATCTCGTTTGGATTTCATGTTTATCTATCTTTATCATTCTACCTTAGATTGTGATTGAGTTGTACCTCTGTGTTGGCCTCCTTATGGAGAGTATTCATATTATGCTAGTTATAGTTCATGACCTAGAACAGCGTTCTACCGCCGACACTACGGCGTAGGCTGGGCGTTGTTACGTACTCGTACCCTCACGGTGGGTGCGGGTCGTGACACCGATGCAGGCCACGAACAAGCCATATACTATCTCAGCCGAATGATGGTTGGACCCGAGCACCGATACACCGCGGTTGAGAAGGAATGCCTCGCCTTGGTGTTCGCTATTCAGAAAACGCGACACTATGTTACCGGACAAACGATACATGTGATCTCACGAGTCAACCCTCTCAGAGTCCTCATGACTAAACCAGGGGCACTTAGCTCTCGCCTCGCTACATGGGCAATATTGCTGTCCCCTTATCATATGATCTTTGTCCCACAAAAGGCAGTCAAAGGTCAAGCCCTGGCGGACTTTTTAGCAGCCCACCCAGGCTCGGAGTCCTCCAGAATATATGAAGAGATCCCAGACGAGGTCGCCGACTCGCATACAACCTCTCACGAGGCTATATGGCGAATGTTCTTTGACGGTGCTTCAAGGACCGGACCTAAAGGCAATATAGTCGTCGAAGTCGGGTAGTGCTGGTCTCCCCTTCCGGATTGGTGATCAACCGTGTCTATTCCCTCATAGAACCCTGTTCTAACAATGTGGCCGAGTACAACGCTCTGGTCATTGGCCTCCAACTTGCAAGAGAGCTGGGGGTAGAATACCTTGAAGCATACGGCGATTCCCAACTAATCGTCAATCAGATCCGGGGTTCGTACGAAGTCCGTCATGAAGACATGATCCCTTATCACCAAATAGCGATCGATATCATCTCGTCATTTGAGGGATTCTTTATCGAGCACGTCCCCAGACTCCGAAATATTGAAGCCGATGCCCTAGCTGGTCTTGTCGCTTCCCTAGCAGTTCCGAATTATGATCGCCAATCAGTGGATGTGATAGGCCATGAACTGGTCTGTCCCAAAAATAATATGCAATTCGTGGCAAGTTATTCCACACAGACGGTCGATGATGCCCCAGATTGGAGACAACCATTCATCGACTTCGTCGTCTACGACATCCTGCCCGAGAACCCGAAGGAAGCCACTTCCATCAGAAGGCATTCTCTCAGATTCTTCTATGATACAGAGACGAAGATGATGTATCGCCGCTCCTACGACGGATTACTGCTTCGGTATCGGTCAAACACAAAAGCCAAAGAAGCAGTACGAGAAGCTCATGACGGTGTCTGCGGGGCCCACCAGCCCGGCCCAAAACTACAAGATCGCCTTCGACGAATGGGCTACTATTGACCCACGATGGTGGCAGATGCGATAGATTATGCTAGAAAATGCAAAGCTTGCCAAGTCCACGCGGACTTCATCCACCAACCATCAGAATTTCTATATCCGACAGTGGCGTCCTGGCCATTCGAAGCATGGGAAATGGATATCATTGGTCCAATCACCCCACCTTCCTCTCGAGGACATCGCTTCATACTTGCGATCACTGATTACTTCTTCAAATGGGTGGAAGCTGTTCTGCTTACAGAAGTCAAAAATTTGAACGTGATCAGCTTCCTCAAGCATCACGTCATCTACCGCTTTGGACTGCCCCGAAGGATCATTCATGATAATGGTCCGCAGTTTGCAAGCCACGCATTCTATCGGTTTTGCGATAAATACCGTATTCAGAATATAGCTTCGACGCCGTATAACCCGGCAGCAAACGGGTTAGCAAAGGCGTTCAACAAAACAATCATCAAACTCCTCAAGAGATTCGTCTCCTCCAACAAGCGCGACTGGAACAAGAAGCTCGGCGAGTGCTTATGGGCTTATCGCACCACAATTCGGACCGCCACCGGGAATACACCATTCTCTCTAGTATACGGGAGTGAGGCAGTTCTCCCATTAGAGACTCAAATACCCTCACTCTGCGTCGCCCTCACTTATCAATTGACAACGGATGATAACTACTGACGTCGACTGCAAGAGTTGGAGGCATTAGATGAAAAGCGCCTCTTAGCTCAGCAGCGAATTGAGCTATACCAAGCACGCATATCTGGAGCCTTCAACAAAAAGGTCAAAATCAGAACATTCCAGGTAGGCGATCTCGTCTTGGCAGTCTATAGGCCGATGGTCATGACTCACAAGACCGCCGGCAAGTTCCAGCCAAAATGGGAAGGCCCATTTATCATAGAGACAGTATTCTCCAACGGTGCTTACCGCCTTGCAAAACAAAACGGAGACTTGCTCATGTTGCCCGTCAACGGCAAGTTCCTGAAGAAATACTATGTTTAAACAGCATTCTCCAGATCATCGAGTCATGTACCCGCTGGTACCACTGAACTCACTCCATAAATTGTCAGGTTTTCGAGTTACGTACCCGCTGGTACCACTGAACTCACCCTTATAGTTTGCCAGATCATTGAGTCATGTACCCGCTGGTACCGTTGAACTCATACTCACCATTCCCAAATTTCCAAGTCATGTATCTGCTGGTACCTCTGAACTTACACTTTGATTCCAACATTCATGGATTGTCGAGTTATGTACCCATCGGTACCCCTGAACTTACATCCTGGTCACTCTTTTGAAAGAAAGTCATATATAACCATACCGCTGAACTTTCTTCCTACAAGAGATCCTCCCTCATGATTAAACACCTGTACTCCCAGTGCACAACAAAGGTAACGGGTCCACAAACTTCCAAGACGGCCATGTCCTCATTACCTGTGAGCCGTTCCACTTTCGCCAAAAACAAATCACCCCTACATAGAACTTCCATGTCCTTATTACCTCTGAGTTGTTCTATGTGCCCTCCTTCATTGAGCCCACTCCTGTCATGTCCTCATTACCTCTGAATGGGAAGGCTCCGTCGAAGAAACCTTCATACTTACCATGTCCTTATTACCTCTGAGTAAGTATGATGATCCCCTTTCAACCTATTATTCGTACCCACAACCGGAGTACGCCAAGGGTAATAGGTCCACAAATGTCCTCTGTTGACCATCAATATCCTCTGTCGAGTTCACTCCTGCCATGTCCTCATTACCTCTGAGTAGGAAGACTCTACGTTAAGAAAACCTTCCCACTTGCCATGTCCTCGTTACCTCTGAGCAAGTATGTCGGTTCCCCTTCATCCTGTTATCCGTATCCTAAACTAGGGTACGCCAAGGATAATAGGCCCACAAATATCCTCATCTAAATTTCTCAGCACAAATCTATCACCTCATCAGGCCCCAGGAGCCCAGCTGCTCTACGGCATTCGCTTTCTCAATACCAAGAGTACCCATGACCACGTCACTATGGCTATTTCAGGTACCCTGACCAAAACTTGTTACCTCTACCTAAAACTAAGGTACGTCATGGGTAACAGGTCCACAAATATGTCCCCTATGCGGGGGAAAACATCGCCACAATATCACAGGCACAGCAAACAATACAAATGGAGGGTAGAATTGAAAGTGCTCTTTATTTGAAGAAAGAAAAAGTATTACATACTTCGGGATTATGTCTCCTTCAGAAAGAAAGAAAACAGAAACAAAACAGGAAGAAAAGGCCGACTATAGTTCGACGTTACACAACTCCAAAAGACGGTTCTTCACCGAGGCAGTCCCCCGATCAAGCCTCTACATAGCTCGATGCTCGGCTTCTTGGGATAACTGCTCTGCATCATTCAGAAGAGTATATGCCTGCCAGTTGTCCTCCATCTTCTTAAGGGCAAGCTCTAGATTAGAAGAAGCCCTACTGTACTTATCAGCCTCCCGGATAGCAGTCTCTTTCTCAGAACGAGCGATCTCAAGCTCTGACTCCAGGAAAGCCAGTTTTCTCTGGAGTTCAAGGATATGTTCCCAGGTATCGGCTACCCCGTGGGAAGCATCCGCTTCCCGAGTTGAGCAATCTTCACTTCGACGGCTCCACTGGTCGTGCAATCGAGTCAGATCCCGGCGGTCCTTCAATATAGCCGGTTTAAGCGATTCTCGGGCAGCTATCACCTTCTCCACCGCAGTAATGAGAAAGTTGCGCTCTTGATTTATGGCCGCAGGTAAATCAGTCTGTTGCAACAAGCGAAACTAGGCCACGAGACGATCAGCTTCTAATAGCTTCGACTCCAAAAGCGCAGCCAATTCCCCTCCTCCAGGGAGTGTCTTAAGGATGGTAATCTGGCCTCCGGCACATCGACGGGCCAGAGTAAAGGGAGTCCCCCTTTCCACTGCTGCCTCGATCCCTCTCTTCAAATGACGATGGAAGCTGGCAACCACATCCTGTAACGCGTCATCCAAGACCTCCGTAGAGGACGGCGTCAGAGGGAGAGTGGCAGACGATACCGGAGGAGCAGCTTCAGAAGTTACTGCACCCGCCACTAAGGAAGCAAATTCCGTACGGAAGGATGCTTGGATGGCGGCTAACTCCTCTTCCGCCGCCCAAAGAGCCTGGATGCTCGGCAGGGAGGAAAGGTTAATCCCCGAAACTACATTCGCAGAGGAGGACACAGGGGGCATCGCCTCTTGTCCCAGTTGCACTGCTACCTGGGACCCCGAGCTTGACCCAGACAAGGGCCCCTCGATACAGAGAGGCTCTGTCAGGCCCTCTCCGGTAGGGTACGATCTAGCAACATCAATCACTGGCAACGAAGGATTGAGATCTGAACATCCAAATCAACCATTAGTCGACATAATCTGAAATAAAAGATGACAAGAATACATAGGCTTATTTACGAGCTATGGTTCGATTTGTATTACCAGGGGAAGAGCGCGGAGGCGACGGCTCGTTCACAGTCGGCATAGTTTCCCCACCCACAAAGTCATCATGTGGGGGTTAGGATGTTTCAGGAACGGGCACAGTAAAGCCTCCATCCCCCTGGGATGAGGTTCCAGCACGGTAGAAATCCTCGATCGCAACCGAAAGCACCCCAGCAGCGATGATAGCAGTACACACACCACTGACTAAATAAAATAGGACCGGATTACCCTCGGTAATCGGGTCCTGAAGGGCGAACTCATCCGACGCCTATAAAGAGCAAAAGAAACAAATAATTAAGCCATAACATAGAAGAAGGAGAAAGGAAACAACTGAAGCCCAAATCACCTCCGGAACATCGTCCACATCATCAATAAGCAACCTGCGACGTCTTACCACAGCATGCTTCGTGGAATAGGTTCGGTCATCAGCGGTAGTCACGCGCCTGCTTCGTTTATACGAAGGGCCGGGCATTGCAGATGGTTGATCCTCCACCACCTCGTCGGATAAACTAGACGATTGACCCACAACCCTTTCTGCCTGCACGACAGGGGGTTGATTCCCAACCTCCTCGCCCGAAGAATGAGACGAGTCATCAGTGTCTTGTTCGTCGTCTTCCTCATCCGCCCTAGTGGACTCCGAGTCCGGCACAGGAACCCTGTTCGCCCCCCTCTTCCTCTTCTTGGACCCTTCTGGCTTCTCAGCCAAACCGGTGCCAGTAATGAAGCTAGTATTCATATCAAAACCAACAGGAGGTTTGCTCGCTGCAACATGATAAAGGGCCGCTATATACAAGATATCACCCTCCACCTTGGCATCAGGAAGTGAGAAGCTGGCTCAAGTATGGGTCGCATTATAATAATGCCAAGCTCGGACACCATCGAGCATACTGCCCTCGAAGCTCAAGCAAGCGCTAGGGCGATCCAGGAATAATTGACTATACCCGAATTGACGGGAAAATCTACTGGGCAGATAAGGTTCCAGGTATACTCTATTCCGGTAACGATACACCAAGTGCGCGGGACGGATGTTGCGCAACCAAAGAAGCATCTTCTCAGATAAAAGTTGGGAGGGGTCAACGCCGTCAACATATACCCTCCTCACTTTGCCGGGGGTGAACTCAGGGAGAGATACGAAGAATTTGGGCCCATCAATTCTTGCCAACGCCCTCCGGCAGGCCGGCATGGTATCATGTTCCCAAGGCTGATGACGATACCGGAAAAGGAAGGCGTCATCAACAGAAATATCTTTATCAGGTCCCGGCCTCATCAACGACCGATAGTGCAACAATAACCACCCCATGAGGTAGTGGTATGGTAATTCTATCCGTTTAAAGTCCATCGACACATCGCGAGCAATAATTTTGGATGAAAAGGTGCGAAGGTCGTGGTGTATGCTACACACCATGGCCGGGAGGAGCGCCAGTCTTACCTTGAAGACCAATTTTACAGCAAGAATAATGAAATGGCGGCTGATCCTTTCTATAGAACCCGCGCCGCCCGAGACTACACAGTTGCGTAGCCACACCATCAAGAACCCAGCTAAGATCGCCTTATCAGACATCTTCCGGGTACCATAGTGGAAATAACTGAGGGAGTCAGTGCTACTCCCAAACCGGTCACGGGTAGACTTCGACTTCTTGACCTTCGATTTCATATCCTCCACCTCCTCCGGGGTTCGAGGAGTTCGAGACGAAACTTGACCGGAAGGACGCAACTTGAAAAGATACAAAATCCAGGCCTTGGTATGAGGAGCGTTCACTTCTGAACTATTTACTTTCTTGATAGCCATCTGATGGCAGACGCTGTGATGACACAACAGTTCTTGATACACGGCAACGAAACAAGGAAACCGTCGGTCCAATGCTTCGAGTTCTTCGTCGTCGGTGTATACACTTCAAAAGCTTCACCTCCCCACGGCAATCTAGACACAGTGTTCATTTCATGAAGAGCAAGCCCCAGTTCTCCTCCGGGGGTAAAGAAAGTTCCTGTACGCCGATTATACAGCTCCAATAAAGCCATAAACAAGGGCTTGTTAATGGGTAACCCGTAGCAGGTACCCCTGACGGCGTAGTAGAGATCAATTTCCTGAAGGAAGTCCCCATACTGCCTCAAAATCCATGAGATAAGGTTAGTCCATGTGGGAATGGGGTTGATCCAATTCAGCAGCGACAACCTGCCTATGGGATAAGACCCCTTGTGAGCGAGCTGATTCAGAAAAGTATCAGCTAGGGTGAAGGTAAAATTAGGGCCAGTTGTGTTTACAAAAGTGCCCGGGAGCAGCCCCATCACAGTTCGACTCACGGATTCCTTGCCCGCACATACTAAACCTGTGCGTCAGTTGTAGTGAATTTTGCTCACAAATATTCCCTGTTGGGTGGTAGTCAGGGAACCCACCATGGTCCTGCCCCGCGGTACCATGTTAAACCATGAGAGAGGATAATGCCGCTCCATCTCAGGGATATGAATCTCTACCCCGTCTACAGAAAAATCCCAGTGCTTCGAGACATCCAGCAATCTGGAGTTCTTTATGGAAAAGGCGTCCCCAAAGAGAAAAGCCGGTTTCAGAAATTCTCCATCCAACTTCTCCGAATTCATCATTGAACAAAGAAAGCGGAAAGGTTGTTTATTAATAGCAGCCACTCTCTCCTTAGGCTCATTAGCGGGAAGCTGATCTTCTATACGACGGATTAACTCGTCAAGCTGCACGTTTGCGGCATACTGAGCTGAACCTACAAGGAGCTCTCCTGCTGGGTTGGTTGGGAGGTTCACTAAAAAGAAAAAAAAGAGAGAGAAAGAAGAAACAGGATTAAAAAATAGCTAATACAAAAAATTACTGAATGAAGAAGTTCTCACAAGCTTATGCGGTTCAGGTCAACAATGTCTTATGCGGCTCCAGTCCAGTTGGGTCTCAAGAAATACAGTATCGAGGAAGCCTATACGGTTAGAGTCAATAAAGTCTTATGCGGCCCAAATCAGATGGGAGTTCCATATGACTCTAGCTCGATAGCTTATGCGGATCGGACGAATATACACATTTCTAACAGAAGAACTCAAGCGGCGCAAAACGCTATGCGGTTCAGCCTGCTAAAAACATATGCGGCTTCGTTCAGAGGAGACTTTATGTGTTTAAATCCTTCTTCTATGGTTTAAACATGGGGCATTGTCTATGCAGTTCGGGCATAAAAAAGTTATGCGGCCCAAACAGCATGTGCGGCTCTGCCATCAACTTGGGAGGAGGCTTGTGCATAAATATGCAACAGAGCCATGGGTACTCAAGATCCAAATGCAACCCTTACCCTTAAAAGCTGGACGAACGTCAGAGGGCATTTTGGGTGCTTCACGCTCGACGGCTGACGAGGACGTCACCCTCTTGTCCTTCGCGACGGCAGAAATAACTTTAGAAGACTTAGGAGCCATTGCTTCGACGAGAAGAAAAGGAAGATCAGAAGGAGAAGACAAGAAAAAGAGTGAACGAAAGAGAAGGTAAAGAAGTCCCTCCGGCTAAAGTCATCCGTATTTATAAGCAAAGATGGAGCGTTTCGATCCCCGTGCATACACGTAAACCGACTCTTCGGTTATCAAAATAAGCTGCCGAAAATGAAAGTCAAGCTCCTCGGATCCCGCACCAAAAAGCGGCCTTTTAAAAAATCAACAACATTTAAGTACTAAAGATTGCCATACGTGGCAAGTAATGACGTGGCAAGAAGCTATGCGGCTGAACAGTCTCCTGTGGCTGAGTCACCTATGCGGCTGTACAATCCATGCGGCCAGGACACCTATGCGGTCAGGATTCCATATGCGGCTAGAAGAACACAGCCATGCTTCTTATTCAAAGTATTTCAATTTTACAAATTGAAAACTTTGAAGAAGGTCCTGTAGAAGCATGGAAAATACTAAAAAAATGACTCATGTGGCTAAAGAACCCCATGCGGCTCAGAAAACTCATGCGGTTCATTGAATCATGCGGCACAAGGAGCTATGCGGCCCAAAACATTCCATACGGCTCAGAAGACACGTGGCCTGATAGTGCTCCCCTCCGACCCATGCTGCATTAATTGCTTTGACGGCTGACCCCTCTGAAAAGTTGACAGCCCTGACACCAAAGCAGGTAATTATGGCTCTGTCATAATGATGAATCTCTAGGGAAGAGAAAAGAGATCTGTAATACCCAATTTTTCTAAATGAGGGTAATTTTGAAATTTTGTATTTTAAATCATTTAATAATAATATTTAAGTCATGATATAATTTTTGGTGATTTTTAGTTATTTTAAAACTATTTAATTGAGTGAAATGTGGAATTGGTGTTTTGCTAGTGTAACCTTAGTCATGCGTGACCTAGAAGACTAATCATGACCAAGGAGACCTAATCATGTGTTTAGGATTTCAAATTTCTACATTTAAGCCTAGGGGTATTTTGGTCATTTTGACAATTTTGTGAATTTGTAATTTATATTAATTAAATATTGTGCTAGTCCTTTAGTGGAGCCTTAACCTATAACTTAGCCTAATCTAGATTAGCCTTGAATGGTTAGGTTAACTAGTCATGAGATGATTTCTAATATCTAGATATTATAGGAAGATATTTACTCTAAGATATTTATGAGAAATTAGCCTATGACAATGAACCAATAGGAATGCCTAGAATTTGTTGGACCATCCTTAGCCACTCACCATGAACCAACCCTAACCCTAATCAGCCCATGGCTGGACACTTAGCCTCCCCCATCCTATTTAATACCCTCCCAAAGTTAGGGCTAGCCTCCATTAAGTGTTCTTGCCAAGTTTTAGAAAGAGGTAATTCTCCATCTTCAATAAATCCTAGTAAATCCATTTGAATTCCTTTTTAACCCAAACAAATTGCATTGGGTTCTAAATTCATCCTACTTTCTGTTGGCATCAAGTGTTCTCAGATTTGGGGAGCTTTGGAGGAGTTTCACCATTGTGAAGAACATCACTCATTGAGCTTTTTGGAGGATTTTGATACATAGATGTAACTTCCTATATTCACCATAGAATCCTGAGATTTTTGTATCATTAGGGAGCCCTAGACCTAACCTAACAGTAGGGATAGGAAACCCTAAGTTTTCGTGTCATTTCGTGTCCAATCTAGACACGTATCAGTGTCCTATGCATGGTGTTCGATGAAATGCCTAAACCAATGTTTTTATAACCATTTTTGAAACTGATTTCATGGATTTATAGCCCTATATATGAGGATTAATTTTGCAAGAGACTGAGTTTGATTTGACACTGTTTTCGTGTCCAAAACTGGGTCGGACACGCTGCACGACAACCCCTGTACATGCACTGCTGCTCGATCATGATTTCTTCGTGTCTGTGTCACTTGGACACGTGAAAATTGGCACACAGCTAGGGGACACGACTGACATCACACCCATAAAGTTTCACAGGTTCTCGTTTAGTGTGCGCAAAGAAATCGCGTGTGCACGTATTTTGCCCTGCACTGTGCACGCGTATTTTGTGTCTCTGATACGGGGCTGTAGATTGGACACGCGACCTCGTGGACACTGTGCAGGCACCTAGACACCTACCCCTATACCTAGACTACCTCTAGACACGAGCACGAGGCTCGAGGGTGCACACACGAGCCCCTAGGTTGCTCGACACCACTGCACGAGGCAGCCTTCAGTGCCATTCTGATACACTGAACTTTTTCACATTTGGACACGTTTGTGTCCTAATTTATGGACACGAACGGACACAGGGACATGCCTAACATGTCCCTAGGCCTGTACACTAGGTTCACCTAGTTGTGATGCGATTTTTGAATGTTTAAATTGGGTTTCGAAATGTAAAAAAATATGTATCTGTGTTCATTCAGCAGGGTTGTTCTAATGTCAGTTAATTTGTATTTGAGCCTATTTTGAGATGAGATATGCTAGAAGTTGTTAAGTTCACATGGGTGAAGGTTAGAGTGAACTGAAATAGGATGTTCATTTAATGATTCTGGAATTTCATGAAATTCCAACCCAATTTCTATGGTTCAATGCAAGGAGAAGTTCATATATAGGTATTAGATGATTTTTTTTTTAACTGTAATGTTAACTGAGATTTTGAAATATATGAACTGAAATGGGATTGATGTTAGAGTGGTTGGAGATTGAAATGGTTTTTTTTGAAAACTGATATTGGGTGGAAAAGTGTTCACTGAACTATCATTCTAGGTTGAGTTCTAAATATTTAAAATATTTTGATTCCTGGGATTGGTTGTTAAAGGTTAACCGAGATTTACACATGATCTTGAACTGAAATGAGATGTGGGTTGATAACAGTTCACTGTCATTTACCTGTCAATTAGTTCATTTAGCAGTCTTATAGACTACACTTTTAGATTAGGGTATTGAGTGAACCATTGACCCTTGTTTGAGTTTATGAGTGAAAACTGAGATGTTGTACTCCCACACATACATATCACACAAACTGGGATCCATATAGGTTTGGGGTTGCATGTGTAGCCTAGGATACATTTGAGTTACTATCATTATTTAGCTAAGAAATGAAAACTGAGATTCCCTATTAACAGTTGAATTTTGGTGAATGTTGATTTGATTCATCTCATTCCTGAGATTCGAATTACTGAGATGACAGTAAATGAGAGTTCCTGAGTTTGTGAGAAATTCTGAAATGAAAGTTCATTATTTTGATACCTGAGTTTTCAATGACTGAAATCTGAGAATCAATGTGATAACCTGAGAAACAAATCCCTATAAACTGTCATGTGTTAATCCATATTTTTCCACTAATAAATTGTTACTGATTCTTTAAAATGTTTTCAACAATTCAAATTGATTTCAAAACGAGTTCATACATTACCTAAATTGATGTTAATTTCAGTTGGTTCATATAGGTTTCAATATATGTAGCTATGTCTATATGTATGTGTATGCATTGAAATATATGTATATGTGTAGATTAGTTTCAGTCTTGTTTCTCCTTGAAACTGAACCTTGAGTTTCAGTGTAATAACTGAGAGTCCTGAGATTAGGATTTGGGTAGTTTGGTGATGGATATATGGTAGAGTAATAATGGTTAAAGAGTGTAGTATAGGCATGTAAAGTAACAAGGATTACCTAGAGTTTAGGAGTAACAGGAATTGGGGGTTATGTGGAATTAGAAGTAGCAGCAGTGACAAGGGTTAGCTGGCCTTAGGCCATGATGTAATAACAGTAGGAGCAGGGCAGCAGATATTTGCCTGTGAGTGCCTTCACATATTGCTATTAAATATGCATGTGAGAGAGAGGAGGAATGTGATGATGTGTGATACAGATATGTTGGTGTGTCATGAGTGTTTGGGGGTGACATGTTGTGAGAGGAGAGGGTTTCAGTCACTGTACAGTAGGCTTGAGGAGATGAGGGAGTTAGGCTTGGGTCTATGAAATGGTATATGTATGTGATATGCATATATAACATAACATAGATTATGAGATGATTTGCAATATGATATATATGTATACATAGACTATAAGGTTGAGATTAATATAGGTTTGAACTTGTTTGATACCCTTAGCCTAAAACAGGGTCAAATTGGAAAACCCTAGATTAGAAAGTTGACCAAGATTTGACTAATTGACCAATAGTTGACTTTGACCTAGAATCGACCTAGAAATCATGTAGATTGCATTGTATGTACTTATTTACCATTCTGGACATGTTATAACCTGTACTGCTCTATTTAGGACATTGTGACTCCGGTGCAGACATCTGATATTTCATTACTCTTTTCAGAGTATCAGGCGAGTACATTTTCTGATAGTTCTTTCATTTACTTGTCAATTACTGTATTTCAGTTCTAGTTAGCTGTATGTGATTCTCTGTTACAAACACGTATTATTATTTTCTGAATCCATGTATGTGACACACATACTTACTCGTCTTACCTCTATTATTCGAATCACCATACGAATCACTATTCGAATCACCCTATTCGTATCTTCATATGTTGGTTGGACTTGTATTCGTCTTATGTGTTGGATTATGGATTCATTTGTATTAGACTGGGCGGGGAAATACTTGATTAGACATGTGAACATTCCCACTATTCGAACTACCCCCTGTGAATATATTCGAACGATAGCCATCCCACACCCGGCCAGGTGTGTGATGTGACGGATTTACCCTTAGCCGTTTACATGTCTAACTAAGTATTTTAAAACACACTTGGAGAATTTATTTGAATCATTATTAGAACATCATGTGAATCACTATTCGTATCACCTTATTCGATTCACCTTATTAGAATAATGATTAGAATTACATTCGACTCATCTTGTATTAGACTCATATTGGGATTACACTCGACTTATATTGTACCATCTGAACTCATTATGTTACTCTAGTTCAGCTAGATCTTATTTTTACAGTCTTCCTTGCTATGTTTCTCTTCTTGTTTAGTTACATTACTTTCATTGTACCTTAACTGCTCTCTACATTATTACTCATATAAACTGTCATATTCATCAATACAACTGTCTATAACTGCTTTATAGTTCTCTGTCATTTACTTGGAATTTCTTGATGAAATGTACTCGTTCCTGTCCTGACTGGACCTGTTGAAAATATTGCAGATGATTGCCCTGAGGACATTTGCCCTACTTGCCTTGGAGCAGGAGATGGCTTAGCTACCTATGGCCCCGACACTCAGGAGTGATCGGGAGACTAGCTAGTAGACTTGGTTTAGTTTTCATGTTTTAGAATTTGAATTATAATAACTTGAGATTCGAGTTTGTTTTTGAGTTTGTTTGAGATATTATTTTAGTATTTTTTAAATGTTGTTATTTTAGTTTTTAGTTATAAACTTCTGTGTTATCTTATCGTGCTTAGATTGTGATTGAGATTTCATTATATCTATACTTGTCCTCCGTTCGGAGTTGAGATTTGACAAGTACATTATATAATTGCATGAGTTGTTGATTAGATAGTAACCTAGGACAGTGTTCTACCGTCGATACTGCGACGTAGGCTGGACGTACCCACTTCTCGTGCCCTTACTCTAGGGTGCGGGTCGTGACAAGATCTCTGACACAAATCCCCCGAGAGCCATAAAAATGCCACGTGGCCTTGCCACGAGAGCATTCGTATGCGGCTCACTTCTCATGCGGTTCAAAATAAATCCTATGCGGCTCAGGCCATGAAAGCCTCATGTGGCTCGAGCAAAGAACTTCCCATGCGGCTCAGAGTGAATCTATCCTATGCGGCTCAGGCCATGAAAGCCTCATGCGGCTTGAGCGAGGACTTCTTATGCGATTTGAGAGGGTCATGTCCATGCGGCTCAGGCGGATATATACCTATGCGGCCCACAAGAATTACTTCCCTGTGGTTCGAAGGCTCAAGTGAGGGCCACTGCCCACGCAGTCCTGACACATGGGCCTAACCATATGCGGCTCACATTCATATGCGGCTCACTAGTCATGCGGTCCAAATCCCCCCAGCAGCTTCTAGGACACGTGTCCTAAACCAATTAATTCCTCAAATTGGCTGCCATTAAAAGATTGGGTCAAATCCCAATAATCTGGGACACGTGGCAGAAGAATAGATCTGATTTATTCGCAGATATCAGAAGATCATTATAAGGAAGATTTATTCCAATCAGCATTAATTACTCATGGGATTTGGTGTAATCTACACCTAATGGTCCAGATTCATCATAATCAAAACGAATGGCCTGGATTGACCAATCTCCAAGCCGTCGTCATCTCCAAGAGCTAATCATTGGCAACCCTAATGATCACATCCCACAATTATAAATAGCAGGGTGCCATTCCCTTGCGAGATATACAATATCAGAGAGGAAAATACATATATACAGAGAGACTTTCCCCCACAGTCAGAGAGAGAATACACAGAGAGAGAGAGAGAAGCCAGAGGAGCAACAGAGGAGCAAGAAGAGCATTTCTTCATCAACGCCTACCATCTTTTCACAAGGAGCCAAGGCTGCATACCGATCGTCCAAGGAGTAAGGCAGGGCTGCCGTCGCCTTCCCGAGCCTCTATCGTCACCCCCAGAATCTAAAATAAACAATTGTACTTAGACTGCTGTACCTAGGTTTTCGTCCCTAGGCTTTCTTTGTACAAGCGAATTTGTAACGTGAAGTAAAAGTCTGGTCCTCCAATAATTGTTCTGTTCTTTTATATTTCATGGCAAACAAATAATGGTATATATATCATTTTGTACAGGCTAATAATCCCGAAATGTACTAAGACCCATTTTATACAAAAGTCAATGAATATCTCTAATAATAATATTTATAATATTTAATTAAGAATACTTAAAATATCCACTAATTTATTAAAATGAAATATAACACTCCCATACCAAATTCCACCTACACGAATGTCATCGGACGTGCCGCCTGACTACATGGGCTTGGGCTCAGTTCGGGTCCAGTCCGGGCTAAAATGGTACAATCGGGTTCCCTAAAACTCGATAATATAATTAATAATTAAATAAACTTCGGTAAGGGTTAAATTACAACTTGGCCTGGTTTTCCTAGTTAGGACATCACTATGACTCGGCCTTCCCTACCAGGGCTAGTACACTAGCCAAAGCATGCCATTGCATTATTCGTGCCACGATTTCTAGTCACCATGCACTCCAAAACTCCACCAGGACTGAAGTCATCTACCGTAATAATCAACTAAATAATTATCTATAAAATCTAAAAATTACCATTCCAATAAAATAAATAATAATAGAAAATATTCTAAGTTTTCTGGGAAGGGCAGCTACAAATCTACCCACCTTAAAATAATTTTGTCCTCGAAATTATAATTCATAATTATTCCTTATATTTCAAGGGAAAACTACCATTACCTTAATCTCCTCGAATTTTAATTCCTCAAAAATAGTTTATGTCATTCTCATTGGTCATTTTGGCAACTACAAAAATTTCGAGGACTTCTACCCACCTTTGGTCACACTACTTCCTCAAAGCCATGTCACTAAAATTTTATAATCATCCAACTATTTGTTATAATTGCTACCAATTGATATCTACTGAATACAGCACCTATAAACCTCTCATATCTATCAAATAACCCAAAATCTAACAAACAACAAATTTACACAAGTAGCTAAGAAATATTGGTAAATTCTAATAAGCATAACCATTTGTCACTCTATAATAGGAAAGACAGGAAGATAAGGAAAAAAATAATCGAGGGCGAATATAAAGCTTCCAGAGCGGTAGAGGATATCCAATGATGTAGACAGAAAAAGTTTATAAACCGTTGTCTTATTTACTAGATTAGGCTACTCTAGTCCAGTCACTTGCTAACTCGAAGAGCCCTTCATTTTTTATAAAGCTTGCAATATGCGCAATACAGAAGTTCTGTTCTCGAAATTCTAAACTAAGTTCCATAATAGAACAAAAATTGGAGAAATCAAGATTGTGAACTATTCCGTGGTTATTTAAACGCACGAGCAAAGAATATAAATACAATACAAAATCGTATCGTGACTTCCAGGTAGATGGGATAAGGGTTACGAATGACTTCACATTCTAAGAAGGGAAGACAACATAATGGGTATAGGTACCTATTTCATAAAGTTCGATTTTATAGTACAACTATGGTGGTATGCATGAATGGATATTACTGGGTCTTAATGGGTTCCCCAATTGGACATTAGTCGTCGGTTGGATGAACCTTGGACTTCAATCTATATTGATTGGACAAGATCCAATGATAACAAGTTTTCACCCAAGTGGTTGAGCTAGGTGCAGTCGGATTGGTCAGCTAGGTCTCTAGAGCCCTGAAGGTGCACCTTCTGTGACTTTTGTGTTTAAAAAGCACGAGAAGACACTAATGAGGGGCACACTAACGATAATGTGCGTAGTGGCTTCGAGTAGATCACCATCATATATTGGGTTGAAAGGTTCGAGACGAAGTTGAAGCTCTAATGAAAATCGGAAAGCATACGAGTATTATGGTAAGGGTTATAGCTAAACCTTTTATCCTGAAAGTTGTACCACAAAAATAGAGTACAAGGGAACGTGTTTGAGTGGGACATGATATACCTAGGTGAAGGTGAACTCGTCTAGATCTTGCATATGAAATTTATTGGAAGGTAACAGCTGGTCTCGTGCTCCGATTGTTAATGACACGGCCGGGAACACAAAACAATCTAAATGGAAAGTGGGAGTCCAATAAGACACTAACTATCATTCTAATATATAAAAAAATTTTAATCAATCGGTATCTTCGTATATCCTAAAATTGTAGGAGGCTTACAGTCTACCCATCTTAGAAATAGGACCTGGTCTTAGGAATATTGAGGTTAGAGGGTTCCCAAAGTCCGGATACTGTACCTCGACTCTTTGTTAATAGGGAATAAGGCACAGCGTATCGGGATACGGTAGATGTAAGTCAAGTCAATGATCATTCCTCAATAAATGAGAAACGAGGGTGTATAACAATACATGGTCGATAACATAGAGGAACATACCCATCCATAGTGTACAAGAGTTATCGACGGGGTAACCAGCTCCAAGGCATGTCCTATGAAGAGATTTCTAACTGAGTCGTGAATCTCTAGTTGTGTCAAACCTGTCAGACTATTGTCATAAGGGTTCTAGTGGTATGGGCTGTAGTGATCATGCGCTGTTGTTGACAACTGGTATATCACAATTTGACAGGGTATTTAATCTATGATATTAGCTAAACAAGTGACTGTGGTGTTCCAACACTAGTTAGGTCTTAATATCAAACATTTACATAACTAGAGTAATATTTGTCGGAGACCAATCTTGGGAGGAGGGTCACGGTAAATGATTTCCCTATTTTCCACTCATCTCATGTCTAACTGTGGGCTTCGGTCGAGGAAGGGTTGGTTCAAGGCTTAAGGGTTGCTAGTTAAGGCAAGCTTCTAGCAAATAATTAGAGGCTCGCAACCTTTGGTCTCTAAAGAATAGGTAGTCTCTTAGGTAGGCATTTCGACTAAGGGTAAAACCCTAATCATTCTTAAATTCAGATGGCTTGAAAGTCCCGATAACAGTTTGGGGTCGGGAGGAGAACGAGTAACTCGATCACATGGCTGGCTGACGATAACTACCCTTGTGTATACAACTACCATAGCCATGGGGATACGCGTATCTCTCTACCATCACGAGCTTTCGTCTTTCCAAATCGGTGAAGGACAAAAATAATAAAGAATTCAAGGAAGATGTTACTGAATATAATTTCATGATTCAAAGGCGAACACATAATTCAAGAGGAATTGTCAAAGCAGTCACGGATGAGATCCTAGATACCTCTATATCTCTATCCACATAGTGTAATTAAACGAAGAGCGAACCAAATGCATCATGGTTGATCAGACCATAATACACTGATTCTGATTAGACAATAAGTTATCAGGCGTCCCCACTAAACATATGCCTCAAATCAAGCTCAAAAACAGAGTGAGCTCGCAAAACTAAGCTGTAATAGCAGCGTTTGTTAAGATAGTTAAACACAATTATGCGAGATTTTTGAAAGAAGGCATAAGTGGTTCGAGTTTTGAGAGAATCAAAAACCTTACCCGGTGTTCTTGCTTATATAGTCTTCCTACTATCTTCTGATCCACAAGGACTTGGTCGACTAATGGGTTATGGACATTCTAAATTCCATATTCTAGATAAACCTATTAGTGTCAGTCGATATCCTCGTCAATAGGTCACAAGGACCACATAATGCTAGATCGGGAGACGTGCTATCCAACTTACAAAACTTCCACCAATATTAGCTTCAGATCTTATGGAACACACAGGGCACTGTCCTATCCTCTATAGTATCCTTAACTTGTAATCACGTCTGAAGTTATTTCACCGAGGATTATGCCTCCTTCGCATACTCGGGCGATGGTAAACTCTTGGTTCCATGATTCAGATGTGATATGCTATCAGATACTCTACCTTATCCCGCCACCCGGGTAACTATAATCAAAGAGGACCACTAGCCATATTTCTAGCAAAATTCTATAACCGATATTTTCCTAATCTAATTTCAACTCTAGGGGTCGTGTCTCGCCAGTGCGCTGCTGGCTGCAATGAATCCATAGTCTCCAAATTTAAATAAATGGCGACAGTGCGCTGCTGTCCTGCCAGTATGAGTTAACTAACATTCTCATAACTGTATATGTAAATAAATCCCTGAGTTTCTAGAGATTCAAACAAGTTGACTATGAAATAAGGCATAATTATTTGGCCTATCAGTCACAATCTTTAGAATAACAGATTGCACAGTGAGGAACAAACTGAAGACAAAGAACTACAAATATTCTGGTATCTCTTTCATGTGTATTCGAGCCCTGGGAGAAAATTTTTGGGATCTGTCTAACTCGAGATTCGTATTTGAATAACCGAATCAGGAATTATAAACTATTCCCTTACGGCAAAATAGGATTTTAAATGGACAATTCAGACTAAGATATGGGGATGATATCTAAGTGGAAAGAGAATGATTTGCCCAATTCATCAAGGTTAGATCATAAATTATATGAAGCCCTGTCTCACCAAGTGAACAATCAATCCACTTTGGATCGTGTCGTCATATCGAGAGATAATAATGTACCTATGGGTATCTGACAAACCATCTACATTAATAACTCCTCCTCTAAATTGTATGGCCTAGACTACCCATCGGTCAATTTGTATAAGGGACTCCTAGTTCTAGTCATTCTCATAAATTAAATTAATTTCAAATTCGTGAATGAGCATTTCTAGTCGCAGGCTCGCAATAGTACGACTAACTTAAGTACTATCACGATTTTGCATGATTTGCGAAACCTGACCTGCATGGGCCACCATAAAAACTTGTCACGACCCGTACCCATTTTTTTTTAAACGGATACGAGACGTGTCCAAGCCCGCCTACGCCGCAGTGTCGGCGATAGAACGCTGTCACGGCCATGAATATCAGAATCATAAATAATACTCATTCACATAATTAATTTAATTTACAAAGATCACAAGTTTTACACTTGTAGAAAAATATAAACTTGTACGAATAAATGAATGACTACAACTCAACTATCTAACTAGTCTCTAGGCTTTGTCTGCAAGTATTTCTGTCACTCCCCAAGCTAAGTGAATCCACGGCTAACCTGAAAAATGTTGGTTTCCAATCAGGAATGGAACGAGCACAATTCATTGAATGCAATCACAATAAAGAAAATGACTATAAAACAAAGGTTAGACATCAATCATGAGTTTGAAAAATAAACAGGAAATACAGAAACCAATAGTAAATAAATAGACATAAAATACTTTTTCCAACTGTTCGAAGTACCTTTGATATGTGATCGGTCTCGGGACAATTATGCGACACTGTCTACCCTGTCTAAATTTACACTGTCTAAAGTTACACTGTCTACACTGTCTAAAGTTACACTGTCTATACTGTCTAAAGTTACACTGTCTACAGCAAATATTGAAATAAAGAAACATTGTCTACAAATTAATAATCATGATCTACACAGTTTAAATACAATAATAATCACGGTCTACACTGTCTACTTTGCAATAAATAAATCACTGTCTACACTGTCTACTTTGCAATAATAAATTACTGTCTACACTGTCTACACTGTCTACACTGTCTATACTGTCTATACTGTCTACTTTGCAATAATAATTCACTGTCTACACTGTCTACACAGTCTAAGGTCAGATCACACATCATTGGTACTGCTCATTCCCGACTCAACAATTTATGATAGAAAATAATCACATAACCAATGACTAATCAATGAAATATAGTAAAGATCAATATCGAAATGCAGACAATAAACTGTACTCGCCTGTGGTCCTCTGCTGGTAAAACCGACAGTCTGAACTACTCAATGTGCCACAATAGTCGAAACCCGTACAACAGTCCCCGGAAGCTGAAATAAATATTACCAATATTTTCAGAATAGTCAAAATAGCTAGGATTGTCTGTCGTTAAGTCCAATTCTAGACACAGGGGCAAAACGGTAATTTCGGACCAAAACGATGTCCACCGTTGGTCCCGCTTTGCACCGAAAAGCGTGCCAGAGTCAACGGTCTCTAAACTCATCAAACTACATGTCTACGAATCCAGTTTTCAGATACGAACCCAACCGAATGTCCAAAGTTGGATTTCGGTGGGCTGTGCACAAAATTGCCCGTTGTGTGGGACCGTGGGGCCCGCAAAACGACGTACGATTCAACTGTCTCAGAATTGGACCAAACTTGGCATACAGGACCAAAAAAATGATACGATCCTGCTGGCACAAGTTTCGTCTCGATCTGACGAGCGTACACGAAGTAATTGGAAAACTTACACAGAGGCCGATACGATGAATTTCGACGGATACGCATCAAATTCGTCGTGCACACGCGACCAATTTGAATTCCGTCAAAGCCCACACGACCAAGAAGCCGTTACGCGGCTTTCGATGCCTTCGGTTCGCGACCACGTTGCCCGGTTTGGTGGGACGCACGTCGTGTGGAACAATTTTCTAGTTTTGAAAATAGATTTTTGGAAAACTTTGGGATTCGATTTCTCGACGCGTATTCGATGATTTCCAAATCCACAAAAGGGGTTATGAAGCCCTATATGTTGTTAAAAAGTGCATTCAAATAGTTTTTCTAATAAGTTAATGGATTATCATCAATTCGTCTCCCAACATGGGAGTTTGGACTGTTTGGGTTCTGTTTTAGGACAGACTTTTGGGTCAACTTCACGCCGATTTTTGGGTCGATTCCTACTCGTTTCCATCTAGACTTATCTAATGGATGTGAAGGTGTATATATGGGGTTCATACCTGAAGAAGTGGCTCGAGAAATGGTCGACTGTGCGCGAAGATTTCTCGCAACGAAGTTGCATCTCCGTACAACTGTTGCTGCTTCGCGATTCGATTCCCCCGCGCGAGCACGCTGCATCCGCGCGGCCTCGCCGCGCGCGACGCCAGGGTCTGAGGGTGGCAGAAAACTAGGGTTAGGGTTTACTCCTTCGATCTCTTTATATATAAACAGTTTCCCAGTCCGCTGAGTTCGCGCAACAGGGGCTCGGTTCTTGCTCGGGTTGAGAGGGGATTATGCAATTTGTGGGCTGTTAGAAAATGGTAGCTTGCCAGCTCACGTGGGCCTCTAATCTGCTTGCCAGCTCACGCGGGCCTCTAATCCACTGTTCCCGCAAGGGAACAGTGTTGATAACTTTTTTTTTCTTTTTATATCTTTACATATATATATATATATATATATATATATATATATATATATACACACTAATATAATATACTCATAAAATACTAAATAAATCCAATAGCATCATTCCTACGTAGAGCCTATTTTTATAAATAGGAACATATATATATATTACATGTATTGACAAAATAATATAACCAGTAGTAATAAAATAATATTAATAATAATAACCACGATGATATGATAATAATAATAAATATAATAATAAGAATTTCAATAAATCAATAATGGTATATATATCATTTTGCACAGGCTAATAATCCCAAAATGTACTAAGACCCATTTTATACAAAAGTCAATGAATATCTCTAATAATAATATTTATAATATTTAATTAAGAATACTTAAAATATCCACTAATTCATTAAAACGAAATATAACACTCCCATACCAAATTCCACCTACACGAATGTCATCGGACGTGCCGCCTGACTACATGGGCTTGGACTCAGTTCGGGTCCAGTCCGGGCTAAAATTGTAAAATCGGGTTCCCTAAAACTCGATAATATAATTAATAATTAAATAAACTTCGGTAAGGGTTAAATTACAACTTGGCCTGGTTTTCCTAGTTAGGACATCACTATGACTCGGCCTTCCCTACCAGGGCTAGTACACTAGCCAAAGCATGCCATTACATTATTCGTGCCACGATTTCTAGTCACCATGCACTCCAAAACTCCACCAGGGCTGAAGTCATCTACCGTAATAATCAACTAAATAATTATCTATAAAATCTAAAAATTACCATTCCAATAAAATAAATAATAATAGAAAATATTCTAAGTTTTCTGGGAAGGGTAGCTACACCCGCAGCATCGAAAACGATGTTCGTCCACCCTTGGTCGTAATCAGCATGCTCGTGGACATCTACATAAGGCTCCACATAAGGCTCCGGCTCGGAGGCTAAAGACACAAGTTCTCCGTGTGCGGTCCACTGATAATAATTTGGAATGAAACCCCTCGAATACAAATGATATGTCACATCCACTTCCGAATGATATTTCAAGTTGCGATATCTCATACATGGACACTTAATTTTTGTACGGTCCATGTACTGAGGGAATGCCTTGGCAACTGTAGGAACTATTGCATACCCTGTGTAAATTCATCTCGCACACCGCACATGCCATCAGGATAATGATTGTACATCCACAAACGATTCCGCAGATAGTAAGTCATATCCATTTTAAGATAATTCTGCAAAGATTGACACAGATAATAATTCATCAGGATGATGATTGTATATCCACAAACGGTTCTACATAATTGCCAAGTGTGGGGACGAATGGTTCAGAACACAACCCAAAATGCATTCTAGCATACATTAGTTTGAATCATCTATGTTCTGTACATATTGTGTAGTATATGTTCTTATCGAATCTAGTATCTGAAGGATGTAACAGAATCAAGATGAACCCACATAATGTAATACTAAGACATTATCTACTACTAAAAGATGTAGTAATAGGTTGTCGTATCATCATTGCCGAGGGATGGGGGTCGGAGGACAGTCAACTTTATCTACGGCCATAGTTTCTGCCTCGCCAGTCGAATGGCTGCAGGGACTATGTCCTGATCACGATGTCGTACCATAGATTAATGCAAATTCCTTATAGCTAATTAATGTCATACATAGATTTCTGTCTCGCCGGTCGAATGGCAGATAATCTAATTAAGACTTTCAACTAAGCAGTCAAAGGGTACTGAACAGAAAGTCTAATTAAGACTTTCAACTAAGCAGCGTTGTAGGATTTAAAATATGGTATTCTGGATTAGTATCCATCCTTCGTGACATAGCTGACTCTGCCAAAACCTGACCAACATATCCTACACTAATCATTCCATATTTCAGTAATGTCAGTGAGCTAAATCATACTCAACTGTCGAGAATACTTAGGAGAAAACTCATTCACATGATTAGTATCCATCCTTCGTGACATAGCTGAAATTTTATAGAGCTCGATAATAATTATTAGTCAATTTATTCATCATTTCAAAACCCTGAAAAAGCCCCAAAAAAACTTCCAGTATCAGTAAATAGGGCTCGAACCCTAAATTAGAATTTGAATCCAAGCAAAACATCAAATTGACAGTTGATATGCCCAAAAAACTCCCAGTATCAGTATATAGGTGTCACACTGTGAGTCTCGTATCCACACAGTGGGACACGATGTGTCCAAACCAACAAAATAGGTGTTACACGAACTAGAAGCGAGTCCATTGTGAGTCTCGTGTCCCCGACAGCGAGTCCACGCTCTCGTGGACACGAACTAGAAGCGAGAGAGAGCTAGAAGACGAGGAGAAACTGGGAAGCGGGGGGAAGAGTTACCTGAGTAGCTACCTGAGGAAGGAGGAGGAGGAGGAGAAGGAGGAGGGAGATCGCCGGAGGAGCGCCGCGGAGGAGGAGGCCGGAGGAGGAAAATCGCCGGAGGAGCGTCGCGGAGGAGGAGGGCACTTAAAGATCGAAAAGCAAAACCCTTGCTATATGAAACTATTAGCGACGTTCTTTTTGGACGTCGCTTAACGTCGCTGATATTTATGAAACGACGATGCTACTTAAAGTGCGTTGCTACACGTCGCTACATCAGCGACGTGTACCGACGAACTTGCGACGCCTATTCTCATTTAACAAATTGCAGCCGCTAGACGTCGCTATTAGTCGCTGTTAGCGACAAACAACGACGTCTTGTATAAACTTCGCTAAAACCCCCAAAAATAGCGACGTTCTTCCTTGGAGTCGCTAAATACGTCGCTGATATGACTTATTTTGGTAGTGACTCGTGCCTTCTAACTGGACTCAAGACAACATCAAAAGTCTAATGCTCGAACTGCTCCACAGCTAGAATAATTTCTAGGTGGAGTCCCTGCTGAAACTGTTGCGCTCGATCCAACTCGGTTGCCACCAAGGTAGGAGCAAACCGATTCAGTCTTGAAAACTTGGCCGCATATCTATCGACTGTCCTGCTCATCTGCTTCAAATTGATGAATCTCGTTTGCAGATCATATCGAGCCACTGCATCAAAATACTTGATCTGAAACTTGTCACTGAATGTCGCCCATGGGACAGGCATCGCCAATCCAACTGCTAACATCGCCCACCAGGTGCGGGCTAAGTCCAATAACTGTAGGCGCACTACAGCCACATTCTCTTCCTCTGGAGTCTTGGTTGCTTCCAAGATAAACTCGATGTCCTGGAGCCCGGCGTTAGCTACAATCGTGTCCTCGCTGTCGTCAAAGAAGGAAGTGTTCATGTGCTTAAAATTGTTGGCTACACTGTTACCTTGATAACCAACTCTGCCCATGGCTGTCTGTACTGTTTGGTGCAGGACATCACCTCTACGATCCTATGGTACAAGCAATTCTCGGATAAATCCAATCAAGTCCCTATTGTTGGACTCTGCAGGCTGGACGGGCTAAACTGGGGGCTCTGGGTCATCAGAGTGCATGGCTCGGGACACTACTCCCGAGTGCTGGGCTTGGTCTTCTTGTTGCCACTGGAGTGCTGGTTGAGCTCCTCCCGGCTGATCGGTAGGAATAACGCCACTAAAGCAATGACATGGGGAACAATAAGAAAGGGCCAAGATAGATCAAGGATTTTAAACATGTTATCAGGTCAAAACTTTAGGAGATTTAGAAGCCATAAGTAGAGATCAATGGCGAGTACTGATTGAGACATCTATTCGGTAAAATCCTCACACATCTTGATTTACAAGACCTGCATGGGCCACCACTTAAACCGTGTCACATCCTAGAACCAGAATACTGGAGAGCAGGGGATAGACACAGCCAGCTACGTATATTGAAGTATAACCTACCTCGCAATACGGTCACGGCTGTCTAGATGCATGAAGATTTATCTACAGGCCATCAGTCTCTTAAGGTCAAGAACAAGCCTAGTGTCTCAATCTTTAGAAAGTAAATACATGTTACAAGGTGGTAGATCACCAGATATACAAAGTAAGGCGTCCAAAATATTACATATTCAGATGATCATGAAGCTAGTCATACAAAATACAAAGACTGGCAATAATTTTAGTCATACATGATCAACCCTAGGATTTGTTAATCATGTTAAGCCCGTAGGCAGACAGTAAGTAAAGTATGCAACACGAGCTAATATTTTCTTGGTGGCTAAACGCCTCAAAAGAATAATTTTACAATTGGAGTGAGAGAGCAAAGTAAACTTACTCGTTGCCAGGATTTCTTCTAGTGTTCACCATCTGACTGGAAGGCTTGAAGATCCTCGGAGGCTGCTCCAAAATCTGGCCATACAAAACCAGCTGGATCAGACCCCAGAAAGAGCAAGTGCTACAAGGGAGGCCAGATCATAAAACAGAATAATGACAAGAAGGCATGAAATATAAATAGGACAATAAATGACGAGAGGACGAGGAACTATTCCGGAAGCCAGGTTACAATCCATAAACCAAACAAGGACCGGAGTTGTAACCCTTCGCCTGAATAAAATCGGGTCTCTAGCCATTTATTGCTAAGAGTAAAGCGTAAGCAAGCATGTCCTGAGATAGCCATGTACTGGATCTAGACAAGACTAGACAGGATTGGACTCCATCCAATATTCACGGCCAAGCAAAGAGTACGGCTTGATACTTTAACTAACTAGGGTTATAATAAGCCTAGTTACTAGCAAGATGCAATTAGATATTACGGCAGTCACAAGCCCTGCAGCTATCCAGGTTATCCAGACGAGGTTCATATAAGAGTTATCAAGAATTATTAGGTGACTTGGAGTACAACACATGGCAGTGTGCATATTACTTGTTTCAAGAAATGCCCCACATGACAGTGGGCTGGAAATGTGCCCTACTCATCGGCAGGCTACAAGTCCATCAGGTGTGACCGGGATAACGGGATCGTCTGTAACTGAAACATCTCTCTATATGAGCTACTCTGATCAATCTAGTAATTAACCTAGTCAGATTCAACATGAATCTCTGACTGTGGTAACCAAGGATACAAGTCCTAGACATGATGCAAGACGAGACTGGGAGCTTATACAAGCACATTCAAGAACAATCATCCACGGTGTCAAGACGAGTTATTACTCAGCATGTCAAGATAGTCATCGCAACAGCATTCAAGACTACATGTTAGGTTTACTTATCAAGAGTGCGCCATGACGGGCCACGATCATATCATTATCATGTCAAGGTTACTTGTTAAGAGTGGGCCACGATCGGCCACTATCGTGTTCTATCCCTACATTATCATGAATGAGAGAAACTTGCATAAAATAGCTTAGTAACACATTCTTGAAGCCAAGGAAAAGATCTACAACTTTCATGTTGGGAGTTAGAAGAAATTCTGGCCATAAATCAGCCAAATAGGGCATAAGACAGCCAAAAACAACCAAAATAGACACTATACGGCACTATGCGGCTACACACTATGCATATATACGGACTGGAACTATGCAGCTATGCGGACTTGCACTATGCGGCCAGGTACTATACGGCTATGCGGATTGGCAATATGCGGCCAGGCACTATGTAGCTATGTTGACTGATACTATGCGGCCAGGCACTATGCATCTATGCGGACTGGTACTATACGGCAAGGCACTATGTAGCTATGCGGACTGGTACTATGCGGTCAGGCACTATACATCTATGCGGACTGGCACTACACGGCCAGGCACTTGCAGCTATGCATACTGGTACTATGCGGCCAGGCACTATGCATCTATGCGGACTGGCACTACGCGACCAGGTACTATACACCTATGCGGACTGGCACTATGCGGCCATGCACTATGCATCTATGCGGACTGACATTATGTGACCAGGTACTATTCATCGTCCCTGCCAGAACTAGGTCAGATGAACATAGAAGGTGCCCAAATCTTATTTTGGCCATAACTTCTTCAAAACAAGTCAAAATCTAACTTTTCAATGGTCCATTTTAGGTAAAATCGAATTCTCTACAATATAGAACAATCAAAACTTAAAAATAATGAACTTTGGTAGATCAAAACCCAAGAAAACCAAAAAGGCTACAAACTTAGATCTACAAAAATACATTCGTCCAAACCAAAAACTCCAAGTTCTAAAGATACTTAGAATCATGTAGAGAAGAAGATAGAATAATAAAATGAAAGATCCATTATGAAGCAAGTTGCACTTGCCTAAGCTCTCTAGGTTGGTGGGAGAGTAATGGAGGAGGAAGAAGAAGTAATGAATGAAAAGAGAGAAATAAGGGGTGGTTGGGCTTTAAAGCGGGATGATTTCTCATAATGAACCAAGCCCAATCAAACCAAGCCAAACCAAAATAAACTAAGCCAAGTCATGACCAACCAAGACTAGGCTAGCAAGTCAAGTCCAACTATGGGTCATCTGACAAATGTCAGAGATCTTGTATACGCATACGAGAAATACGTATAACGGGAAACGAGAATGACAGATAGAGAACATGAAAGCAGTTCCTTATGCTTCAGCAGTAGGAAGCTTAATGTATGCAATGCTATGTACGAGACCAGATATCTGCTTTGCCGTTGGCATGGTCAGCAGATATCAGTCTAACCTAGGACAAGAGCACTGGACTGCCGTAAAGCATATTTTGAAGTACCTGAAAAGGACTAAAGAGTATATGCTAGTTTACCAGGTAGATAATTTAGTTCCCTTAGGGTATATAGACTCAGATTTTCAGTCAGATAGGGATTCTAGAAAATCTATCTCAGGTTATATATTTACTTCGGGAGGTGGAGCCTTTGTATGGAGGAGTATCAAACAAAAATGTATTGCTGATTCCACCTTGGAAGTCGAGTATGTGGCAGCCTCTGAGGCAGCCAAAGAAGCGATTTGGCTCAAAAACTTCCTGTTGGACTTGGATGTGGTACCTAGTTTGCCTAAGGCTATTACACTTTATTGTGATAATAGTGGTGCAGTTGCAAACTCGAAGGAACCACGAGCCCATAAGACAGGTAAACACATTGATCGCAAATACCACTTGATACGAAATTTCATAAAAAAAGGAAAGGTTGTTGTGATCAAGATAGCATCAGCCGACAATCTAGCTGATCCTTTTACAAAGAGCTTATCGGCTAAGGCTTTTGATAGTCATGTTGAGGGAATAGGAATCGGATGTGTAGCAGTATGGATTTAAGTATAAGTGGGAGATTTGTAACAGTATACTGAAAAGCAATGCTTTGAGTATAAGTGGGAGTTTATTAGGGTTATATACTAAAAGCATCACTTTTGTATTAACTTTATTTCCTTAAGTTTTGAATGAGAAATACATGGACAATGTTTGCATATTGTATTTGTTACAAGTGTTGATGCAAGTGTATGATACACTATATTGTAGATAATATGGTGTATGGTGTCACACAGAAGATCATATTATCAGTTCCCTATAGAATATATAAATGGTTCACAACCTAGATGGACTTGGACAATCTATTGGAAAGGTTATAGTGTAATCTGGTATTAGTCTATCTTGACTATAGGTTTACACTAGTATACTTTGTGTGTATTAAACATGACCATTTAAGGTTGTTCTCTTTGTACTGACTACATAAGAGACCAACACCTCTGTTATTATGTACGCTTGTTCTCTTAATCCGGATATAATAAAAGACATGTATATGAGTGTGTATTACTTTAACTCAACAAAGAGTGAGATTCATTATGGTCAACAACCTCTTTGAATTGGGTAATAATATTGTATGTCCCCTTAAGGAGCTCATAAGGATTGTCATGTAATCCCTACAGGTCGATTATATCCGACATGAAAAATAAAGTTGAGTGGTACTACTTAAGGATAAAATATGTCGACCAATATAGTTGTCAGTAACTTAATCTGATCGACGGACATTCGATATCTTAACATGGGGAGCCAAACGAGCATATAATAGAATGAGCCCACAATAATAATTTGGGATTAGGAAGGTAGTACAATAATAGCTCATTAGTGGACCGAGCTAATGTTAATGGGCCTGGATTGTGTGTTCGGGCTGAACACCGGACACCAAGATCCGTTAGGAGACCTAATCCTAATTTCTCCTCATGGTCTCAGCCGTAGCCTTATATATATATATCCTCTATTCTTCGGCCGCCAAATTATTACTAGAACTAAGAAGCTTTCTCTAAATTCGTGATCCATGTAAGGAGAGAAAGAAGGGGCTGCCAAGGAGAAGAAAATGTTGGAAGATCGTCGCCCACACAACATCCAACCCGAGGAAGGAATACGTGCAGAAGATCTTGGGGTCGTGACTGCTTGAGATTACTAGGAACTGTTGTCTTCTTCCCACCGCAGGTATAATTCGTGAACCCTAGTTTCTGCCTATGAAGGGTTAGAACACGTTTATATCTGTTTAACTTTCTATCAATCACTACGTACACCAAACTAGGCTCCTAGGAATCCCCAGTTCCATCAGATTCAGTATGTCCAAAAAAGGTTGGAAGGGTGGCAGTCTCAACTACTATCCTTTGGGGGTCGAGTCGAGCTTATTCGGGTAATCATCACGGCCATAACTACTTGTTGGCTACAAGAGATATATGTGCCTACTAATACTATCCACCAGATTGAAAGATTATGCTCTGACTTTATTTGGAGAGGAGGACTCCATACCATAACTTGGGAGGAGCTTTGTCGTACTAAGGAGGAATGAGGGGTTAGATTGCAGAGCTTGTGGGTACTGCAGGATAAAGTACGTGTAGTCAACTCTAGAGGGGGGTGAATAGGGTAAGTATCGATAATACCCAATTAAAAATAACTCTATTCAAGTCGACCCAACAGAAATAATAATCAGAGTATAAATATAAATAGAGATTATAGAAGCATACGCTGACATATCAGTTTTCAAACTGGTTTTCCTCGTGGAGGACTAGTCCACACCTAAGAATTCTAGCTCAGGATGAAATCCACTATTTGTTAAATAGCATACAACCACGTGCCTTTACTCAGAAGAGCACGCCAACTTCTTACAGATTCGCAGATGGCGAGACTTAAAATTGTCCAAGTGACTTCTTTTGAAACTCTTGCACACAAACTTCTAGTTGACTCGTACTGAGCACCTTGGGGGCTTGGGAAGTTTTTTATAGTGTTCCGTCCTGCTCAGTCAATCGGAGGAATCGAAACGCCGACGACGTTCGGACTTAGCCATGCAACGGCGACTTGAAGGCCCGTTCGGTCGAGGCGACTCCTCACTCAGGTGGGATAGTTTTGTGAACTTGTCTCATCTTAGCCTTCACATAATAAATCGAAAGTTTTCAAATACACAAGTAGGCTTGATAATAAAAGAGATGAATCCACATAGCTAAGGAAATAATCCCAAGTCGGGTTGGATTTGAGTTAGAACATGGAAAAAGGTCCAACGGTCGGTTTAGAGTTGGTGTACGGCGTGCTTTGAAAATGACACTCGATCCTTCGTCTCGTAGCTTGGAAGAAGGAAAGTTGGTCTTCGATACAAAACCATGAATTAGCCTAAGTCATAGGCATCGCCCGCGTAAATACTTGATAAAGCATGCACGCTTGCACGATGCAAGGTTTGGCATAGTCTTTGCTCGTCCTTCGGGTTAAGTTGTAGGTTTGAGTAAGTTAGGCAAAGTTATGTCGGTCGACCTAAGTCATTCAATAAGTGTTGTCCCGCTCTTTCTGCGATTGTCAACTTAAATAGTCCCACGATCCCAAGGCCCATTATATAAGGTATGACTTGGGCGATAGCGTCGCGTTGAACACGAGTTGGTTTAAGGCACGAGCCACGGTTGGTTCAGTAAGAAGTTAGCCACGGTTTGTTGACACTTAAGGAACACGTTATGTTCAAGTTAAGTGGGAAGGCTATGCCGTAGCCGTTTCCTGAGTTCAAAAGACTATTAGGTCTGAGCGATGGTTAGTCGCAATGGAAAGTTTCAGCGATGGTTAGTCGCCGAGGCGGTCTCTTATTTGGAGTCTCATGGTTTCGATGCATGATTTGCAAGTATGGTTTCAAAGCATGGTTAGCTAAGTTTGGTTGAGTCATTCCACAAATTAGGCCTTGCATTTACGTGAGTCTAGATGTTGTCGTAGGTGCGTGGTCATGGACTACTTGTCGACAAGGGGTGTTTTTACCATTTCTTCGGATCGAAAAGCCTGGGCCAAGGGACCGATCCGGCCATGGAGGAAACGGGGTAATAGCCGAGCTGGGTAAAAAGAAGATGGTAGATTGGGGTCTTGTTTCGGAGCCCGCTACTCGCGTTTGCAAGGCAGCTTCCGTCTACAAGGCAGCAACCGATAGTGCGGGGACTTGCTTCGAAGTTAGCTACTCGCATTGCAGGGGGCGCTGGCTACCAGGCTATGTCCAAAATGGCTTGGGCTGGTGACCAGTTCATATAGATGGGTCAGTACGGGCGGTAATCCGCGTGTGTGCCTTTGGATTGAGTCTAGTTGTATGTGTGTGCAGTCATGACACAAATTTACGGACTAAGATTTGGCTAAAACATAGCCACCGTACCTTGGCACGAATGTGGCATCGGGATTGTGAGTTGTCCACACAAGTTCCATAAGTTGAGTTGGTCTCAGGTTAAGTTGAATTGGGCCGTAGGGCAGGTTTAGTGAAGTGACGATGAGTTGCTGAGCACGACCTTGAAATATGAGGCACGGCCATGCCATCACAACACGAGTATAGGTAAGTCATTAAGTGGCGAGAACTGCCTCAAATATGTAAAATTGTTGCACGGAAATTGGGTACTATCGCTTAGTTGCGTCTTCGATTATTGGCTGAAAGTCAAGCACAACTTGATAGGTTAACATTGTCGGTACGAGAAGGGTCTAGAGGCAAAGTATGAGTTGACGTTGTTGTTGCAAGAACGGGATGATCTTGAGACACAAAATAGGGCAAGGCGTCTGTCCTAAAACCGATCCTAAGGCAAGAGTAGAAAGACAATCATAAAGGGGCTATGTTACTCAAAGTAAATGAACGTGTTGGTTTTATATGGGTGGACGAGGAGCTCATTCCACCAGTACAGTTGAGTATTGACACCCACACAGTGTTTATGTGCAGGCACATATAGAAGCTTGTGGCGCGAAGCTCGCTTGGATGCGCCGAGGTACGGAGTTCCTTGGCGATTTGAGGCGTGCGACCGCATAGAGTCAGGACTTATACGGGAAATAATGTATGGACGTCGCCTTCTGAAGCATCTGCTGGATTGACAAATATAATTTGAAAGATAAGAGAGAGCAGAGTTACTTGTAATGTGAGATGAGAGAGAGCTGTGTGACTTGCAATGTGAGAAGAGTGAGCTTGAGTGATTGTAATCTTGGCCTTGCGCCCCATTGTAAACTTTGTTTCAATATCAATAAAGAACTTCCCTTAAATAACTTGTGTTTTTCTTCAAATTTCTGCTGCTATTATTCAATATCTCTGCTTGGGACTTCTGTGTGACGACCCCATCGCAGCCGTTGTAATCGGCCGTTATTAAACCCGCCTTGTACGAGCGCAATCTAGGCTCGTACGGCATCACACCTTAGCGAGGACGATCGCTCCAACAGGAGCGGGGTGTGACATTTTGTGGCTAGTTAGATGAGAAGGATAAGCTCTTGAATGTATAGGATATAGGAGAAGAGAAGATGAGAAGATTGGATGATTGAAAATAAGAGAAATCAAGGCCTATATATACTAGTCCAGATAGGCATAGTTCGGCCAAAACTCTGTCCCAAATATTCAAATATTTAGCCGTTGGACAACTAGCAACCAGCAAACCCTAAAAATCAAGTCCTAAAATTAAGGGGGCATAGTTCGCTCGAACTCTGTGTGGGGCAGAGTTTGGCCCGAACTCTGTCTCCTAGGGCACAAAAAGTTCAAATAGGATTTTTGGGCTTTGTAAGTTTTAGAGTTTATTTGGTGGAGCTTTGTTATTAAGTCTAGGGTTGAGATACTCAGTGAGACTCAACTTAAAATAGCCTACACTCAATAAAAGATAAAAATACAGACTCAGACTATAAGTAACATCAGCACTGTCGAAGTAATCGTCAATGATGTCTACCTTGAACTGATATGTGATGACGTTCTGTTTTGGAGCGTGATGGAGCTTGATGTGTCAAGTTGGATTATAACAGATATTGTCTTGTTAATTATCAAGATTAGGTTGACTGCGATCCAATTTGGGTCAACGATCATCCCCATTTTGATAATTGACAAAAATACGATATTTGTATGTCGCAACATTCATACCTGGACACATGGAATAAAGACAATAGCTCCCCCGTAGATGAACATGTTGGCTCCCCCGTAAATAGATATGTCCTGAGACAAGTTCTAATCCAAGCATGCACAACATAATATATATAGAAGCTCAAAGCACATATCAAGTATTCCCAAAGCAAATATCAAGTATTCTCCCCCTTTGTCATTTAGCAAAATGAAATAATGGCTGCCCCATAAAAATAGACAAAGTGAATACATGCAATCACACAACTAGGAACCATAACCATAAAGAGAGAAAGTACTAGCAGTTTTATACCTCAACACTTAACCAAAGTGCATAGTTTTGAAGGAAATACAATGCATGAAGGAAATAGAAATACTACAACTCAAAGTTTAAAAAATACTACATAATACAAAATAAAACTATAGCCTAACATCAGCAGCATCAGTAGGTAATAAACCACGACCATCATGGAGCACGGGATGGACCAGCAGAGTCTGAAGGGTCGCTGGCAGAGCGACGAGGGTCAACAAAGGTCGTATACGGGTCCAGATACCGCCTGACCCATATGTCATCAATACGGTAACCGTCACGAGAAGGGTCTCATACGATAGAGAACGACATAGTAGGATAGGTGGCCAGGGTGTACTAGAGGTCGTGCATCGAGTTGCTGATAGCACTCATCTGAAGGGTGGTACGGTAGTCCAACTAGGTCCAGCGGTCTTCTTCCAAACGAAAACGATTGCACAACATCGCCTAGATGGAATCAAGAGTAGCAGGAGGCTCGGGCTCAGGATTAGAGGATGCAGTAGCAACAACAGTCCTACGTGCCTTGGACAGAGAGGCAGGAGCAGGTAGGGACTGACAGTCATCAAGAGGGATGTTGAAGGCACGAAAACTCTTTGGAAGGTACATGGAATAGACCAAGGATTTTGGTTTTGGTCTCGTACGAATCATCCAATCCATCATCGTGGGAGGAAAGTTGAGCGGAAGACAAAAGTGAAGATGATATAGAGCCGATATCTCAAGATAAGTGACTTCATCGGCAAATCCCGCTTTGGGCAAGATCGAGGAAAAGATGATTCGATGGAGTTCATAAAAATAGTTGTTGAGATATTTGGCTCGAAGCTTGCGAGGATGTGTGTTAGGAGAACACAATGCATCCTTGAAACCCTCAAGAGTGGTTTCACCTGGGAATTGGAACTGTCGGGCATCAACAAGTTTTTCCAAGTGTTTGGTTCCGCAAGGTCAAGGTAATCGACAAGTTCAAAATTGTCAAATGATATGTCAATGCCGGCGATATGAGAATAAATCCTAGTGTCGTCATGAGTTAAATTACAGTAAAACATCTGTATGGGATTGAGATAGATAAGAGATGAAGTTATGACAAGTTCATCAAGGCATAAATCGTGAAAAGTGCGTCATATGCCGAAAAAATTGTAAAGTTTATCGGATGGCCCGGGAACACACTACGTAAGCGAAAGTCCATGTACCACTCATTAGATGCATCCAATGTGACAAAAATTTGGTCATTGTAGGTGTTAGGATTTGGTGGAGGTGGTGGATTGAACAAAGGATGACTAGGAGGAGGAGGGTTAGATGAAGATGTCCCCTCACTTTTCAACCTCTTTTCTCTACCAAATAACTTTGGAGCCATTGATAATGAAAAGATGAATTTGAAATATATGAAAAATAGGAGTTATACCTCATAAAAGTAATTGAAGATAGAAGAGAACCACCAAAAACCCTTAAATCTTGAGTTTGGGGAAAGATAGCCCTAGGATTTGAGTTTTCTAGGATTAGGGTTTCAGGAGAAAGGGTTTTAAGGGAGGTAGAAGAAAAGAAAAGTGATGGAGAGAGAGAGAGAGAGTTCGGCCCAAGTTCTGTGGCTCTGTGTATGGCAGAGTTCGGCCCGAGCTCTGCGACTCTGGCTCCAGAACATAAAAAGGTTTTAAAAGACATTTTTGATAGAAAAAATCTTGAATTTGAAATATTCAATGTTAAAAGCCATAAAAATAGTGTAGCCATATAATAAATATTGTTTAAAACGATGATCATCACAGTGAAACTGCTTTAGGTTAGCTGTAGGTGCCGGATCCCATCTAGCGGTAGTCCGAAGACTAGTGCACTGTGTCGCTTAGGCTTTTACGCCTTGTTATGAGATAGGCCCTTTCGGCTTGTACCCAAAGCAATGTTACCATGAATGATGTACGTTATAACCTTTTTTACGTAGGTACAACTTATTTTATGACAGTTTTATCCAAAATTTCTAACTCTCGATAAAGAAAATTGAAGCGCTCTTCGGCTAGTGGTTTTGTAAAGAAATCTGCTAGCTGATGTTCAGTGTCAATGAATTTTAAGTTAATAGTGTCGTGTTATTGATGATCACACAAGAAATGATGTCTAATCTCTATATGCTTTGTGCGTGAGTGACATACGTGGTTCTTGATTAATTTTTTTGTACTAGTGTTATCACAAAAAATAGGTATATGCTTGAATAGTAAGTTATAGTCTTCAAGAGTTTGCATCATCCACAGAATCTGTGCACAATAACGACCAGCTGCGATGTACTCATCTTCTATTTTAGATAGTACGACAGAATTCTGCTTCTTGCTAAACCATGAGACTAAAGCCTTTCATAACAAATGACACGTACCGCTGGTACTCTTATGGTCGACTTTGCATCCTGCAAAATCAGCATCGGAATATCCGATTAAGTCAAAGGAAGTGGTTTTGGGGTACCACAAGCCTACCATAATCGTTCCTTTAAGATATCTAGATACGCTTAACAACGGTCATGTGTGATTCTTTAGGATTAGCTTGATATCTAGCATATAAACAAACGCTAAAAATAATATCGGAACAACTAGCAGTTAAATACAATAGATTACCAATTATACCTTGATACTTACGTTGATCGACCGGTTTGTCGTTTTCATCAGGTTCCAGTTTTGTTGTAGTAGCCATAGGAGTGCTGATAGGTTTGATGTTGTCAAGCTCGAACTTTTTCAGCGTGTCTTTTGTATACTTCGACTGACTGATGAAGACGCCTTCCGAGTATTATTTGATTTGCAGTCCAAGGAAGTAGTTTAGCTCCCCCATCATGCTCATTTCAAACTCGTTCTGCGTACACTTGGCAAAATCTTTGCATAGACCCTTATTAGTAGACCCAAATATGATATCAACTATATAAATTTGTACTAACAAAACAGTGTCATCAAGGGATTTTTTGAAAAGCGTAGTGTCAATTTTCCCTTTTGAAAAACCTTTATTAAGTAAGAAAGTACTAAGGCATTCATACCAAGCTCGAGGAGCTTGTTTGAGGCCGTAAAGATCTTTCCTAAGTTTAAAAACATAGTCGAAAAATTTATGATTTTCAAAACCAGGGGGTTGCTTGACAAAAACCTCTTCTTTAATAAAACCATTTAGAAAAGTACTTTTCACATCCATTTGAAAAAGTTCAAAGTTTTAGAAATTTGCAAAGGCGTAAAGCATCCGAATAGATTTAAGTCGTGCAACAGGAGCATACGTCTCATCGTAGTCGATATCCTCCTTTTGGTTGTATCCTTGAGCTACGAGATGAGTCTTGTTGCGAGTGACCGAACCTTCCTTATTAACTTTGTTGCGAAAAACCCATTTGGTACCAATGATTGAATGATCAGCAGGTCTAGGAACAAAATATCAAACCTGATTTTGTTCAAATTGGTTGAGTTCTTCTTACATTACATATATCAAAAATTTATCGTTAAAAGTTTCTAAAATATTTTTAGGTTCAATTTGAGAAATAAAAGCAGTGCTAGCAATAAAATCTCCTAAAAAACATCGAGTATTTACCCCTTTCGTACCTTACCTATTACCAAGTTTTCTGGATGTGAAGGTTTGAATTGGAACTTCTTTGGTAAGATCTCCAGAGACCTGGTTTCGGGTGGTGTATCCATAGGAGTGGAAGTTGATGGTTCATCATCATCGGGAATGATAGCTGTACTATTGTCCTCATCAAAAGTTACGTTAGTAGACTCTTCAACAATCATGAAGCGTTTGTTGAACACTCTATATCCCTTACTCTTGGCAGCAAAACCAAGAAGAATACCTTCGTAAGCTTTGGCATCAAACTTGCCTAAGTTGTCTTTGGTATTCAGGATAAATTAGCAACAGCCAAACACTCGAAAGTAAGAAACATTTGTAGTTCTATCAAACCAAAGCTCATAGGATATTTTTTTCGAAATAGGTCGAATCAAAACCCTATTCAAACATGGCACGATGTGCTGACAGCTTTTGTCCAAAAATATTTTGGAAGAGAAAATTGATTCAGCATGAGTCTAGCCATATCGCCAAGAGTCCTATTCTTCCGCTCCACAATACCATTTTGTTGAGGAGTTCTAGGACAAGAAAACTCATGATTAAAGCCATTTAAATCATAAAACTTTTCAAAATCAGAAATTTTGAATTCGCCACCATGATCACTTTGGATACGAGTAATCATGTAACCTTTTTCGTTTTGGACATTTTTAGCAAAAACTTTGAAAACTAAAATAGTATCATTTTTGTTTGCAAGAAAGAAAACCCAAGTGAATCTTAAAAAATTATCAACAATAACGAAAGTATAGAGTTTTTCGCCAAGACTAGCTACTCTACTAGGACCAAATAAATCTATATGGAGTAATTTCAAAGGTCGAGTGGTACTTACATTGTTGATGGGTTTAAAAGAAGATTTGGCAGCCCTATTCTTTTCACATTTGGCACATACCGTGTCCTTTTTGAATGTGATTTAAGGCAATCCTCTTACTAGCTTCTTGATAGATAGTCTCGATATGGTGTCTATGTTAGCATGACCAAGATGCTGATACCATAATAGCCTATCATCTTTGTGGGCGTAAAGGCATCTACATGCATTGTTAGTATCTCTAGGCACTACTAAAAAACATCGAATTAGCGACTGCTATATCCGTCGCTAATCCGGCGATAAATCAACTTAACGATAACTAACCGACAAAATTTGGCTGAAAAAATCCGTCGGGAAATAGCCCGTCGCTAAACAAAGTCTGTCGCTATTCTGTCGCCATTCGACTGCTTAGCGACGGATTGCCTTCATCAAGGATCGAACATTTAGCGACGGCTAGCCGATGGATTGCCGTCAAATCAATTATCGATAAGTTTTTGATACTACTTTTTAGTGACAGACAGGTCCGTCGGTAATATGTCGGTAACTGCGTATCATAGAATTTCTGATACAAAAATTCTGACGCAAATTCATCGCTAACCGTCGCTAATACTCGACAGAAGAACAACGGTTTAGCGACGGAATATCCGTCGCTTAGGTTCTAGAAATCTTTATATTTCCAGAACCTTGTCGACGGATAATCCGTCGCTAATCCGCCGATATCCGTCGCTAACTGGAAATTCTCCAGTTAGTGACGGAATATTTCGTCGCTCAGCCGTCACCTTTCGTCGCAAGTACATCGCTAATTGGAAACTTTTTTAAAAAAGTTTACATGAAACATAGCATTCCCTGTTCGTACAACATCCGAAACATCGAACATCACAATATGTATCACATCTCACACAAACGCACGAACCAATATACCTCACACACCAATATACAAATATCTATCACAAATACATCACACAAACCAACATACATCAATGAACAAACAAACCAATATACATCACACATCAATATACAAATATCTATCAAAAATACATCACAGAAACCAATATACATCAATGAGACCCGGAGCAACCCTCCGTTGAATTTCTATACAATAAAAGTCTAGGTAATAGCATCCAAAAATATCCAAGTCTATAAAATAACCATGTCTAGAAAATAAGAATCCGTCAAGAGTTGTAAAACCATCCAAGTAAAACCCATAAATAAGTCCACCGAAAATAAATTCGGTCAAAAATTATATCATATATATATATATATATATATATATATATATATATATATATATATATATATATTGTCCACTACGTACGCGGAGAGAGATCTCCCTCCTCAGCCACTTTGCATAAGTAGGATCCACGCCAACAAGCTCAATATCCATAGGAGATGGATGACTGTAACTCCCGGTACAACAGCCCTCTGGTGCCACCTCCTCCGTCACAGCCGGAGGTGGTGGCACTACCGACTTAGTAGCAGGTACCACTACCGACTCAGCAGTAGGTACCACTACTGACTGAGCAGCAGGAGGTGGCACTACCTCCTCAGCAGCAGCAGGTGCCACTACCTCCTCAGCAGCCATCTGTTCCTCTCTCAAGCGACGTCCTCGGGTCTTGGGTGCCATCTGGTAAGATTGATGGAAATAAGGAGATTAATTAGGAATTAAACAAAATGACAATATTAGTTCGATACCGACCCCCCTATACTTCGTAACGTCTATTACAACAAGGATCGGTATCGGAAGACAAAGTAAACATAATTGCAAAAAATATATAGTCCGATACCGACCCCCCTATACTTCGTCGCTCTACTTCCCCTGCTTCTCAAGGAGGCCCCCTCTCTGACCCCCCTCTACTTTTCTGCTTCTCATTCGACTCTTTCAGCCTCCTATTTTGCATCATATGATATCTATCTCAACCAAAGAGTAGAAAAGTGTAAAAATATTAATATTAACGAAGGATCGGTAACGGAATCGGTATCACCATGAATCGCATGGCTTGTTCTACCAGAGCATAATATAAAACCAAGCGTATGAAGCAGAGCTTCACATTCAAAACATTAGAAGAAAAAAAATTGCGATTGGTGGTAGGACGAGCCAGAATCCTTTGAAAGTATTCTGGCTCGTCCTATCACCAATCGAAATTTTTTTTTCTTCTAATATCGTGAATGTAAAGCTCTGCTTCATGTTTGGTTTTATATTATGCTCTGTTAGAACAAGCTATGAGATTCATGGTGATACTAATTTTGATACTGATCCTTGGTTAATATAAATATGTTTACACTTCTCCACGCTTTGGTTGAGATGTATATCATATGATGCCTCATGACCCGAATGAGAAGAAGGGGAGTATGGAGGCTCACTCTATACACTCATCTGCCTACGATATAGACTCTATACACTCTTACTTATGCAAGCCTTTTGAGGTAATCAGTATTATATTAGATTTTCAAAAAAATATAACTCTGATAGCCCTAAAAGACTTGGCATAAGTAAATTTAATTTTCAACACTTACCTAGCTACTACTAAGATATCTTATATATATATATCCTTCTAGAATACTCACTCTATACCGATATCTTAAATTTAATTTTCAACACTTACCTACTGTCTAGACACCGCCTAGACGCCTAAGCGATCAATATCGATACTCATAGAAATAGTCTGATACCGATACCGCTACCGATTCTGATACTCTGATCCGAAATCGCCTACTAAGATATCTTATATATATATCCTTCTATGATACTCCGATCCGAAACCGCCGATACTACCGATATCGCTGATACCAATACTCATAGGAATAGTCTAATATCGATTCTGATACCGATACTTTAAACCTTGATACTAAGTTTATATATATAGTAATTTATATACTATTCTACGATACTCCGATCTGAAACCGCTGATACTACCTATATCGCGGATACCAATAATCATAGGAATAGTCCGATATCGATTCCGATACCGATACTTTGAACCTTGATATTAAGTTTATATATATATATATATACTAATTTATATACTATTCTACGATACTCCGATCCGAAACCGTCAATACTACCGATATTGCCGATACCAATACTCAAGAATAGTCCGATACCGATAATTTGAACCTTGATACTAAGTTTATATATATACTAATTTATATACTATTCTGCGATACTCCGATCCGAAACCGTCGATACTACCGATATCGCCGATACCAATACTCATAGAATAGTCCAATACCGATTCCGATACCGATACTTTGAACCTTGATACTAAGTTTATATATATATATATATATATATATACTAATTTATATACCGAAACCAATACTCATAGGAATAGTCCAATACCGATTCCGATACCGATAATTTGAACCTTGATACTAAGTTTTTATATATACTAATTTATATACTAATTTATATACGAAGTTTATATTCCGATACCGATACTTTGTGCGCGTGTGTGTGTGTGTGTGTTACTACCGCCCCCGGCCCCTAATCCCCACCCCCACCACCGCCGACCGCTAACCACCACCCCCACAACCGCCGACCGCCAACCACCACCCCGACCCCCACCCCCATCCCTACCCCCGTCGACCGCCATCCCCACCGTTGAACCGAAACCCCCCGTCGCCCCCCATCGCCCCGACCCGAACTCCCCTCCAGCGAACCCCACCTCCACCACCGCGACCCCCATAACCACCGCCACCGGCCCCCGCCTCCCCCCGCCGCCTTGACCCGAAACCCTCCCAAGCGACCCCCACCCCCACAACCGCGACCCCACCCCCACCACCACCGGCCCCCGCCTCCCTCCGCCGCCCCGACCCGAACCCCCTCCCCTAGCGACCCCCACCCCCACCACCGCGACCCCCACCCCCACCACCACCGGCACCCGCCTCTCCCCGTCGCCCTGACACAACCCCCCAGCGAGAGTGAGACCCCCACCTCGCGATCCCCACCCCCACCCCCACCACCACCAGCCCCCGTCGCCTTCCGTCGTCCCGAGAAACGAGAGTGAGAGAGAGAGAGTGAGAAGATTACCTGGAGAGAGAGAGAGAAAGTGTGCGACCGGAGAGAGAGAGAGAGAGAAAGAGAGAGAGAGAGAGAAAATTTGGGGGGAATGAAAAGTCTTCCCTCCGTCGGCTAAATTTAAGTTAGGTCTAGATATTTAGCGATGGACTGGCGACAGATATATTCCGTCGCTACGTGGTCGCTATACCACCCTAGCTGGCCGACGGAATATCCGTCGCTATGTTGCCGTTAAATTTTGCGGCAATTTGTTTCAACATTCTCCGCCAACTTTTGCCAACTAAGCGACAATATAGCGACAAAATCTTGATCCGTCATTATATCTCTGTCGACTTAACGACGGATTGACGACCTTTGCTCGTCGTTAAAATAAAATAAAAAATTATCGATTTTTCAATAGCAATCAAACGAAACTTTGTCGGTAGTCGGTCGCTAATAGCGACGGACATAATCTGTCGCTATATCTCCGTCGCCAAATGGCTGTATTTTGGTAGTGAGATAGATAGAAAATATATATGTTATCTTCCCTTATTCCTTCGAAAGCAATGTCTCCAGATGATCTATCATAGACAAAGCATTTAGTTTTACCGAAGTTAATATCATATCCATGATTAGCAAGATGACTAATACTGAGTAGGTTATGCTCTAACTCGGTCACTAAATAGACATCCTTAATAACGAGAGAAGAAGGATAACCAATTGTACCGTTACCTATGATATAGCCTTTCAGATTATTGTCGCGGAATACAAATCCTTTCTTTTTCATCGATAGTGTTGCTAATAGATTAGCATCTTCAGTCATATGTCGCGAGCACCCACTATGGAGAATCCATTTGCTTCTAATTTGAGAAGGAAGGTCCACCTACACCATGAGTAGATGTGTCTTTGGTACCCAGATTCTTGTGGGTCCTAAAAAGTTAGTCTTCGGTATCCATGGATATAGATTAATATCCACTAGTTTTCTAATTCTAAATATGGTGATATGTGTCCATGTAAACCATAATAAGTACATGTAGCATGCATATTGGTATTGGGTGCAGGATGATAGTGATGTCTATATATGGGTGTAGGATGATAATAACTATGTGTAGTAGTAGGATGATGATAGTAATTACGTGTAGCAGCATGATGATTATAACTACGTGTGTGTGTTTTACGTGCTGCATGGGAGTAGGTATATAGAAAGGCATATTTTTGTGTGGTATGTGGATGAGTGTTCTTGTAATGGCGTGCTCTCTTGTGTTGAGCCATCTAGTGTTTAGTGTAAGTATTGTAATTATGAGACTGAGTTTGAGGTTGAATAACCTGTTTATCCAGTCTAATCTCTAATTTCTTAGAGGCAGCATGCAACTCATTACATTTAGCAGTAAGACCATTTATTCTACCAGTACTTGTACTTGTTTTTCTCTTTAGTAAGTTCTTTATTTAAAGCAGTGATATCATGTCTTTGCTTCTCAATAAGAGATTCAGTATCGTGTAAGCTTAACTTAAGCTTAGATATCTCCTCAGTGTTTTCTGTGGGTGTAGTATTTCTAACATTTTCTAATAAGAATGAAAGTCTATGGATCTCGACTTCATGAGCCATGATTTTATCCTTAACACGTTTATATTTGTTAATAACCTTTTTGTGGTCTTCAAGTAGATCACTAAAGGCATCACCTAGTTCATCAAAAGAAAAATCATCAAAAGAATCATTTACCTTATCTGAAGTTGCCATTAAGCAGACGTTTGTCGTGTCTTGCGGAGAGTCCTCTTCTTCGTCTGAATTACTGGCTTTGTTTTCGTGCTAGATGCTAGTGTTGGCATACTTCCTTGAGGTTGGCTTCTTGTACAGCTTTTCGTATCTGCTTCCTTTTATTGCTACATGACAATCTTTTCTGACGTGTCATGTCTTCTTGCATCCAAAGCAAGTGGGTTCTTCCTCATCGTCTTTTTGTTCCTTCTTTTTTCGGTTGAAGCGTAGGAACTTCTTGAAATTTTGAACCATGAGTGCTTGATTGTCACCTTCGGAATCGTCATCATCTGTTTTCTCTGAAATGGTTCTTCGACGATGTGTTCTTAAGGCAATTTCTTTTTCTTTTGGAGCAGTTTCTTCAAAATCTTTGAGGTCGAGCTCATGCGTCATCAGCTTGCCCATCAGAGTTTCTAGTGACATAGCCGTAAGATCATTTCCTTTAATAATCACCGTGAACTTGGGGTTCAAGATCTTCGACAATCCTCTTGGCACTTTTTGTATTTTTTTATGGTTGGAATATACTTTGCCAAGGGAAAATAGGGGGTTGACGATGTCGAGAAATCTGGTGAACATCTGAGTAATCGTCTCATTTGGTTTCATTTTAAATGCCTCGTATTCTTGTGTCAGATTGCCGATCTTTGATTCTTTAACTTGTGTGGTTCCTTCATGAGTCACCTCCAGAAGCCTCCATACTTCGTGTGAGGTGGAGCATGTTGAGACCATTTTGAATTCAGTTATGTCTATTGTACACAAAAGAGCATTAATAGCCCTAGTATCTAGCCGGGCCTATTTCTTTTCCTGGTTAGAATATTTGTCGTGGGGTTTTTCAACAAGAGTCCCCTCAACAGCTATTCTGGCAGGTTTCTTGTAACCATCCGTGACGATGGTCCACAGATCAAAGTCTAGAGACTTGAGATAAAAACTCATCCTAGTTTTCCAATAGGTTGTAGGAATGAAATCGTAAAGCATAATACTCTAGAGGGGGGTGAATAGAGTAGGCAGCAGAATATTGCTAATTAAAAAATCTTGTTAGCAGTTAGATCACAGATATAAATATAATCATAAAGTAAATGACAGTAATAAAAAAAGTGATCAGAAGGCAAATGCAAGCACCGAGATTTATACTGGTTTCACTCTTGTGAGGACTAGTCCAGTCGGAAGAACTCTATCTTCTAGTTGAATCAACTATTGGAAAATCCTGCAAGTTTTCATACGAAGTCCTTGCAACTTCTACAGACGCGAGCTTTGATACGAAGAACTCGACCAACTTCAATTGTGAAGAGTTGTATCTTCTATCAAGCCCCTGATTACAATCGCTCTGAAACTTCTAGGTCGTACCGTACTGGCAAATCGACTAGAGGATTGTAACTGGCTTGGGATTTAAAAATGAAAGCTTTTGAGAACTCTTTGGAAGAATGTAAGCTTAAGAAGAGAAGCGATTGAAAGTGAATTGGTGATTTGAAATGATCGAAATACTTCTCTAATTATAGTTTTTCCAAAGACAGAACTCTGACAGATTGGACAGAATTCAGACATAACTCTTTGTAACAAATTACAACTGAAGGGTGACCAAGTTCAAAATCAAGCATTCACTAACGTTCATCTTGGCCGAACTCTGGCCGAACTCGGGCCGAGTTTTGCTAGGGTTCTGTCAGTTCATTTTTGAGAAAAATCAATTTGGCTTTTTGAAAAGTCCTTCATAAGCTTTTTGTAAAAAGGATATTTTTCAAAAACATAGTTTATTTTTTAAAGAGATAGGTCAATTTTGAAAAACGATTCCGGACAGCCTATTTGCCGGTACGACTTGGTGTACAATGTTTTTCTAGACTCAATAAAATAAAAAATTATATTGCTTTGAAGGAAATACATTCTGAATGGCAAACGGCTTCAGTCTTGAACATAGTTGATATCCATCGTTGAGCAGTGTCCAAAATATCGTAGGTAAACATCTGAATTGACTTACATTTATATCGAGACAGAGTTTGATCAATTATTAAAATCAGGTTTGACCATGACAAATGGGCCAACAATATCCCCTATTTTGATAATTGACAAACCTTGCCGATATAACATCTAAGTTTGGATCAATTCACAAATATATCAAAAAAATTGTTCATAACCTGTATTCATGAAGATGTTAGATCTTATTTCTCCCCCGTTGTCACTTAGCAAAATAATTGCAAAAGAGAAAGCTCTCCCGCAATAAATGCATAAGTAACACATAGTAAAGAAAGATAGTGTATAACTAACACATGCATGGTATAAACAGTTAAAAAGATAGTGTATAACTAACACATGCATGATATTTGTCTCATGTAGTTTATATGGAAGCAAGAAAAGTAATGCTATAATAAAGCTGAAACAAATAAAATGCGGAATAAGAAACTAAGTGAAATGTATGCCAAACTGAGGCATAATAAAAACATGTCTATAAAGAGTCACAGATAATAACTAAAATAAAGAGTACTGATAAAATCTTGGAATGTCGGAGCATTTCCAAGTAAATATAAGATAAAAAGTATCGGTCTCAATAATCATAACATCTCAAAAGTCATTATCCACATCATCATCGTCATCAGCTGCAGCGCCAGCATGTCCAGATGGACCAGCTCCAGAAGTACCAGCTCCAGAAGTATGAGGAGTGGCACCAAAAGTATGATACCAATCGTAAGCGTTCCCTGGTTGGAACAGAGAGTGGACCACCTCATCATCAATACGGTAGCTAGAAACAGAGGGGTTTCGAGGTAGAGAGCTAGTAGAGTGACCCGTCTGCGCAAATCTCAGATCGACGAAGGAGTTGAAAAGAGCCTGGAACCGAGTCACGTCACGGAACTCATATTCCCTGAAAGTGTCAACAAAGAATGACTGTAGATCTGATAGGTGCTGATGAATGCCCTCAAATGACATAGGGTAGGACTAAGGAGGACCAGGTGCTGTGGGAGTAGGTGTAGGAGGAGCAGGTACAGTAGGTGGAGGAACAGTGGCAATGCTGCGACGAGAGAGTTTGAGAAACTTGGGCTCAGGGTCCAAAGCACAAGTAGATAAGTCAATGTCAAATATCTGAAAGATGCATGGGATAATCATCACATAAGAGAGGTTGCGGTCTCTTCCGCGACATCTACCCATCATCTGAATGATAGTCTTAGGGACAGAAAAAGGAATCCCCTTAAGAATGTGATATAGAGCAGAAAGATCAAGTGCAAGTGACATCATTTTTGGAAGTATATTTTGGAAGTAAAGTGGAATAGATGATGCGATATAATTTATAGTTAAACAAGTTCAAGTTATTAGCCTTGAACTTTCTAGGACGAGCACGTACGGGCGCACAAAGCTCATTCTTGAAACTACCAAGAGTCGTACCATCGGGAAAATCAAAATCAGTGATGTCATCGAGCGGAGCACCTTCGTTTGGAATACCAAGGATTTGTGCTAACGTTTCATCAGTGAATTCGATATCCATCCCTCCGACACGTGTTCTCGCGGTAAACGTGTCTAACACGAAATTATAATAGAATAATCTAATGGCATTAGTAGCTATAAAAAAATGTAAGGAATCAAAGTGTTGTAACCCTAATGCCTCAAAGTAAGGGCGATGGTCAGAAAAGATAATCCATTTGATCGGTGATCCGGTACAAATAGTACGTATAATGAAATCGGCATACCACGAAAAAGCTTGGTCGGAAGTTTTAAAGTAAAACTCGTCCGATGCACTATCATCCGATTGGACCGAAGAAAAGAGGGAATCCGTATGCGGATCCGAACATGATGCCTCTTCACTGGCATTGTTCTTCTTCCTCTTGAAGGAATTGAACTTAGGCATTCTTTTCCAAAAATTCTAGAAACCCTAATAATTGGAAAGTGGAGGAGAGAAGGAATTATACCTTACAAGAATTGGATATGTTGTTGAGGACGAAATTCTCCGCACGAATCCAAAATTTGGACGAAGATCTCTACGCGGATTGGAAGAACAAGGATGGAGACGAGCTAGGGTTTGGAGGCACGGCTGCTGTTGTTTGATGTAGTTTAGAAGAATGAAGAAGATGGGGGCCTCGGATTCTGGCTGGTACATATATATACCCAGCCGAACTCTGGCCGATTTCGGATCGAGCTCGGGCCGAATTCGCCAAGGGTTGCCTGGCTATATATATATATATATATATATATATATATATATATATATATATATATATATATATATATATATATATATATATATATATATATATATATATCAAAAATAATAGAAATGGGGCCACATCTTTTTCATTCATTCGTTTCAAATATTTAATTCAGAGTTTAGTAATTTTAAATCTTAAAATAATATAATTAATATTATTTTATAAATTACTATTCTTTACTCAGCATCTGTCTCAGATTCGCCATAGGAGTACTGTCCCAGCTAACGGAGGTTCACCGGGGAACTCTTAAATACCGCTTCGCTTCGACCGTAGTCGTGGTGACAGACAGACTCTTTTTAGGCTTGTCTCGAAAACAGTTATTGAATATCGAATAAATAATTAATAAAATAAAATTAGTTAATATTATTGACATCTAAAATGCCTAATTCTCGACGTAAATAATTGAAACGATCTTCCGCTAGAGGTTTTGTGAGTATGTCAGCTAATTGATTCTGAGTGTCTATGTATACAAGGTTTATATCTCCATTTTATTGATGATCTCTAAGAAAGTGATGTCTAATCTCGATATGTTTAGTACGAGAGTGACATACTAGATTCTTAGTTAAATTAATAGAACTAGTATTGTCACAAAAAATGGGTATGTGTGTGAAATGCAGTCCATAGTCTTCTAAAGTTTGTTTCATCCACAAAAATTATGCACAATAACGTCCTGCGGCGATATACTCAGCCTCGGTTATTGATAATCCAACAGAATTTTGCTTTTTACTAAACCAAGAGACTATAGCTTTTCCTAGAAAATGACATGTACCACTAGTACTTTTTCTATCTACTTTACATCCGGTAAAATCAGCATCAGAATAACCGATTAGGTCAAATGATGTAGTTTTGGGATACCATAAGCCGACAGAAGAAGTGCCTTTAAGGTATCGGAATATACGCTTAACTGCGCACAGATGTGATTCCTTAGGATTAGCTTGAAAGCGTGCACATAAGCAAACACTAAATATAATGTCTGGTCGACTAGCATTAAATATAGTAAGCTACCGATCATACCTCGATACTTACGCATGTCGACAGGTTTTCCTTGTTCATCAATATCAAGCTTGGTTGAAGTCGACATTGGAGTGCTAAGTGGCTTGATTGCTTCCATGTCGAACTTCTTTAATAGATCATTTGTGTACTTTGCTTGATTTATGAACGTCCCAATGTTGGTTTGTTTGATTTGTAGTCCGACAAAGAATATCAGCTCTCCTATCATGCTCATCTCAAACTCATTATGCATACACTTTGAAAATTCTTGACAAGGAGATTCATCAGTAGATCCAAAGATAATATCATCTGCATAGACTTGAATCAAAAGAATATTGTTGTTCAAAGATTTTATAAACAAAGTAGTGTCAACCTTTCCCTTTGAAAAATCGTTATCAAGTAGAAAAAAGCTTAGACGATCATACCAAGCACGAGGGGCTTGTTTCAAACCGTATAAGGCTTTCTTCAACTTAAAAACATATTCAAAAAATTTGAAATCAGTAAAACCAGGAGGTTGAGCTACATAAACTTCTTCTTTTATAAAATATTTAAAAATGCACTCTTGATATCCATTTAAAATAATTTAAAATTATGAAAACATGCAAATGTACATAACATGCGAGTGAATTCTAATCTCGCAACTGGGGCATAAGTCTCATCATAGTCGATACCTTCTTCTTGATTGTATCCTTGAGCTACGAGTCGAGCCTTATTACGAGTTACTAAACCATTCTCGTTCAATTTATTTCGGAATACCCATCGGGTGTCAATGATCGAATGGTCAATAGGCTTGGGAACAAGTTTCCAAACTTGATTCCGTTCGAATTGGTTTAATTCCTCTTGCATAGCATCTAATCAAAAATTATCACTACATGCTTCATCAATATTTTTGGGTTCAAACTGCGAGACAAAAGAAACACAAGAAGCTATATCTTTATTCGAGGAACGAGTACTTACACCCTTGGTAATCTCACCAATTACCAAGTCCTTTGGATGATCAGCCAAGAATCTCATCTCTTTTGGGGTAGTCTCCGAATTTCTATTTCCGGCTTCTCTGCTTGGAGGTTCATCCGATGCCTGATGTGATGGTTCTGTATCTTTGTGTGAAGGTTTTGCAGTAGCTGTACTTGGTGTGATTATGTCTTTATTGTCATCATCGTCTAAGTATTGATTTAGCTCATCAAACTTGACGTTGATAGATTCTTCGATGATCATGGTTCTTTTGTTGAAGACTCTGTATCCTTTGCTCTTTGCTGTATAACCTAAAAATATACCTTCATCGGCCTCTTCATCAAATTTACTCAAACTATCTTTAGTATTAAGAATAAAACATTTATAACCAAAGATCTTAAAATTTGAAACATTTGGTGTTTTATCAAACCATAGTTCATAGGGAGTCTTTTTCGATATAGGTCGAATTAGAACCCTGTCACGACCCGCACCCTAGAGTAAGGACACGAGACGTGAATACGTCCAACCTACGCCACAGTGTCGGCGGTAGAACGCTGTCCTAGGTCACAACATCTAGCAATGTAAATATCTAAACAGTTTATATTCCCCGAACGGGGTATCATAGTAGTAATAACTCAATCACAGCTAAGGAAAAGATAGCACGATATGAAATAGAACTCAAAGAACTGAATAGATAGTAGCAGTCTAAGATAATCCCAGCAATCCACAATACAAGGTCTCAGATAAAAGAATATATACAACTGAATCCAAAAGAGTCTAACTAAACAAGTCTCCAGACTACAAAAGATAATAAACTATCTAAACTAGTCTAAACAGTCGGGGGAAGGTCCTCAGCTACTGCTGGATCCTCCAGAGGGTCCAGCTCACAGGTGTCATCAAGGGCTGTCCCGTAATAGGTGTCCAGGCAAGCCTCCTCCTCGTCCTCTGTAATATTTCAACAGGTCCAGTCAGGACAGGAGCGAGCACAGTACATCTCAACAATTTATAGCAGGTTAGAAAATATAAACATGCAGTAAAGTAAGATACAAGTACTGAAAGAAATGCGGTATGTAAACAGGAAGAGAACTGTAATGTAAATATCTACTATACATAGAGAACTAGCAGTGACTAGTGAGTTAGAGTACAATCATGAACATGTAAATGGCCTGGGATGATTCTGATAAGACACTAAGGAATGATTCTGATAAGAAACTACTGGTGTATTATTCACATGTCCATTTATACTCCCCCGTACCCCCAATCAATACACAAGGATCCAGCCAGGTTATGTTATATGATGCCATGTAACAGACCCCGAAGGTGATAGACCCCGAAGGTGATGAACCCCGAAGGTGATAGACCCCGAAGGTGATACATAGTAGACCCATAAATGGGATAAGGATTCCAGGAAGACTCTACGATCATAAGAGTATATGTCGTAAGTGATCAAGGAACCAATGAAGCATGTGATACGCCATGTAAGTGAAACGCACAGAACATGTAGTACATGATGCTCCCTAAGGATAACATCTCAAGAAGGGATCCATATAGTACCAATCCGTGTGACCATCGTGACAGTACAAGTAAAGTAATCTACTGCAGAAAATAATTCTAAGCAGGATATGAAATGATCAGAGAATGTACTCGCCTGTAACTGAGTGTCCGGTATGAAACGTACTGTCCAAGTAATGGTGTCTGGCTCCTAATCAGAACAGCACAAGTCACAATAAGTCCAGAATATCAAAATGGAGTCCTACTATGCATTCTACATGATTCTAGGTCAATCTAGGCTAAAGTCAACTCTTGGTCAACTTTGGTCAACCCTAGAAGTCAAACTAGGTCAACCTTGTCTAAACTAGGCTAAACTCACTAGCTAGGTCTAATAAAGCTATACTAGACTCTAACAAGGCTATACACACAACATTAAAGACTTCATAATACCTATGTATATACACTATATATATAGATACACAAAATGAACCACATGCACTAGGCATTAGGCTAAATACTATGCATTCACACATAGATATACTCTCACACATATATATCTACACTACACATATGCACATAGAAAATTGATATACTCATGAAAACTTATGGAAAGATACATGTGTGGGTGTGTACTTGTGTGTGGCAAAAACAGTGAAGGGAAATACATGCCTAGCATAACCATACCTCATTTGATTCTCACTATCCACAACCTACCATTATCATAACCTATAATTGAACCACACTTATATTACACTATATATATATATACATATATCATAGACATCCACAAATAGTATGTTCCTACATGTGAATTAAGAGAGAGGGGAGGCATGTGTGCTTGGGCTGTGACATGCTAAGTAAAACCTGGACTTATCCAACAGTGCAGTGAAGGCAAACTGAGTAAGTGTACAGAAAACAAAATACAGGGAAAGGAAGGCAAGGTGTATGAAGTGCAGAAACAATAGGCTTATGTGTGTATGTGGATTGGTGTGTGTATGTGGATTGGTGTGTGCCAACAGTGTACAGGAAACATTTGTAGGAAATCAAAGCAGTGAAGAGAAACTGTGTGTGTGGTGAGGGTGTACAGGAGTAACCAATCAATGTGTACAGGCAAATAAAACAGTGCACAACAGGAAATCAAAATATGTGTGGAATAAAGTATGTGCACAAGAATAAGAATGAAGGGGTGTGTAACAGGAATAATGGAGTGTGTGCAACATACAGGGAATTAACAGTGAAGGAGAGGGAAGGTTCACAGGGAAACATGTATGTGTGAAGAATTCACTATCCAACAGTGTACAGTGCAACAACATGAAATCAGTGTGTCAAAGTGTCAACCAGCTCAGGTTATGTATCTCAGGTTTAGGGTCACAGGGAAAACTCTGAAATGGCAAGGAAATCAACTCACATCCTGCTAACTCAGGTTTAGCAATCAAAACAAATGTGAACCTCCCTCATTCACAAGTTTATGGTCATAAGACTCAGATTTCCAAACCAATTCCCAGGTTCTAATATCATACAACTCAGTTATACATATTCAATATCAATTTACTTGACAGTTACCAATTTGTATATACATAATCAATGAAAGGGAAAGGAAATGTAAACAATTTCCAGGTTCTTGTTCTCAGATTTCATCCAATAGCCCATATTCAAAGTAAAAACCTAGCTAGCATGTATATTGATATGTGGGAAGAAATTGATTGAACAAATTAAAGTAAAACAGGAATTATACAACAGTGAAGAACAAGTGTTGTGTCACATGTGTATCAGGATTCACAACCCACATTGCAAATTCGAAACCACAATTCATTAACATTCTAACAAATTGCAAATCCTATCATAACAGAGATTTATTATCATATTTAGAATCTAATTATCCATTTAAACATCAATTAAAAATACTTTACAAGATCTTAAACCACAGGAACATCACACAGTGTAGTTGTGCATAACCAGACCTTGTGCATACGGTTTTTCGTGTCCGACACGACACCAACCGACACAAGACTTGGGGAGTGTCATGACAGACACTGCCCCTCGCTTTGTGTCAAGTTTCAAGTGTCCACGTGTCCTGTGCAGCCCGCACGAGCATGCTGGTAGCAGGGGAGCTACAGTGCTCGTACGGGCGCCACAGAACCACACGTGCGCGTGTCCCAAAACGACACGACACGACACAGGAACCACCCCAGTGTCCCAAAACCGTGTAAGCGACTACAAATCGATGCTTCCTATTCAAACACAATTCAAAAACAGTACAAAATGCTCACTGAGGCATTTTGTCAAACACCTACGGCTAGGAGCTGATACGTGTCCAAAACGACACGAAAACTCCGACACCAGGGACGAAACCTATCCAAACCCTAGGGGGACCCTTAGGGCTTCCTATTCATGAAGATTGACAGGAGTTTCATGGAGAAATGGAAAAAATACCTCTATGTGAAGTTCAATAGAAAAAGCCTCCTTGTGAGCTCCTCACTTGGTATCCCAAATCCTCCAAATTAACTCCAAACTGAATCAAACATTCACAACAGCAAGGAAATCATTATTAGGAACTATTGCAACAAGTTTGAGGAATTTAGGACCTATATTGGAATTATAATGGATTTTTCTATGCAAGAACTCACCTTCTTCTAAACTTGAGCTATTCTTCTAAGGAGGGAGGCTAGCCCTAAAAACTAGGAGGATATTTATAATGGGGGAATCCCTATGTGGATAAGGTGGCCGGCCACTTGGCCTTGGGGTTTGGGTTGGGTCTAAGTGTAGGGCTTGGGCTAAGTTACAACTAGTTAAGGCTAAACCTAATCAATGTTCTCAAACCATAAGTCATGGCTTATGACTTTCTAAACCTATTGCTAATTTGACTAACCAAGTCTTAGGCTAGGTTTGACTAGAGTCACTTGACCTTAACCATGGCCCACTAACTAGGGTTAGCTTCTAGGTAGGTCTACAAAGTTAACACTAGTCAAAAGTCAACCTAGTCAAACAATTTCAATAAATTCCCAAAAATTCCCAAAAATTCTAATTAATTCTAATAAATTCAAAATACCCCAAAATGACAAAAATACCCTCACACTAGAAATGTGGTAGTGACAAATCTACCCTCCTTAAAAGAATTTCGTCCTCGAAATTGAAAGGCGAAATGCAACTGATGAGAAGGATAGAAGTATACCTCATGGTCCAAAAAGATAAGGGTACCGTTCGCGCATCTCATCCTCCCGCTCCTAGGTAGACTCTCCTGGAGAATGATGCCTCCATGCGACATGTACCAAGGGTATCACCTGGTTCCTCAGAACCTTCTTCCGTCGATCCAGAATCTCCACAGGCTGCTCTGGATAGCTGAGAGAAGGACCCACCTCAATCTCCGAATGGTCGAGCACATGGCTAGGGTCAGCCACATACCGTCTCAACTGTGATACATGAAATACGTTGTGGACCCCCACAAGTGTAGGCGGCAAGTCTAGCCTGTAAGCCACGTCACCGACTCTTCCGCTGATAACGAAAGGGCCGATGAAGCGCGGGCTAAGCTTCCCGCCCCCACCAAAACGTATCGTACCACGAGTCGGAGATATCCTCAAGAAAACCTGGTCTCCGACCTAATCACAAGCAAGGTCTCAATTAAAATAATTAACAAACATGATCAAAAATCACAAACAATAACCTAATCTAATCCTACTCTAATCTGTACCTCAAACTCCAAGGGCCTCCGGTGGCTATCGGCCCAGTGCCGATGTCTGTCCTACGCCACGCGAAGTCTGTCCCTGATGAGCTTCACCTTCTCGGCTGCATCCACAATCATCTCTGGCCCCAGCAAAGCTCGCTCACCAATATCATCCCAGGATAAGGGTGTACGGCACCTACGCCCGTACAGAGCCTCGAAAGGTGACATCTCGATGCTGGCCTGGAAACTATTGTTATAGGCAAACTCCACCAAGTGAAGATGGTCCTCCCAAGAACCTCCAAAGTCCAGGACGCACGTCCGCAGCATATCCTCAAGAGTCTAAATAGTCCGCTCTGACTGTCCGTCCGTCTGGGGGTGGTATGCAGTACTAAACTTGAGCTGAGTGCCCAAGCTGGTCTGCAGACTCCTCCAGAAATGGGAAGTAAAACGGCTATCCCGATCTGAGACGATGCTGACCGGAACTCCGTGGATCCTGACTATCTGCCGCATATACAACTCCGCCAGTCTCTCTGTAGACGTACCCACCTTGAATGGTAAGAAGTGGGCTGATTTGGTCAACCTGTCCACGATGACCCAAATCGCGTCTTTCCTTCCTGGAGTACGCGGCAATCCTGATACGAAGTCCATCGTGATATGCTCCCATTTCCACTCGGGAATGGGCAGCGGCTGCAACAATCCACCGGGCCTCTGCCTCTCTGCCTTGACCTGCTGACAGACCAAGCATCTATCTACGAACTGGGACACCTCCCGCTTCATTCCTGACCACCATACGTGCTCCCGCAGATCTCGGTACATCTTGTTGGCACCCGGGTGTATAGAGTACTGAGATCTGTGGGCCTTCTGCATAATCTGCTCTCTGAGCTCCCCACTAGGTAAACATAATCTGGCACCGTGCCTCAGGGCACCATCCTCTGCAAGTAAGAATTCAGGATCCCCCACTCCCATACTGATCTGCTCTCTGATACTCTGAAAAGCCACATCCTGAAACTGAGCCGCCTTGATCCTATCCATCAAGTCTGACTGTATCTGCATCCCCCCATAGCTGCATCTGCACTCCCGGTACGATCACCGCAATCCCAAGGCTCTCCAAGTCGGCAAGCAAATGCCGATCCATGGTCAAACACATGGCTGTCGGATACCTGCTCAAGGCATTGGCAACCACGTTGGCCTTCCCTGGATGATACTGCAGTACAATGTCGAAGTCCTTCATCAACTCCAACCATCTGTGCTGTCTCATGTTCAACTCCTTCTGAGTGAACACATACTTTAGGCTCTTGTGATCTGTGAAGATCTCCACCTGCTCACCGTACAGATAATGCTTCCACAGCTTCAAAGCAAAAATCACAGCTGCCAGCTCCAGGTCGTGGATAGGATAGTTCTTCTCATGGGGACGCAACTGCCTGGAAGCATAGGCAATCACCTTCCCATGCTGCTGCAATACACAACCCATCCCCTTCCCTGAATCATCACTATAAATAGTGAATCCACCTAATCCTGAAGGCAACGTCAGAATCGGAGCTGTCGTCAGCCGCTTCTTCAACTCATCAAAAGCTGCCTGACACTCCTCTGACCAAACATACTCAGCATCCTTCCGGGTCAACCGTGTCAACGGCTCTGTAACCCTGGAGAAATCCTGCACAAATCTCCGGTAATATCCTGCCAGCCCAGGAAGCTCCTGATCTCTGCAACTGAAGTCGACGTTGTCCATGCCTCAACTGCCACAATCTTCTTGGGGTCAACTGAGATACCATCTCCAGTCACCACGTGCCCCAAGAAATCCACCCGGTCCAAGAAAAACTCACACTTGGAGAGTTTTCCATAAAGCTGCTCCTTCCTGAGAATCTCCAGCACTATCCGCAGATGCTCCTCGTGCTCCTCCTTAGTCTTGGAATATATCAAGATATCATCAATAAACACTACTACAAACAGATCCAGATACTGAAGGAACACCTTGTTCATAAGGTTCATGAACACAGCTGGTGCATTGGTTAGCCCAAATGGCATAACCAAAAACTCGAACTGCCCATACCGCGTCCTGAAAGCGGTCTTGGGAATATCCTCCCCCTTCACCTTCACCTGGTGATATCCCGACCTCAGATCAATCTTGGAGAATACCCGAGCTCCGCTCAACTGGTCAAATAGATCGTCGATCCGCGGCAGTGGGTATCTGTTCTTGATCGTGAGGTTATTGAGTGCCCAATAGTCAATACACATGCATACTGACCCATCCTTCTTCGACACGAACAACACTGGTGCATCCCATGGCGACGAACTCGAGCGGATGAAGCCCTTGTCCTGTAGCTCATCCACTTGCTTCTTCAGCTCCACCAGCTCGCTGTTGTTCACCCGATAGACATGCTGAAAGATGAGTTCCGCTCCTGGAACCAAGTCTATCGAGAACTCAATGTCCCTGTCTGGTGGCAGTCCCGACAACTCCTTCGGGAAAACATCCATGTACTCTGCTATCAAGGGGTGTGGAATCGTCTGCTCCTCGACCGAGACTCCACAGAAGACTCCGCTGCTCTGCTCTGCCTGACGTCTGGAATACTCGAACTCTGGCTCCCCCGGCGCTCTGAACAGAACTCTACCCCCTCCGCAATCGATGCTGGCGTGGTGCCTGCTCAACCAATCCATGCCTAGTACTATATCGTAGTTCGGCAATGGCATTACAAGCAGGCTCACCTCCAACTCACGGCCTCCTAAAACTACTCTCCGACCCTTACAAACATCACTCACGAGGATATTACCACCCCCGGTCGTGATCTTGTAAGTCCTAGGCAACGATTCAGCTATGATACCGTGTCTAATCACAAAAGATACTGAAATGAAGCTATGCGATGCACCAGAATCAAACAATACAAAAGCTGGACTGGACTCGAGAAGAATCGAACCTGCAATCAGCTCTCCAGTCACCTCTGCATCTCCAGCTGCCATGGCGAAAGCTCACCCCTGCTGGCCTCCCCTGGCCTGCTGCTGGTGCTGGACAAACCTCTGCTGCTGCGTCGGCAGGGCTGGTTCCCACTGCTGGCCCACTGGAGCTCTGGCTCCTCCTCCCGGAGCTGCTCGTACTATACGGCACTCCCTCATCTGGTGGTCTGCTGAACCACACAGTAGACACAGGCCCAGCCTCTTTCTGCACTCACTGGCAGCATGTCCATTCCTCCTATAGTATCCATAAGTGGTAACCTGCCTCTGGCCCAGCTGGTGCTGCCTCGGCTGTTGCTGGTGCTGAGCTGGTCTCTGCTGGATCGGCTGCGGCTGAAACTGCCTGGGCTGCTGGAAATGAAAGTGGGGCCTCTTGTCCTGGCCCCCGCTGCTACTGCCTCCAACTGGGTCCCTCCCTCTCTTGAGCCTAAGCTCAAGATCATCCTCAGCTAACAGGGCTTCCGTCAGGATCTCCTCAAACGTAGCATCTCTGTTTCCCTTGGTCAGGGACTTGACCTCCTTGACCAGACCCTTCCGGAACTGCTGGGCCTTCGCCGTCTCGCTCAACCCCTCAACAAACCTGCTGAGACGGCCAAACTCTCCCGCATAGTCCTCAACTGAGAGGCTCCCCTGGACCAAGCTCTCAAACTGCGTCTCCAAGGCTCTGACTGCTGAATCCAGGAAGAACTTCTTCTTGAAGAAGCCCTAAAACTGCTTCCAAGTCTGCCCTGGTACCCCCACCGTGGGGTCCGACTGATACCAGGTGCGAGCAAGATCTCGCATCCGGCTAGCTGCCGCCTCGATCTGAAGGTCTGTCGGAATCCTGGCCAAGCGGAAGATCTCCTCCATATGCTCGATCCACTCGTCGGCATACAGGACCCCCTCTGTCCCCATGAAATCCCTGGGGCTCATCTTCTGAAACTGCTCGATCCCCGGTGTCCTCTGCTGCTGCACCACCGGTCGAGCTGCGGCTGTCGTGACAGCCAACTCCATGCCTCTATCCTGCCGAGCCTGCTGGCGGTCCATGAACTGCTGAAAATATGCGAACATCTGAGTTGCGTCCACATGTCCTGGAGGCGGTGGTGGCTGGAAAGGATCCTCTGGATAGACCGGGTCCTGCCTCCCAGTCGGTGGAGGTATACCCCCTACTGCGGCTGCCGAAGTCTCAACACGAGCGGAGGTGGCAAGAGCTGCAGTCCCCTGGCCTCGCCGTGCTGGCTGAGAGGTAGCAGTCCCCTCTATAGCATCCTCATGGACGGCACGCTGTGAACGAGTCTCTACCATCCTGAAGATAGACAAACAAGAGTATCAATTTCTGAGAAAGAAGCAAAATAACAAAGGCGGACAATTATAATTCAAAGGATCAGCAGACAAAAGGATTTAGATGGCAATAAAAGAAATTTTCCTAAAGTGATTGAGTATCTTAAAATTAATATCCTATATCCTATAGCAGGCTGCAGTGGTACTCTAGTTCGAGTACCACTATACTTCTAGTCTAGACCTGCATGGGCCACCACTAAAAACGTGTCACGACCCGCACCCTAGAGTAAGGGCACGAGACGTGAATACGTCCAGCTACGCCGCAGTATCGGCGGTAGAACGTTGTCCTAGGACACAACATCTAGCAATGTAAATATCTAAACAGTTTATATTCCCCGAACGGGGTATCATAGTAGTAATAACTCAATCACAGCTAAGGAAAAGATAGCACGATATGAAATAGAACTCAAAGAACTGAATAGATAGTAGCAGTCTAAGATAATCCCAGCAATCCATAATACAAGGTCTCAGATAAAAGAATATATACAACTGAATCCAAAAGAGTCTAACTAAACAAGTCTCCAGACTACAAAAGATAATAAACTATCTAAACTAGTCTAAACAGTCGGGGGAAGGTCCTCAGCTACTGCTGGATCCTCCAGAGGGTCCAGCTCACAGGTGTCATCAAGGGCTGCCCCGTAATAGGTGTCCAGGCAAGCCTCCTCCTCGTCCTCTGTAATATTTCAACAGGTCCAGTCAGGACAGGAGCGAGCACAGTACATCTCAACAATTCATAGCTGGTTAGAAAATATAGACATACAGTAAAGTAAGATACAAGTACTGAAAGAAATACGGTATGTAAACAGGAAGAGAACTGTAATGTAAATATCTACTATACATAGAGAACTAGCAGTGACTAGTGAGTCAGAGTACAATCATGAACATGTAAATGGCCTGGGATGATTCTGATAAGACACTAAGGAATGATTCTGATAAGAAACTACTGGTGTATTATTCATATGTCCATTTATACTCCCCCGTACCCCCAATCAATACACAAGGATCCAGCCAGGTTATGTTATATGATGCCATGTAACAGACCCCGAAGGTGATAGACCCCGAAGGTGATGAACCCCGAAGGTGATAGACCCCGAAGGTGATACATAGTAGACCCATAAATGGGATAAGGATTCCAGGAAGACTCTACGATCATAAGAGTATATATCGTAAGTGATCAAGGAACCAATGAAGCATGTGATACGCCATGTAAGTGAAACGCACAGAATATGTAGTACCTGATGCTCCATAAGGATAACATCTCAAGAAGGGATCCATATAGTACCAATCCGTGTGACCATCGTGACAGTACAAGTAAAGTAATCTACTGCAGGAAATAATTCTAAGCAGGATATGAAATGATCAGAGAATGTACTCGCCTGTAACTGAGTGTCCGGTATGAAACGTACTGTCCAAGGAGTGGTGTCTGGCTCGTAATCAGAACAGCACAAGTCACAATAAGTCCAGAATATCAAAATGGAGTCCTACTATGCATTCTACATGGTTCTAGGTCAATCTAGGCCAAAGTCAACTCTTGGTCAACTTTGGTCAACCCTAGAAGTCAAACTAGGTCAACCTTGTCTAAACTAGGCTAAACTCACTAGCTAGGTCTAATAAAGCTATACTAGACTCTAACAAGGCTATACACACAACATTCAAGACTTCATAATACCTATGTATACACTATATATATAGATACACAAAATGAACCACATGCACTAGGCATTAGGCTAAATACTATGCATTCACACATAGATATACTCTCACACATATATATCTACACTACACATATGCACATAGAAAATTGATATACTCATGAAAACTTATGGAAAGATACATGTGTGGGTGTGTACTTGTGTGTGGCAAAAACAGTGAAGGGAAATACATGCCTAGGATAACCATACCTCATTTGATTCTCACTATCCACAACCTACCATTATCATAACCTATAATTGAACCACACTTATATTACACTATATATATATATACATATATTATAGACATCCACAAATAGTATGTTCCTACATGTGAATTAAGAGAGAGGGGAGGCATGTGTGCTTGGGCTGTGACATGCTAAGTGAAACCTGGACTTATCCAACAGTGTAGTGAAGGCAAACTGAGTAAGTGTACAGAAAACAAAATACAGGGAAAGGAAGGCAAGGTGTGTGAAGTGCAGGAACAATAGGCTTATGTGTGTATGTGGATTGGTGTGTGCCAACAGTGTACAGGAAACATTTGCAGGAAATCAAAGCAGTGAAGAGAAACTGTGTGTGTGGTGAGGGTGTACAGGAGTAACCAATCAATATGTGCAGGCAAATAAAACAGTGTACAACAGGAAATCAAAATGTGTGTGGAATAAAGTATGTGCATAGGAATAAGAATGAAGGGGTATGTAACAGGAATAATGGAGTGTGTGCAACATACAGGGAATTAACAGTGAAGGAGAGAGAAGGTTCACAGGGAAACATGTATGTGTGAAGAATTCACTAGCCAACAGTGTACAGTGCAACAACATAAAATCAGTGTGTCAAAGTATCAACCAGCTCAGGTTATGTATCTCAGGTTTAGGGTCACAGGGAAAACTCTGAAATGGCAAGGAAATCAACTCACATCCTGCTAACTCAGGTTTAGCAATCAAAACAAATGTGAACCTCCCTCATTCACAGGTTTATGGTCATAAGACTCAGATTTCCAAACCAATTCCCAGGTTCTAATATCATACAACTCAGTTATACATATTCAATATCAATTTACTTGACAGTTACCAATTTGTATATACATAATCAATGAAAGGGAAAGGAAATGTAAACAATTTCCAGGTTCTTGTTCTCAGATTTCATCCAACAGCCCATATTCAAAGTAAAAACCTAGATAGCATGTATATTGATATGTGGGAAGAAATTGATTGAACAAATTAAAGTAAAACAGGAATTATACAACAGTGAAGAACAAGTGTTGTGTCACATGTGTATCAGGATTCACAACCCACATTGCAAATTCGAAACCACAATTCATTAATATTCTAACAAATTGCAAATCCTATCATAACAGAGATTTATCATCATATTTAGAATCTAATTATCCATTTAAACATCAATTAAAAACACTTAACAAGATCTTAAACCACAGGAACATCACACAGTGTAGTTGTACAGAACCAGACCTTGTGCATACGGTTTTTCGTGTCCGACAGGACACCAACCGACACAAGACTTAGGGAGTGTCATGACAGACACTGCCCTTCGCTTTGTGTCAAGTTTCAAGTGTCCACGTGTCCTGTGCAGCCCGCACGAGCATGCTGGTAGCAGGGGAGCTACAGTGCTCGTACGCGCGCCACAGAACCGCGCGTGCGCGTGTCCCAAAACGACACAGGAACCACCCCAGTGTCCCAAAACCGTGTAATCGACTACAAATCGATGCTTCCTATTCAAACACAATTCAAAAATAGTACAAAATGCTCACTGAGGCATTTTGTCAAACACCTACGGCTAGGAGCTGATACGTGTCCAAAACGACACGAAAACTCCGATACCAGGAATGAAACCTATCCAAACCCTAGGGGGAGCCTGAGGGCTTCCTATTCATGAAGATTGATAGGAGTTTCATGGAGAAATGGAAAAGATACCTCTATGTGAAGTTCAATAGAAAAAGCCTCCTTGTGAGCTCCTCACTTGGTATCCCAAATCCTCCAAATTAACTCCAAACTGAATCAAACATTCACAACAGCAAGGAAATCATTATTAGGAACTATTGCAACAAGTTTGAGGAATTTAGGACCTATATTGGAATTATAATAGATTTTTCTATGCAAGAACTCACCTTCTTCTAAACTTGAGCTATTCTTCTAAGGAGGGAGGCTAGTCCTAAAAACTAGGAGGATATTTATAATGGGGGAATCCCTATGTGGATAAGGTGGCCGGCCACTTGGCCTTGGGGTTTGGGTTGGGTCTAAGTGTAGGACTTGGGCTAAGTTACAACTAGTTAAGGCTAAACCTAATCAATGTTCTCAAACCATAAGTCATGGCTTATGACTTTCTAAACCTATTGCTAATTTGACTAACCAAGTCTTAGGCTAGGTTTGACTAGAGTCAGTTGACCTTAACCATGGCCCACTAACTAGGGTTAGCTTCTAGGTAGGTCTACAAAGTCAACACTAGTCAAAAGTCAACCTAGTCAAACAATTTCAATAAATTCCCAAAAATTCCCAAAAATTCTAATTAATTCTAATAAATTCAAAATACCCCAAAATGACAAAAATACTCTCACACTAGAAATGTGGTAGTGACAAACCCTATTGAAAATATAGCATGTTGTATTTACATCTTCAGCCCATAAGTATCTAGGTAGACTAAACTGGTTTAACATTATTCTAGCCATTTCAGATAGAGTTCTGTTCTTACGTTCCACAACTCCATTTTGTTACAGAGTCCTAGGGCAAGAGAATTCATGCAGATAATCGTGTGTGTCATAAAATTGCTTGAATTCTGCATTTTCAAATTCGCCTCCATGATCACTACGAATACGAGTAATCATGAACCCTTTTTTATTTGTACTTTCTTGCAAAAGGTGACGAATTCTGATAATGCATCGTTCTTGCGTGCAAGAAAATAAACCCATGTATATCTAGAGAAATCATCTACAATTACAAATGCATATAACTTACCACCTAGACTAGCAATTCTACTTGGTTCAAATAAGTCCATATGCAACAGTTGTAAAGGTCTAGTGGTACTTACAGCGTTCTTGGATTTGAATGCAGATTTGGTAGCTTTGTTCTTTTCACATTCACTACATACCGAATCCTTCTTGAAAGAAATATTCGGTAAGCCGCGTACCAACTTCTTTATAGATAATCTTGAAATTGTATCCATGTTTGTATGACCGAGTCTCATATGCCATAGTTGACTCTCAATGCTATCGGCTATCAAACATCTACCTGCTTGGTTAGCATCTTCCAACAGATAGAATACATATATGTTGTCTTCCCCAATACCTTCAAATATAGTACTACCAGTTGAACTATCAATTATAGTATATTTATCTTTTATGAAGTTAATACCATAACCATGATCAGCTAAATGGCTTATGCTGAGCAGATTATGTTTTAACTCGGTAACTAGACAAACATCTTTAAACACTGGATAGGGAGCCTTACCAATGTCACCGATACCGATTATGTACCTTTTTAAATTATTACCGAAGGAGACGTATCCTTCTTTATTCCTCTTCGACAGTATTGCAAATAATGAAGCGTCACTGGTCATGTGCCATGAGCAACCACTGTCGAGGATCCATTTGCTCCTAGCATGTGAAGGGTATCCCACCTACAAAATAATTTGCAGATGAAACTCTTGGTACCCATTTCTTGTTGGGTCATGATTGGTTAGTTTTTGGTATCCATGCATAAACATTTAAATCTACTAACTTTCTAATTCTACATGCAGAAGATATATGACCAATGAGGCCACAATAATGACATTTAGCATGTTGAGTGTTAAAAGTAGTGTGAGGTACATGATTGGTAGGTTTTGGTTTTCTAGTATAGAAGAATGTATGCCTATTAGTCTTCTTGGGCATAGTTTTGTTATGGTTTGGTCTGACAGTGTTGGGCGTGTTCCGATGATTCGGTAATTGACACGTGTTAGAATAGGAAGCAGCAACTTCAGGCCATTTTCCTAAACTAATTTCCAACTTTTTGGAAGTGTCATACAATCTAGTATAGTCAGATGTGAGTGATTCTAATCTGACCTGTTCACACTGGAGACTCTTTCTCTCCTTAGATAGATCTTCCTTTAACTAGATAATAGTTTGGTCTTTTTCTTCGGATAGCTTAACAGTCTCGTGTAACAATAATTTAATAGAAGAAAGCTCACCAGACCCATTTGAAGATTCATTATTTCTAACATGATCTAATTGGTCGGTAAGTCTTCCTAGTTCACCTTTGTACTCTTTGAGTACCTTCTTAGAGGTTTCATATTTACTACGTAGTTTTCTGTAATCATCTAATAGTTCACTGAAAGCCTCTCCTAGTTGGAATTTAATATGATTATTTGAATGGTGTGATTTAAATATTATTTAATTTATTTCCTTGTAGTGTGTTTAGCCCTAGACTAGATTTGACCTAACCTAGATTAGTCATAGCTAGTCTTGGCTAACCATGTTTAGTGTTAGTTAGTGTTATTTAGAATTTGTTAGCCTTGGTTAAGTCATGACTAGATGGAACAACTAGGTCACAACTTGACTAGTGTGAAACCTAGGCTTGTGAACCATTGAATTAGTTAGATTGATTTATAGCCATTGATCACCCCAAAACCCTAACCCTAGCATTTATGGCCAGCCACCTAGGGTTCCACACCCCTATTTAATGCCACTTCTATCTAGGGCTAGCCTCCTTTAGGAAATTAGCAAGTTGGAAAAAGAGATATAAATCCTAATCTTCCCCAATCCATATCTTTTCCATTTCAACTCCTTTTTCCTTCAAACTTCTTGCATTAGGATCTAATTACTGAATACTTTCTTTCCATGGTGAATATTTTCAGTGAAGAATAATTTGGTAAAGTTTGGATAGTAAGAAGAATACCCCTCTTTGGAGCTTTTTTGGCATTTTGACACATCTAGGTAACTTCACATTCCCACCATAAAATTGTGATTTCTAGGCATAAAAGCCCTAGGAGTCCTCTAACTGTTGGTATAGGTTTTTCTAGGTTTTGTGTCCAATACGTGTCCTTATCGGACACGTATCAATGGGCATACCAAGTGTTCAACGAAATGCCACAGTGGGCATTTCGTTCATATTTTCTGATTGTGTTTAAATAGAAAATTAGGGTTTGGTCTTGCTTATCGATTTTTGATTGACTGAGGTGGATATTGTGTCGTGTCGTATTGGTTTGGACACGTGAACACGTGCGTTTCCGCACGCGTAGCAGCCCCTTGCTACTCGGGGGCTATAACTCCCTGGACACGCCACGTGGACACGAAAAAATTGACACGCACTTAGGCAAAGACACTGACACGAGGCTCTCCAAGTTGCATAAGTTCTCGTGTCGTATCAGACACGTATTTGTGTGTGCACTGGTCACGCACTGAATTGGTTTAGCCGATTTTTGGCTACTGATACGTGTGTTGTGTCACACACATACGTGTTGTGGACCCAATTCAGGGTATCCACATCCTAGACCTAGACCCACTCGACTCTGGGACACAAGCACAGGGTTTGTGTCGTGTCATGTCGGGTGCACAAGCCCAATGAACACGTGCACGAGACACCCTATTCCACGCAATCCAGTCTGCTATTTACTGTGGTTAAATTCCAGTTTAACTGTCAAATTAATGAGTTAATTTGCCATTTAATTTCCTGGACATGTGTATTAAACTCTGTTAGTTGATTCTACAAGTTGGATTGGGTTTTTGTTGAGAATGGAATATTAGACATTGAGTTGGACTGTATGTGTGACTGATACATTTACATTAGTTTTTGATTGATTTTTATTTCTATTTAGAAAATAAATTTTGTAACTTAGATTCAATGTTAGTTCCTATGTCAACTGGGTTATTATTAACTGTCAAATGTTTCACTTATGAACTGTCATTAGACTTTTCCTGGATCCTTAAAAACCTGAGAATTGATCTTGATTCATTTCCTATTTAAACTAAAATTTGAATGATAATTTGAATGTTAATTCTTATACATTGTATTGGTTTACTGTCATGGATATATGTGATAGGGTTGATATATTAGAAAGGAAATTCAAATGGGTTGTTAGTGAACTGTAACTTGATTGATGTTTCAATTCCCATGTTTATATTTCCTATTCCCTGTTTTACACTGTTAGCCATTAACTAGTGAACTGTCAAATAGTTCAATATTAACTGTCTTTGATTTCCCAAACCACTGTCAGGAATTCTAATAACTGATATTGATTCCCTTTCCTTTAACTGAATTCTCATGTATGTTATTAGTTCACTGTTAGATTAGGGACTGTTATTGATTTCCCTCTGTGAACTGAACTCGAATTGGTGTTGGCGTTGATTGATATGTTAACTGTCATTGTTCTTCCTATTTAAAACTAAGTGGACTCTTCATTCATTCCTTAAACTAAAATTTGAATGCCATTTGCCATGTTTTCCTTCCTGTAATCAAATCTCCAGGTGACACTCACTGTTCTCTAAATATACACACACACACACACAGGTTTAGTTGGTATATGAGAACAGATAGTTAGGTTTGATTGTTATTTGAACTGTCACTAGTTTCATATGTTAGCTGTCAAATTGATTCCCATGATACCATGTCACATACACACAATGACACTTTGTTACACAACTCACTTGACATCATGCCACTTCATTCCCTCTCACTAATAACACTCACACATACACACTCTCGTGACACTATCACACTCACAAATTCTATGATACACTCACACACACATACTCACATGTACATGCACACATGTACACAATCACTTATGCCTATATCTATCCTCTATGTATATGTATATGTATATGTATATATATATATATATATATATATATATATATATATATATATATATATATATATATATATATATATATATATATATATGATGCACATAATTATGTAGCCTATATATTATAATGTATATATTATATCATTTTAGATATATATACTAATATGTGTATATGTGAAATGTGGGTTGGTATAGGCATGATATTGCCTATGAGCCTATAGCCTAGGGCTTATAGCCTATAGGTATGGGTTGAATGCCAGTTAACATGTGTAGTTGGCTTGTATAGTCTAGAAATGATGTGTGCTTGCTAGTATAGATTAGTTAGGCCTAGTGAGACTTGTCTAGCTTAGGTTTGACCTAGTTTGACTAGTCTGGTTGACCAGAGTTGACCGAGAGTTGACTTTGGTCTAGATTGACCTAGATTCATGTAGAATACATTGTAATGCATCTTATATCATTTTAGACTTATAGTGACTTGTACTGTTCTATAGGAGACAGACACCACTCCTCGGACAGTAGATTCTCTTCAGATACTCAGGATACAGGCGAGTACATCCTCTGATCATTTTATATCCTGCTTAGGAGTATATTTCCTGCTTTAGACTACTTTACATGATGCTGACACGTTGGAAACACGGATTAGTACTATATGGATCTTGTCGTGCGATGTTATCCCCTTAGCGGATACATCGGGTATTCGTACTCGTGTACTTTATCGTGAGCATCGTGTACTCCTTGTATTCGTGACATTCATGTACAAATCGTGCAAAATCATGTATACTCATGTGCTCACATGATCTTCGTGTACAACTATACTTCGTGTACAATAACATAACTTGGCTAGATCCTTGTGTATTGATTGGGGCGGGATAGTAGAAGTGGTTATGTATTCAATCAGTAGATTACTCGTGTACAACCTCTTTAGATTACTCGTGTATAACATCGTGCCGTTTACATAACCGTCTTGTACTCTGAATCACTAGCATTGTTAGTTCTCTATATATTATATCTATTTATTTACAGTCTTCTTTTTTATCATGTTATTCCTTCAGTTTCCTGTATCTTACTCTCTAGCATGTTATATTTTCTAACCTGTTATGATTTGTTGAGATATACTGTGCTCGCTCCTGTCCTGACTGGACCTGTTGAAAATATTACAGAGGACGAGGCTGAGGCGTTCTGCCCTACTTATTACGTACGACCCTAGAGGATTGATGTGACCTGGACCAGCAGCAGAACCCACTAGCAGTTGATGACACTCCCCTAGATTAGGATGTCTTTCACTTTATCTTTCTGGATTACTGTATTGAGATTTTGAGTTGTATTTTGGGATATATATTTATTTAGACACTTAGCCTTATCTGGATTGTATTCTTTGTGGATTTCATTCTGTTCTTATCTATCTGTCTATCTTTTATCATGCTCTACCTTAGATATGATTGAGACTGTATTGCTATGTCACCTCCATTCGGAGTGTATATACTGTACATGTACCTTTATAATGTTAGATGTTGACTCAGGACATCGTTCTACCACTGACACTGCGGCGTAGGCTGGACGTACCCACGTCTCGTGCCCTTACTCTAGGGTACGAGTTATGACACGATTTTAGTGGTGGCCCATACAGGTCCTGAGAGTCGCAGTTAGTACAATTTTGTAGTAGTACTCGAACTAGAGTGTCACTACAGCCTGTAGTAGAATATAGGATATAAGTTTTGAGGTACTCAATCACAGTTAGAATTCCTTGAGAGATTCTTTGGATGCCCTTGAGAATCTCATTCTGAACTTCAAATTTGAAATCCTTTTCTCTTGTTTTGATTTACCCTTACTCCTTGATATTTGAATTTGATTTTGATGGATCGTTGTTGATTTGATTTTTCTTATCGAGATGAATTTTATGACCCGAGTTACGGTATCTTCTGATAACATATGTTGACAGAAATAACAGTGATGGTAAAACGTCTACTTTATTATGGAACCTAGAGTTTACCGCAGCTATATTAGCTGGCGTGGCAAGAACATAGGGACCTGACTTCGGATGTACATATCTTGATCAAGAGACTGGAATTTCTTGCAGCTATACTAGTCGGCGCAGCGAGGATTCCAGACGACATGATCATAGAGATGCATACCCCAGTTATGGACTCTACCGTTCATCGCAGCCTTGCTTACTAGCATGGCGAGGATTCTGAGTATCATGATTTTGGACAGACGCATGTGATTATCAGATTATATCTTGAGGGTTTTTAAAGTATCACCTCTTTTATTTCTCTTCTGTTGAAAAAACTATTTTCCATCATCAAATAACTTAAGAGTAGGGATAACTTTAGTTGGCTAGTCTAATTCTTTGTAGAAATTCATTAGTTATAATCCTTTCTTAGTATGATGATTTGATGACTTGTGATTAGGCCCTTATCTTAGGGATGATAATATAGCCTGTCTTTAGAGTAGTGACCCTTGTAGCTGGTTCTCCTTTGTTTATATTTACCAGTTTTTATTTGGAATGATAGACTGCCTTACAGCCTTGATGATTGATTTACTCTTTTTCAGTATGGCACCCATGAACCGAGCCCGTCGTCTGAGAGCCGCTGCAGTTTCGGATATGACTAGGAGCATGCTCCCACCTCCTATTGCTCAGGAGGTAGTGACCCCTCAGGCTGACCCAAGGATAGTGGCACCTCCCGCCATCGAGGAGGTGTTAGCATCCTCACCAGAGAGTTTCTCTCCACCACCTGTTATTCAGGAGAGAGCTGCAGTCTCATCTGAGGGCGAGAGTCCTTCCCCGCCTCCTCCTTTGCCTCCAGGAGCGGTACCCCATACCATACCCTCGGCATGTTTGTTTCCTGACGGAGCTCAGATATCCAGACTTCTCCGGGATGTGTTGGAGGCACAGAGAGCTTAGGCTGAGATCCTGAAGGAGCAGGGCCACGGGATCCAACTGCTATGGGATTTGGTACATTCAGAAGAGAGCCTAGTTCTAAGAGGACGAGGAGCAGTGTATACCCAGAGCCCCATGAGCACCCAGACTATCAGCCTAGACCAGCCTATCCAGTCCAGACTCCTGTTCAGCAGAGGCCAGCTGAGAGAGTGCCTACCTGTACTTTCTGTAAGAATCCTGGACATTTATGGGACTACTGTAGGAAGTGAAGAGGGGTATACCTGTTATGTGGGTCAGCTGCATACATGCTGCGAGACTGTCCTGCTATACTTATATAGTGTCCCGCTCCTAGTGGTTCACTATGTAAGGCTTGTGGCATGGCTAACTCTGTCGGAACCGAGTATTGGAAAACTTACCGTCCACATCGAATCAATCACGGACAAGTACATAAGAACCTTTCCAACTAATGGATTGGTTTCTCTTGAAATGCGTCCAAGAGTTTTCTCTGAATGTTTTGCTGCTGGTTTTGTTGCTTGGTTTTGATGGATGCTTTTCTGAATGATTTTCGATGATTAATTCTTGCCCATTTTCATCGATTTGCATAGCATTCATTCTTGAGAATTCTGAGAGGAGGGAACACAATGAGACGGATTATTAACCAACTTTTGGTGCTAATGCAGACTGACGCATGCCGGAAGGCTAAGCGTGCAAGTGTTCTCTCTCTCTCTCGGCAATTCTCTAATTTGGTGAGTGTGGATCTCTATAGTGGTATTGTCCCTCTCGCTATTCCTTCATGCCAACTATAATAATTGTCTTGTAACATCCGTTGATCGATATCAAGATGCTAATGTTACAAGTCAATACCACTAAGATGCTAGAGATCGAACATTGAAATGAATTGATATTACTGCAATGAACTGAAATGAATTGATGCCTAGAATGATGGTTATGAAATGCTAAGAATGATCATGTTGCCTATTACTTCAAATATTCTATGCACACTGTGTATATCGAGTTGGACACACATTCGCCTGACCATGGACAATTTGTATACAAGGATTGAGCAATAATTTCCTCGAACGGTACAGGGGCACCTGTACCGATTCGGCCTAGGAGAAAATAATGAAGTGCTTTGGGGAACATGAGTAATGCGAGGCATCATAGAGGCTAGTTCCCTACTGTGTTGTCATCTCATTATTTTGAAGTCCCAAATGCAAATGAATGAATGAAAAGAGTCCATATGGTTTAACAACACCAGTGGTCATATCGTGGGAATGTATGCTAACCAATGTTTTGTGCAGGGGCAGTAAGTATATTATTATCATCCTGTATCTTATGCAGGAAAGATGGATTCGGCCAACGGTAAAGTAAACATGGTTTCATGAAATATCATGTCATATGAATTGTGATTTACTCTAAATATTTTCTGTCCCTAATGAGTTCATATCTTTAAAATGCTTGTCATTAATAATATGTTGGTTTAGCTGAGTGGGCCAACGGTGCTCACCAGCGCATTGTTATAATGTGCTGACCCCTCCTCCTCAGGTATTGGAGAAGGCTCGGGCATACATCGCAATTAAAGCTTTCTGAACTGCTATTTCCTTTCAAGTTGTTTTTCCCTAAAGACGCACAAAGTATTGCAGAGTTTTCAAAGATAGATGCTTATATTTCAAAGTACTAAAGGGGCATGATGTCTGAAACGAGAAGTTATTTCACGGCAGCGTATCAGTTGTACTTCTTTTCGTGAATCAATATAGCCGAAAGGGCATTCCAAATATTATCGAGAAAAGTTGTATTCTGACTACAATCATCAATAAAATGAATATTTTTCTTCCTATTCCGCTTACTCAATGTTTCCGCAACTGTGGCTTATTTTCAAATGTTTTGAAATGATATAAATGTGCATGTGCTAGCCTTGTACAAGTGCAACTCCAGACTTGTACGGCATCACACCTTAGAGAGGACGATCGATTCGGCGTGAATCGAAGCAAGGCGAGCGATTCCCCGAATAGGGGCATGACAAGTTGGTATCAGAGCACGGTTTCACTTCCTCGGATTTCAATAATATTTTTTTAAAAAAAGGGAAGGTTTGATGCAAATTTTTTCGATTGATGGAGTCGATAGAGCTGGCATAAAATAATGTTCCATACAATAAGCTCATAAATATTTTATGAGTGCTAATGAAATTATTTCTTTATTGTAGAACGATCAAGGGTGATAGCACAAAGACGAACTCACCGTCTGACCCAATTGAGAAACTGATTAAGCAAATGGAGGCTCAGAGGAAGCAGAGCGAAGCTCAACATTGCGCGCTTCAAGAGCAACTGCAGTATCAGTTTCAGGAGCAGCTAGATGCTCAACAAAAGCAAGTGGATAGTCTAACTCAGATTGTCACCAAGCTGACGGTCGATTCCAATGTTTCTGCAAAGGCCGCAGCAACCGAGACCGTAGAAGTGCTGGCAGAGAAACCTGAAACGTCGACACGAAAGAGGACGAGCTTCAAGTTCTCTGAATTTAAGAGCTGCGACCCGCCTGAGTTTAACAGGAGAGAGAAGCCAGATGAGGTGATGGGCTTCTTGAACACACTTGATGGCTATTTTCGAATGTTAGATATACGGGACAGTAAGAGAGTGGAGTGTACCGCTGTACTACTTCGTCTCAAGGCCCAGGAATGGGGGATTTCACATAGACAGGCACCTTGCGGAAATAGTCAGGATATGAAGATGTCTTAGGAGGCCTTCACGCAGGCTTTCATTACCCAATTCATTCCATCAGCTGTCCGTCAACAAAAAGAGAATGAGTTCATTGCACTTCGACAGGGCAGTATGTCAGTGGAGGACTACGAGACAGAGTTTTTGAAGAGAGTCGCATTCGCTGGGTACATGGTACCGAATGACGATGCGAAGCAAGAAAGATTTGTGCAAGGCTTGAATGAGGGCCTGGAACGAGGTGTGCTAAGTTGAAAATGTACGTCTTACCGGGAGGCGTACGAGACAACTCTCGAGATGGAGAGATTTCACCAGCCGGCTAGTCGTAAGACAACAAAGAGCAACCAAAGACTCAATAATCAGAAATGACCTTGGTATGATAATAGGGACGACACACCTAAGCGTCACAATACTGGAGACAATAGGGGGTCTCAACATGCAGAACGTTGTAAATCATGCAACCGTTTGGGACATCGATCTGAAGATTGTCGGGTTAAGTGTTTCAAATATGGCGAACAGGGCCATAAGGAAGCTGACTGCAGAAATAGAGGAGGGAATCAGTATCCTCCTCGTGGGCATAACAATAATCAGTATCGTGGGCGTAACAACAATCAGAACTGAGGCCAATATAATAACCAGCATCGTGGCCAAGCGCCACCAGCCTTACTGGCTCCAGCTGGGAATGCATCGAATCGACAAGGTGGGCAAGCAAGTGTTTATGCCTTGACTCAGGCAGAGGCCCAGACCGTAGAGAATATTATAACAGGTACGTTGCTGTACAAAGGCACACATGCAAGGGTACTTTTTGATTCTGGTGCTACTCATTGCTTTATCTCTTCTGATTTTGCAACGAAAAATAAATTTTGTATGACTCAACTAAAGACAGCTTTGTGTGTTAGCACTCCTTCAGGACTAGATATGCCTGCAACATTGATTTGCAGGGACGGCTACATTAAAATTGGAGGCAAGACTCTATCTCTGGATGCAATTGTACTCGACATTAAAGAGTACGATATTATCTTAGGAATGGACTGGCTCAGCGCCTGTCATGCAACAATTGACTGTACGGATAAGAGAGTTGTGTTTCGCCTAATCGGAGAAACAGAGTTTTCTTACTCGTGCGGCTTGGCGTTCTAAGGACCCATGGTAATATCGGCAGTTACAGCAAGGCACATGTTGTACTCAGGATGTGAAGGGTTCCTTGCTTCTGTTCTAGATACTCGAATGAAGGGTGTAGACTCTAATCAGACCGAAATTATGGCAGAGTTCTCCGATGTGTTTCCGGACGAGATACCTGGAATGCCGCCGGACAGAGAAATTGAATTCACAATTGATACATTTTCGGATACTCGTCCGATATCAAAGGCGCCGTACAGGATAGCTCTGGCAGAATTAAAGGAACTAAAGGTGCAGCTACAAGAATTACTAGACCGGGGATACATTCGTCCAAGTGTATCTCCATGGGGAGCTCCAGTGCTATTTGTGAAGAAGAAGGATGGGACGATACGGCTGTGCATCGATTACAGAGAATTGAATAAAGCAACCATCTGTAACAAGTATCCCTTGCCAAGAATAGATGATCTGTTCGATCAGCTACAAGGGGCGACCGTGTTTTCTAAAATCAATCTTCGTTTAGGATACCATCAGTTGAAGATCAGACCCGAAGATGTTCCTAAGTCAGCATTCCGTACGAGATACGGACACTATGAGTTTTTGGTCATGCCATTTGGCTTGACTAATGTTCCAGCAACCTTTATGGATTTAATGAATAGAGTGTTTCGACCGTTCTTAGACAAGTTTGTTGTTGTGTTCATCGATGACATCTTGATCTACTCAAAGGATAGGGAGACTCATGTCGAGCACTTAAGAGAAGTACTTCAGACGCTGCGGGACAACCAGCTATATGTAAAGCTAAGAAAGTACGAGTTTTGGATGAACAGCGTGTCGTTCCTAGGACATATTGTTTCGACAGAAGGTGTTGCCGTTGACCCAAAGAAGATTGAGGCAGTTATGTACTAGAAGCAGCCTGCATCAGCTAGTGAGATACGGAGTTTCCTTGGTTTAGCCGGGTACTACCATAGATTTGTGAAAGACTTTTCTAGAATCGCATCGCCTTTGACTCGCCTCACTCAGAAGGGAGTCGTATTTAAGTGGACCGATGACTGTGAGAGTAGTTTCCAAGAACTCAAGCAGCGGCTCGTCACAGCTCCAATTTTAGCACTTCCGGAAGGCTCTGAGGGATTTCAGATCTACAAACGCATCAGGACTTGGTTTGGGATGTGTTCTCATGCAACGTGGGAAGACAATATCTTATGCGTCGAAAAAACTCAAACAACATGAAAAGAATTACCCAACACATGATTTAGAACTGGCGACGATTGTGTTCACGTTGAAATTATGGCGACACTATCTCTATGGTGTGTCCTGCGAGATCTTCACGGATCACAAAAGCCTGAAGTACATATTCATGCAGAAGGAATTGAATTTGAGGTAGTGGCGTTGGCTAGAATTGATCAAGGACTATGACTTGACAATCTCCTACACGTCGGTTAAAGGAAATGTGGTAGCTGATACCTTGAGTCGAAAATTTGTGAGGTTACTAACAATAGCAAAGGAGATACTACGAGATCTTGAAGAGATGGGCATCGAGTTCAGGATCCGTCCGCAGAATGTGCAGTTGGCTCAGTTACAAATTGAGCCGAGTCTCCAAGGAAGGATTAAGATTGCTCGGAAGGATGACTCGTTTCTGCAGAAGATACGCGAGTTGATTCTAGCAGGAAAGGCGTCGAACTTTACCGTTGAAGATGACACTGTTCGTGTTAAGGGAAGATTGTGTGTTCCTAAAGATGATGAGCTCAGGAAGGAAATACTGACCGAGGCTCATTTCACGAAGTATTCCTTGCATCCGGGAAGCACGAAGATGTATAAGGATCAGCGATCAATATTTTGGTGGCATGGTATGAAGAAGGATGTGGCTCTTTTCGTGTCACAATGCATGCCTTGTCAGCATGTAAAGGCCGAACACCAACGGCCAGGCAGAGAACTACAAAATTTAGCTATTCCACTGTGAAAGTGGGATAATATCTGTATGGATTTCATAGTCGGCTTGCCAAGAACTCAGAAGGGGAATGATGCGATTTGGGTTATCGTGGATAGATTAACCAAGTCGGCACACTTCATTCCAATAAAAGTTACATGGAGCGTAGAACGGTTGGCTCAGATCTACATAAATGAAATTGTCCGATTGTATGGGGTGCCAGCTTCTATAGTATCGGATAGAGACAAAAGATTCTTGTCACAATTTTGGATAAGTCTGCACTCAGCAATGGGCACAAAGTTGAACTTCGGTATGGCTTACCATCCACAGACTGATGGTCAGACAGAGAGAGTAAATCAGATTCTTGAAGATATATTGAGGTTGTGCGTGCTCGATTCGAAGGCAAATTGGGACACACATCTCGCATTAGCAGAATTTGCCTATAACAACATTTATCAGGCATGTATCCAAATGGCCCCGTACGAAGCTTTGTATGGACGAAAATGTCAATCACCGATATGCTAGGATGAAGTCGGTCAAGTGCTCGGACCAGAACTTATAGAGCAGGCCGTCGAGAGATTTTACTTAATTCGAGACATACTTAGAGTTGCTCAAAGTCGACAGAAGAGTTATGCGGACATACATCGACGACCTTTAGAATTTACGGCAGAAGATCATGTCTTCTTGAAGGTCACACCCATGCGAGATGTGATGCAATTTGGGATGAAAGGAAAGCTGAGCCCGAGATTCGTCGGACCATTCGAGATTTTGGAGAAGGTAGCCTCAGTGGCTTATCGAATTGCACTACCTCCGGCCTTGGCTGATGTGCACGATATCTTCCATGTATCCCAACTGCGGAAGTATGTGCATGATCCAAGCCATGTAGTGAACTTCGATCAGTTGCAGCTGAGCGCTGACCTATCCTACACTGAAGAGCCTGTCCAATTTTTGGACAGGAAAGAGAAAGTTTTGCGGAATCGGACAGTGTCTTTAGTCAACGTGCTGTGGCAGAACCATGCTGTCGAGGAGTCGACGTGGGAATTAGAAGAGGAGATGTGGGTGAAATACTCCTCGCTGTTTGATAATTTTGGGGTAGGACCTTTGCTTTAAGATTCGAGGACGAAACTTTTTCTTAGCGGTATATTATGTAGTGTCCCGCTCCTAGTGGTTCACTATGTAAGGCTTGTGGCTTGGCTAACTCGGTCGGAACCGAGTATTGGGGAACTTGCCGTCGGCATCAAATCGATCACGGACAAGTGCATAAGAACCTTTCCAAGTAATGGATTGGTTTCTCTTGAAATACGTCCAAGAGTTTTTTCTGGATGTTTTGCTGCTGGTTTTGTTGCTTGGTTTTGATAGATGATTTTCTGAATGATTTTCGATGATTGATTCTTGTCCATTTTCATCGATTTACATAGCATTCATTCTTGAGAATTCTGAGAGGAGGGAACACAACGAGACGGATTATTAACCAAACTTTTGGTGCCAATGCAGACTGACACGTGACGGAAGGCTAAGCGTGCAAGTGTTTCTCTCTCTCTCGGCGATTCTCTAATTTGGTGAGTGTGGATCTCTGTGGTGGTATTGTCCCTCTCGCTATTCCTTCATGCCAACTATAATAATTGTCTTGCAACATCCGTTGATCGATATTAAGATGCTAATGCCATAAGTCAATACCACTAAGATGCTAGAGATCGAACATTGAAATGAATTGATATTACTGCAATGAACTGAAATGAATTGATGCCTAGAATGATGGTTATAAAATGCTAAGAATGATCATGTTGCCTATTACTTCAAATATTCTATGCATACTGTGTATATCGAGTGGGACACACATTCGCCTGACCATGGACAACTTGTATACAAGGATTGAGCAATAATTTCCTCGAACGGTACAGGGGCACCGATACCGATTCAGCCTAGGAGGAAATAATGAAGTACTTTGAGGAACATGAGTAATGCGAGGCATCATAGAGGCTAGCTCCCTACTGTGCTGTCATCTCATTATCTTGAAGTCCCAAATGCAAATGAATGAATGAAAAGAGTCCATATGGTTTAACAACACCAGTGGTCATATCGTGGGAATGTATGCTAACTAATGTTTTCTCCATGGGCGGTAAGTATATTATTATCATCCTGTATCTTATGTAGGAAAGCTGGATTTGGCCAATGGTAAAGTAAACATGGTTTCATGAAATATCATGTCATATGAATTGTGATTTACTCTAAATGTTGTCTGTCCCTAATGAGTTCATATCTTTAAAATGCTTGTCATTAATAAAATATTGGTTTAGCTGAGTGGGCCAACGGGGCTCACCATCGCATTATTATAATATGTCGACCCCTCCTCCATAGGTACTGTAGAAGGCTCGGGCGCACATCGCAATTAAAGCTTTCTGAACTGTTGTTTCCTTTCAAGTTGTTTTTTCCTAAAGACGCACAAAGTATTACGGAGTTTCCAAAGATAAATGCTTATATTTTAAAGTACTAAAGGGGCATGATGTATGGAACGGAAAGTTATTTTATGGCAGCCTATCAGTTGTACTTTTTTTCATGAATCAATGTAGCCGAAAGGGTATTCCAAATAATATCGAGAAAAGTTGTATTATGACTACAATCATCAATAAAATGAATATTTTTCTTCCTGTTCCGATTACTCAATGTTTTCGCAACTGTGGTTTATTTTCAAATGTTTTGAAATGATATAAATGTGCATGTTCTAGCCTTGTACAAGTACAACTCCAGACTTGTACGGCATCACGCCTTAGCGAGGACGACCGATTCGACGTGAATCGAAGTAAAGCTAGCGATTCCTCGAATCGGGGCGTGACAACTTATCCCAGCTGTCACGACCCGCACCCGCTTTTCCGGATACGAGACGTGTCCAAGCCAGCCTACGCCGCAGAGTCGACGGTAGAACGCTGTCAAGCCCGCTAGAAATATATGTTCAAAATAAAACAATTGCTGCTCATTCACATTTCTAAATTTATTACAACATTTACATCATTTATAATTAAAGAAGATACAAGATTCTATAATTAATAAAATTGTTACAATTGCTTTCTATTTCTAGGTTGTCTTCAGCATACCCAAGTCTTCCCAATGTCAACAGTGATCACGGCTAAACCTGAAAAATGTTGGTTATCCAGTCAGGATTGGAACAAGTACACAAACCGACGACAATGCAAAACACAATAGAATTAACAAGACATGAAAATAGCATATGAGATATGAAAGCTGTAAGAAAACTGATGACATAGCACGATAGAGAAGTAAACAAGGAAAAACTAATAAAAGATATCTATCTAGGTGGTGTGAAATATCTGTTTCAACATGTGAACAGCTAGGGGGTAAATCCGGCATCTACACGTGCCGTGTGCAGATGCTATTGTTCACGAATAGACATCTTGGGATATTTCTGGGTAGTCCACATGTCTACTAAGATATTTCCCCTCCCGACTACTCCGTGTGACGAGCGTGTCAACAAGCAGCAAGATATATATATAGACATGAAATGAAAAGACTACTATGAATCGGAAAGCAATCAGAAAGTGCACTTGCCTGAGGTCCTTAGCTGGAGAAACCAAAATACCATACCACTCAATGAGCCACAATCAGTCAACACATGTAGAAGTCTCCGGATGCTGAAATAAATAGTACCAACGTTTTTAGAATAGTTAAATTAGCTAGGATTGCCTGTCCTTAAGTCCAATTCTGGACACAGGGGTAAAACGGTAATTTCGGGCAAAAATGATGTCCGCCGTTGGACCCGTTTTGCACCGAAAAGCGTGCCAGAGTCAACGGTCTCTAAAGTCATCAAACTATATGTCTACGGATCCAGTTTTTCGATATGAACCCAACCGTATGTCCAAAGTTGGATTCCGGCGGGCCGTGCACAAAATCGTCCGTTGAGTAGAACCGGGGGACCCGCAAAACGGTGATTTTGTCAACGGTCTCAGAATTGGACCAAACTTGGCATACAGGACCAGAAAAACGATACGGTTCTGCTGGCGCAAGTTTTGTATCGATCTGACGAGCGTGCACAAAGTAATTGTGAAATTTACAAAGTGCACGATACGGTGAATTTCGACGGATACGCATCAAATTCGTCGCGCACACGCGACCAATTTGAATTCCGTCAAAGCCCACACGACCACGAAGTTGTTATGCTGCTTTCGATACTTACGGTACGCGACCACGTCGCCCAGAATGGCGGGACGCACGTCGTGCGGGTAAATTTTTTAGTTTTTCTATAATTTTAAAACAGGTTTTTCGCCAAGTTTGGAATCTGATTTCTCGACGTACAGTCGACGTAATCCGATTCTACGAAAAGGGAATCAGAGCCCTATAGGTTGTCTATGAGATTGTTCAATTAGGTTTTCAAGTCGATCGTCAGTTAGATAGAATTCCGACTTCAAACAGGGAGTCTCTAACTGTTAACACTGTTCATACTCGACCAGAATTTTCGCCAATTGTTGGCTCAATTTTTGGGTAATCTAGCGTGTAATATTTGAAGGCGATTGAAGGGATTTAAAGGGGGTAGGGTTGTGTTCGAACCTATATTCGTGGATCGGAAACTCATCCAACGACGAGGGAGAAAGATCATCGCGAAACCGGCCCAAAAATACTGCTGCTGTCGTGCCCTTTCCTGTGCGCGCTGCGCGCGAAGCTCTCTGGCCGATTCCGGCCATGTGTGGCGGCGGTGCCGACGGCGAACGGCCGCCAGGACGTCGAGGGTTGAGTTAGGGTTTCCTCTCCCTGTCTCGCGATATATTTATACGGTTTTCTTCCTCGGCTGTGCGGGGATATAGGGGTCGGGCTGGTTTTACGTTTAGCTGCTGTTGGTTCTGCTCGTGTGGGAAAATAAGGGGGGCTGGGCCTTCTCGGGTTGGCCTGGTGTGTGGGCTCGGGGACTTTGGGTTTTCTGCAATTGCTGGGTTGTAGAAGGAGTCGGGCCAAGCTCGTGGGTTGGGTGTTCTGGACCTAGCTCGACCAGATATCTCAGCTGGGCTGGGATTTCTCCTCCTAATACTTATAAGTATAATTCCTTATACTTATATATATTCCTAATACTTATATATATATATACGTATACATATATATAATACCTATCTATATACATATACATATTTATAATTACCTATATATATACATATAACTACATGTATATATATATATATATATATATATATATATATATATATATATATATATATATATATATATATGCACACATATAATCATTTAATATTTATATATATACCTATATATCCAATTATATTTATATCTATATATATATTCATACATATATTTCTATATATATACAATGCCTTATATGCTTTTAAATATATATTATACATCCATATATTTTTAGACATGTAATATACATATTTATATATACGCAAACACATATATTTCTATATGCATACATATTCTCACCCATATATTTATTTATATATACATACAAATATACACGTATACACATAAATATATTTATACATTTACATATACGTTCACATAAACTTATGCATATATATAATTATATATACATATATATATATATATATATATATATATATATATATATATATATATATATATATATAATTTACTTTATATACATCTATATATTCACAAACATATAACAAATAATAATAATATATAATAATAACCTCGATAATATAATAATAATAATAATAATTATAATAATAATAATATCAATAATAATAATAATAACCATAATAATAATAATGATAATAATAATAATACTAACAATAATAATAATAATAATCTGAAAATTACTAAAATGACCCAATGGTAGTGTTGGGTGAACATAACCTACACACTGCTCATTTGGCCCCCGGAAAATCGTATAATTATTTTAATATGCTATTTAATATTAATAATACCTATAATTTACGTCATAAATATTCTTAGAAAATAATTGCCAATTCCAAAATATATACAAAATACTTGCACTTACCAAATATGTCTACAAGATCGTATTTGGTCCCACTACATGCCTATTTGGGCTTGGATTCAGTTCGGGTCCAGTGTGAGCTAAGTTGGTACAATCGGGTCATCTAAAATCAATATATTTAATTAATTAATAAATAGTTCATCGGTGGGGGTTAAGTCGTAACTTGGCCTGGTTTTCCTAGTTAGGACACACTGATGGCTTGGCATTCCCCTACCATGGCTAAACTCTAGTCAAAGCACGCCACTGCACTATCCGTGCCATGATTCCTAATCGTTTGGTGCTCTCTAACTCAACTATGGCTAAAGTGACCTACCGCAATAATTAACTAAATAATTATTTATATAAAAAGACTAAAAATCACCATTTTAAATCAAATAAAAAATATTTTCAACAAATTTTCTGGGAAGGGAGGCTACAAATCTACCCACCTTAAAATAATTTTGTCCTCAAAATTTAATTTCATAACTTTTTCTTAAAATTCAAGGTCTAGTATTCCCTTAATCTCCTCAACTTTAATTTCTCAAAAATAGTTGTATCCTCCTTCTTGTCATTTTGTAACTCCGAAACTCTGAGTACTTCTACCTACCTTAGAGGCTAGGATATGGTGGCAAGGTTCCTGTCAGAGGGCTGGCCGAGGGTAGCTACACTTGCATACACAACTATCATAGCCATGAGAATACTCTGTATCTATCTATAAATTACGAGTTTTCGTCTTTCCAATCAGCGAAAGACAAAAACGATAAAAGAGTTCAAGAGATGTCGCTGAATACAATTATGTGATTCAAAGGCGAATATATAATTCAAGAGGAATTATCAAGCAATCGCGGATGAGATCCTGGATATCTCTATATCTCAGTCCACGTAGGGTAATTAAATAAAGAGTGAACCAAATGCATCATGGTTGATCAGACCGTAATATAATGATTCTGATTAGACAATATGTTAGCGGGCGTCCCCAATAAACATATGTCTCTAATCAAGCTCGATAAAAGAGTAAGCTTGCAAAATTAGGCTGTGATAGCAGCATTGGTCAAGATAGTCAAAATATAAGTAGGCAAGATTTTTGGAAAGGAGGCACAAGTAATTTGAGTTTTGTGAGAATTAAAATCTAACTCGAGATTCTGTACACGAATAACAGAATCAGAAATTTTAAACTAGTTTCTTACAGCAAAATAGAATTTAAAATAGGCAATTCTAATTTATGATATAAGATTTATATCTATACAGCAAAAGAAGGTTAAACAGTTTATCAAAATCAAAATTAACTCCTTCATTCTAGGTAAGTCTAACATACCAAGCGAATAGCATATCTGCATGGGGTCATATTGTCATATCAAAAGTAATAGTGTACCTATAGGGATCTAGCAAGTTATTTGAATTCAATAATTCCTAAATAGCATGGCCTAGCTAACAACCTTAACTACCCGACAGTCAATTTGTAGAAGGGACTCCTAGTCCTAGTCATTATCTTAAATCATTTTAATCCTAGTTTGTGAATGAGCATTTTATGGTCGCAGGCCCGCAATAGTACGACTAACGTACCATCACGAGTTCGCAATCTTTTGCAAAAACTGACCTGCATGGGCCACCACAAAAACTTGTCACGACCCGCACCCGCTTTTCCGGATACGAGACGTGTCCAAGCCAGCCTACGCCGCAGAGTCGGCGGTAGAACGCTGTCAAGCCCGCAAGAAATATATGTTCAAAATAAAACAATTGCTGCTCATTCATATTTCTAAATTTATTACAACATTTACATCATTTATAATTAAAGAAGATACAAGATTCTATAATTAATAAAATTGTTACAATTGCTTTCTATTTCTAGGTTGTCTTCAGCATACCCAAGTCTTCCCAATGTCAACAGTGATCACGGCTAAACCTAAAAAATATTGGTTATCCAGTCAGGATTGGAACAAGTACACAAACCGACGACAATGCAAAACACAATAGAATTAACAAGACATGAAAATAGCATACGAGATATGAAAGCTGTAAGAAAACTGATGACATAGCACGATAGAGAAGTAAATAAGGAAAAACTAATAAAAGATATCTATCTAGGTGGTGTGAAATATCTGTTTCAACATGTGAACGGCTAGGGGTAAATTCGGCATCTACACGTGCCGTGTGCAGATGCTATTGTTCACGAATAGACATCTTGGGATATTTCTGGGTAGTCCACATGTCTACTAAGATATTTCCCCTCCCGACTACTCCGTGTGACGAGCGTATCAACAAGCAGCAAGATATATGTATAGACATGAAATGAAAAGACTACTGTGAATCGAAAAGCAATCAGAAAGCGCACTTGCCTGAGGTCCTTAGCTGGAGAAACCAAAATACCATACCACTCAATGAGCCACAATCAGTCAACACATGTAGAAGTCTCCGGATGCTGAAATAAATAGTACCAACATTCTCAGAATAGTCAAATTAGCTAGGATTGCCTGTCCTTAAGTCCAATTCTGGATACAGGGGTAAAACGGTAATTTCGGACAAAAACGATGTCCGTCGTTGGACCCGTTTTGCACCGAAAAGCGTACCAGAGTCAACAGTCTCTAAAGTCGTCAAACTACATGTCTACGGATCCAGTTTTTCGATACAAACCCAACCGTATGTCCAAAGTTGGATTCCGGCGGGCCGTGTACAAAATCGTCCGTTGAGTGGAATCGGGGGACCCGCAAAACGGTGATTTTGTCAACGGTCTCAGAATTGGACCAAACTAGGCATGCAGGACCAGAAAAATGATACGGTTCTGCTGGCATAAGTTTTGTATCGATCTGACGAGCGTGCACAAAGTAATTGTGAAATTTATAAAGTGTACGATACGGTGAATTTTGATGGATACGCATCAAATTCGTCGCGCACACGCGACCAATTTGAATTCCGTCAAAGCCCACACGACCACGAAGCTGTTACGCAGCTTTCGATACTTACGGTGCGCAACCACGTCGCCCAGAATGGGGGGACGCATGTCATACGGGTAAATTTTTTAGTTTTTCTACAATTTTAAAACAGGTTTTTCGCCAAGTTTGGAATCTGATTTCTCGACGTACAGTCGACGTAATCCGATTCTACGAAAAGGGAATCAGAGCCCTATAGGTTGTCTATGAGATTGTTCAATTAGGTTTTCAAGTCGATCGTCGGTTAGATAGAATTCTGACTTCAAATAGGGAATCTCTAACTGTTAAAACTGTTCATACTCGACCAGAATTTTTGCCAATTATTGGCTCGATTTTTGGGTAATCTAGCGTGTAATATTTGAAGGCGATTGAAGGGATTTAAAGGGGGTAGGGTTGTGTTCGAACCTGTATTCGTGGATCGGAAACTCGTCCAACGACGAGGGAGAAAGATCGTCGCGAAATCGGTCCGAAAATACTGATGCTGTCGTGCCCTTTCCTGTGCGCGCTGTGCGCGAAGCTCTCTGGCCGATTCCGGCCATGTGTGGCGGCGGTGCCGGCGGCGAGCAGCCGCCAGGACGTCGAGGGTTGAGTTAGGGTTTCCCTCCTATCTCGCGATATATTTATACGGTTTTCTTCCTCGGCTGTGCGGGGATATAGGGGTCGGGCTGGTTTTACGTTTAGCTGCTGTTGGTTCTGCTCGTGTGGGAAAATAAGGGGGAGCTGGGCCTTCTCGGGTTGGCCTGGTGTGTGGGCTCGGGGACTTTGGGTTTTCTACAATTGCTGGGTTGTAGAAGGAGTCGGGCCAAGCTCGTGGGTTGGTTGTTCTGGACCTAGCTCGACCAGATATCTCAGCTGGGCTGGGATTTCTCCTCCTAATACTTATAAGTATAATTCCTTATACTTATATATATTCCTAATACTTATATATATATATATATATATATATATATATATATATATATATATATATATATATATATATATATATATATATATATATATAATACCTATCTATATACATATACATATTTATAATTACCTATATATACATATAACTACATGTATATATATATATATATATATATATATATATATATATATATATATATATATATATATATATATATATATATATATATATATATATATATATACATGTAGTTATATATATATATATATATAAAAAAAAATATATATATATATATATATATATATATATATATATATATATATATATATATATATATATATATATATATATATATATATATATGCACACATATAATCATTTAATATTTATATATACACCTATATATCCAATTATATTTATATCTATGTATATATTCATACATATATTTCTATATATATACAATGCCTTATATGCTTTTAAATATATATTATACATCCATATATTTTTAGACATGTAATATACATATTTATATATACGCAAACACATATATTTCTATATACATACATATTCTCACCCATATATTTATTTATATATACATACAAATATACACGTATACACATAAATATATTTATACATTTACATATACGTTCACATAAACTTATGCATATATATAATTATATATACATATATATAATTTACTTTATATACATCTATATATTCACAAACATATAACAAAATAATAATAATATTTAATAATAACCTCGATAATATAATAATGATAATAATAATAATAATAATAATATCAATAATAATAATAATAACCATAATAATAATAATGATAATAATAATAATAATAATAATAATAATACTAACAATAATAATAATAATAATCTGAAAATTACTAAAATGACCCAATGGTAGTGTTGGGTGAACATAACCTACACACTGCTCATTTGGCCCCCGAAAAATCGTATAATTATTTTAATATGCTATTTAATATTAATAATACCTATAATTTACGTCTAATAAATATTCTTAGAAAATAATTGCCAATTCCAAAATATATACAAAATACTTGTACTTACCAAACATGTCTACAAGGTCGTACTTGGTCCCACTACATGTCTATTTGGGCTTGGATTCAGTTCGGGTCCAGTTTGAGCTAAGTTGGTACAATCGGGTCATCTAAAATCAATATATTTAATTAATTAATAAATAGTTCATCGGTGGGGGTTAAGTCGCAACTTGGCCTGGTTTTCCTAGTTAGGACACACTGATGGCTTGGCATTCCCCTACCATGGCTAAACTCTAGTCAAAGCACGCCACTTGCACTATCCGTGCCATAATTCCTAATCGTTTGGTGCTCTCTAACTCAACTATGGCTAAAGTGACCTACCGTAATAATTAACTAAATAATTATTTATATAAAAAGACTAAAAATCACCATTTTAAATCAAATAAAAAATATTTTCAACAAATTTTCTGGGAAGGAAGGCTACACCAGCCAAGGCTCCGCCTTCGAAAGGGAGTTCCAGCCACCAGACCTAGTTGGAGGTGAGTCCTTGACCTATATCTTAGCCATTCTTTGATAATTGATGCACCCTACCATATTGTTGTATTTTTTTGATACCTTATGATTGCTTTTGATCTAGTATGACTAGAATGGCTAGATGAGACCTTAGTCTGATACCACTTACCAAAATCCTAAGAAGTTGACCAGGTGATGACCAAGTACTTAAATATTTGGAAATTGACTAGTGATTGACCCTTGACTATGTTTGACCTAGAAGGGGTGCGATCATCTTCATTTCGAGGACGAAATTTTTCTAAGGGGGTTAGGATTGTAACACCTAGTTTTCCAGATGAGGGTAATTTTAAAATTTTGTAATTATAATAATAATTATTATTATTTATTTTACATTATGATTTATGGTAATTTTTTAATCATTTTAAACTATTTAAAACTGCTCTAAGTCATGACTTGTGATTTTGATGGTGCTGCTAGTGAAACCCTAGAGACTGCATGACCTAGAGCCTAACCATGTCATTAGGATAATTTAATTATTATTTCTAGTTTGAGGGTATTCTTGTTATTTTGAATTTATTTGAATTAATATATATTTAATTAGAATTTAATATGATTATTTGAATGGTGTGATTTAAATATGATTTAATTCATTGCCTTGTAGTGT